>MNCI01027882.1:883135-973772 GCA_015680685.1 Gnetum montanum | reverse complement strand
TTATAGAAATGGCGGCGCGACGCGATATCGCGTACGCGATATCCCGGCCTAGTGTAAACCGCGTCTCATCAACTATGTATTTGGATATAAAGTATATATATATATACAAATCATATTGTAATCCAGTTCCTCATGAATAAGCCAATGGTAAGCCTCGTATCATACGATGGCTTGTAATCTTACAAGCATTCAATTTAACGATGATCGATCACAAGGGCATCAAGAATGTAGTTGCTAATCATTTATCTTGGTTGCGATGGGACAACAAAGAGGATGAGTATCCAATTTTTGATCATTTCCTTGATGAATTCCTCTTGGCTAGTGTAGTGAATAATAAATCACCCACGGAGCAAACTGGTACAGTAGCATTCTTACCTATCTCCTCATCCAACAAACACCATAATAATTAAAACTTAAGAAGAAACAACAGTTTCTTCACTAAGCCAAGTACTTTATGGAGATAAATTGGCAACTTTACAAAGTGTGTCCTGATGGCTTGGTTCAATGGTGTGTTCTTGATATAGATCAGCTGCAAGTTCTCCAAGATGCTCATGAGGGTCCTTGTGGGGGTCATTACGCTAGGAGACAAATAGCCATCAAGATCCTGCTTGTAGGATATTATTAGCCTACATTATTTTAGGATGTCCAAATTTTCATCCAATCTTGTGAGTGCTGTAAACATGATGGGGGAATGACTGCTAGAATGGAGGATCTGCAATAATGAATTCAACCATTAAAACCCTTCGACATTTGGGGAATTAATGTTATGGGGCAGAGTACACCAATGTCCAATGGAAAAGCTTATATTATTGTTGTCGTTGATTACCTAACAAAATGGGCTGAAGCAGCTACTGTTAAAGATTGTACATCATCTACAGTTGCATGATTTGTTCAACAACAAATCATAAATAGGTTTGGTGTGCCATGAGCACTTATTTCAGATAATGGTACACACTTCACAGGTGCAACTTTTCGAAAATTAATGCAATGCTTAGGGGTTGAGCATAAATTGACTACACCATACCACCCCCAAGCAAATAGTCAAGAAAAAGTCACCAACAGGAAGATTACAAAGATATTGACAAGCACCATTAGCAAGTTTAGGCGAGACTAGAGCATTAAACTGAACAATGCTCTTTGGGCATACCACTCCACATGGAAACTCCCTACATACTACTCTCCCTATGAGTTAGTATACGGTAAATTACGAATGCTTCCCATTCAAATTAAGCTCTGTATACTATCCATGGCATGTGATCTCAACCTTGACCTTGATCTAGCATAGAAACAATGGTTAGTGACCCTTAACTTCCTAGATGAAAACCAATTAGCTGCCCTGTCATCTAATGAATTGCACAAGGCCTTCAATAAAAAATGTCATGAAGTAAGAATTAGTAAAGTTAAATATCAACCAGGAGATAAGGTTCTCTACTAGAATCCCACACATGTGCCACAACATACTAAATTTCAAACAATGTGGGAAGGACCTTATATTATTTATGCAACTTTTCCTTCAAGGGCCATGACAATATATACAAACCTAAGAGCCTGGATAAGAAACTTTTGGTTAACGTGCAACAAACCAAACCTTTCCAGGAGCTTAGGACAGCCAGTACACATGCTACCTCTCTTGATGGACAACCCTACTCACTGTTTCAAATCTTCTCCTTCCAACTTACTCATGGGGGAGATGGCCACCTATGCTAACCATTTTAGGCCCTCAGTTCTTTTTGAATTTTTGTTTTACACATTTTTTATTTTACACATTCTTTTAACTTTTCTTATTTTTGTTTTATACCATCGTTCATGTTTTTACTGTTTCTTTGTTTGCTTAATTTACTTTTATTCATCATCTAATAAGTGCTCATGATGGTGGATTAAATTATATCATATTGATTGCTAATGTTTCATTTTTACCTTTGAATTATGATGCTAATATTAAGGTATGGTTCTTTTGGTAAAATAGGCAATGAGTCCATGTTGTCCACTCATCCATACATCTCTATGATCTCCTTTGGCTTGGAACTGTACAGTCCCTTTTTTCTAAGTAAACTTGTTAATGAATTGGTGGCTGGGTATTTTTCAAACCAAGAAAAGACTCAAAGGATGAAAAGGGTGTGACTTCAAGGGGATTTGATGCATTGGTTTTGGCCATTCTCTTGGGTGCTTGGATGCTTTTTCTTGGGTTTTCCACCATTCTAACATTGTTCAAATATCAAGAAGCTGAGTGAATAGAAATAAGTCTTTGCATGGTGTGGTTCTCATGCATCAAAAAAGAGAGAGAAAAAAAAAAGGTGAGAATTCAAAGCACACCCCTTAGACATAATAAAGCAATATGGGCTACAAGCGCTAGTTATGACATGGGAAAGACATGTTACCCATGCTTGAAGGTTCCCTCTAACTAAGGCCCTTTCTCACTTCTTACTTTGCCATCTCACTCTCCTTGGGATGGTAGTCACTCTTTGTGGAAGCATTCTTATTGCCTCAAGAGGATGGATTGGCCAAGTGTATTGATGCAAGGTCACTGAATGTGGTTGTTTTGAGTTTGGATTTGGGATGAGTTCTACTTAGTTATCTTAACCATGAAATACACAAGGGGCTTTACACAACCTTGTTCTTGGGATTCCATTCCATTCTCTCCTCTCCATCTTTCTTCCCATTTTCCACCTCATTGCCAATTTTATCATTAGTCTACTCTGGGTTGATGCATTTTTTTTCTTTGGTGAATTCTTATGGGTAAGTTTTTAACTCTTGCTTCCAAATGACATTCCTAGAGCCTACGGACTCTTTAGTTTGTGGGTTTGTTAGGGCATAAAGGGCATGAGCCTACTTTGGTGAGGACCCACTTGCATATCTTTTGGTTTGGTTAAGTTAAGTTCTTTATCCTTAGACATTGTTACAATCAAATTCTTTTTATTTACCCCATCCATGTCATCCAAATTGTATGCACCTTCACAACTGTTTGTAATCAATTCCTTTTTATTGTTGTGAATACCCTCTTTCCACTACTCCTTGTGTCAAGCTTTCTCTAAATTGTATGGATCGCTTCTATTATTTAACCCATTATTCAGTCTTTCCACTAACAATATCAAGTAAGCAGTCTATCACAATCACAACTTGGCTAGATAAAATCACCGATGAGACAAGGTATTCAGCCATTATTTATGCATTATATATACTAATCCTTGGTTTTGTTGTGATTGCAATGGGAAGCATGGATTGGAAGCAGGACTATCGTCACCAATGAGGATGCAACCATATCACTCACGAGAGATTGTTCATGCCTACTAGATCTCTTTTACCTCTCCCTCATTATTCTATTGCCAAGAAGGGTTGGATGTCCTTTGGATCCATTGGCATTCTTTCCTAATTTTCATGAACACCAATTTTGTACATAATTGTAATATTGTATGCTCGGGCACTTCTGTATTTGTCTATTTTCTCTGTGTCACTCTACATGTCAGTCAAATAAGTCCACATCTCCCTAATATATTTTGTAAAGAACTAGTTTCTCTTCTTCTATACTCGAGGATGAGTTTTTATTCAGTCATGGGGGTATGATGAGAGTGGTTACTCTAGTAGTTATTCTAATTATTAGAGTGGTTACTTTAGCAGTTATCCTAATTATTAGAGCGGTTACTCTAATTATTAGAGTAGTTTCTCCCAAGCCTATAAATACAGTGCCCAAGCACACAATTGGGAGGGAATTCTTTTGGCAGTCAAGTAGCGAAACTCTTGTAGTCTGTTTGAAAGTTAGAGTATTTTCCATGTGGCTGCAGTAGGAGGTCTAAGTGTGGATGGATCTTTATTCGAGCATTGTGTACATGAGCACACCTTGTGTATGGCAATAAAGACGAGCTCTTTGATTCATCCTTGCATCACTTGAGATTTGTTTTCTTATGCATTTATTTTATTTTATGTACTTTACATTTCTATTATTAGCACAATAATTCATTTTGATCAATTAAGCAAATCGTTAAATTACACAAGCACGATGACTTCAAGCATGCATGTAGCGCTTGGTAACCTAGTAACGATTAGTGTTTGGTAATCCGAGCAGTGTTGCATTGGTTCAAGATGTGTACGACAAGTGGGAACTGATACTAGTGTTATGATTAGTTAGAACTTAGTCAATGAGTAGATAAGTTAAATTAGTCACTTAGTTACCTCTCTCCTTCCCTACTAGCGTAGGACATAAAAACATAAAAGCTATAAAAATAATATGCCTCAAGCTTACTTAACCATACAATCGTGACATACAGGTAATCTTTGGAAGACAACAATCAACCAACCCATCCTTGTTCCACAAGGGCACATAAGCACTTAGTCCTTTGAATTCGACCAGATCATGCATGAAACGCTCGTATCCGTATGGTTGAGCATAGGGGTACCTCGCCGTTCATCAATATATATATATATATATCATTGTCTAGAAATATGTCAAAAATATTAATAGTAATAAGCTCATAATCAACCAATTCCAAAAGCATTAAAACTAGTCCAATATCATGTCTTATACCCCCAACATAAGGCTATCCAAAGTATGATACTAAAAAAATTATAGAAATGCTTAAAATCATAAGAAAAATATGATTCAAGGAAATGGAAATGATACCATGCTTTAGATAATCTATGCATCACTAAGGGACTAGCTGCTTCATCTCTACTTGAAAAAGAAGAAAAAATGTTAATTGAATATGATTGGGTTAGGATAAGCTAGAAAATTTTCCTAATTGACTTGGAGACAGATACCATAAAGCTAGAAGATGTCATAGTAGAGGGATAACCATCTTACATGATATGCTAGCATCCAAACACATAGCATCATAATCATCACAATAACAAAAATGTAAGTTTACAAGCATTTCAGCACTATTAAATGCCAACTAGCATAGATACATACTAATAATTCATTTGTAATATCATCAAGAAAGGCCATTAGCACTTTTGGGATTCACTTTACATCTTGCATCATCTAGGTATCTATCTCATTAAAATGGACCATTAAGACTTGGATTCATTCCCTTACCAATCTAGGTAAGCATATGAATTCCATTGTGTCATCAAGACTCTTAGGATTATTTTCTTGTCATTTTGGGTAATCATATCAATTACCTTCTATCATTAGGACTATTATATTTCTATCCTCATCATTCTAGGCAATCTCACTAGTCTAGGAAATCTTACTAGTATTATCCACCAACACTCAAGATCATATCATACCTTAATCGATTACACATCAAAGACCATGTTCAACACTGATGGTGGGAACTACTATATACATTCTCAACAAATGAGCCCAAACATAGAGACCACTAGACCATACTTTATACCAACATTTCCAAGGTTTTTCATAGTTCCAACATCTAACCCATAAGTATTGAATTCAATTAATATTAAACTGTCATGTTTGTTGAATTGTCATAACAACTTTTTTTTCATCAACTTTGTCATGCAATTGACTCAGTAAGCTAGGAAGCCCATCTGAGAAAAAATTAATTTTAGGTTTTGACAATCTAATTAATTGGTTAATCTAGTTACCCAAACCAAGATAAGGACTGACATATGCATTTTTTCACAATCTAGTTAACCAAACATTTCACTTAACTTAAATATTTCAAACATTTCAATTGACTTGATCAACTAGATTAATTTGGTTAACCTCAACAATCTAGTTGACTATATGTTTTGGTCAATCCGAATGACCTAGTTGTCTAGATCATAAAAAGGTAGGTCAACTGGAGAATTTGGTTCTTTGAGCTACAAAGAAAATATGTTTTACAATTTTTGTAAATTAAGAAAATTTAAAAATCAAGATCAATGCAAGAAGGCCTTGAAATTTGATTTTAAAATATATACAAGACTTAGATAAAAATCACAAGAAAATCATCTAATTCAATAATTATTTAGAAGTCAAATCAAACAATTCAAATGAAAATTAATCAAATCTTCATTAATTAAATCACATTGAAACCTAGAGGGCAAGACATTCAAATAACTCTCATATAAAATTAGAGATACATATGCATAAGCCTCTTCCACCCAAATTGGTAGAAAGGAAAATCTATAGTAAATCCTTAGTAAAAAAAAAAAGCAATGATGAAGTCCTAGTTAATGAAGCTTATGAAATGTGCATCCTCAAGGTTCCTATACAAAAAATAATAACACTAGAAAAAGAGATACCAAATTGAAAATATTAATATGCTATCCCAAGAATCAAATTGATAGAGTCTCCTATTTCACTTGCCCACATATCTAATGATAAAAGAGAAATAAAACTAATATTTCTAAAGATCTCAATGTAATTCAAGGCTTTGGATGTTACATGCCCAACTAATAGTTCTACTAATTTGAAATGTATTTTTCTTTAGCTAAGGATTAGATAACATGCTCTTTTAAAATAAAAAATATGATGCCTAATAAAATCTAAAATGGATTAACTACAAATGAACAATTAATAAAACTAAAACTAAAATTTTACTTATGTTCTTTGAGACCCCTTGGATTTATGGGACCAATTGTAGAATTTCTTTTATAGAATTTTTATAAAATGTATAACTCTGTGCTACTAGTTGAATCAAACCTATGCCTTAGGTTACCAATCCAAGACTCCTACCACAAAGCTAACACCTCATTAATAAGTTAAGTGTGACATCACACTTACAATATCTCATCTATGATATCATAGCTACAATATATTTAGGATAGGTAATGTTAATAAATACCACTTAAATATTATACTTAATGCATCTTTTTAACTCATCCTTGATGAGGCATCTAGTAGTAATTTTTTGTATTTATGTATGCCCAGATGTATATATTTATTTGTGTGCTCTTAAAACTATAGTTTGGTCTTGTTTTAGAAGTATGATGATGTATACTTGGTGTGCTACCTCACCTAGTGCATTGCCTTATCTAGTGTGGTGTCAAACATTATGCAGTATTATACATAGTGAGGTATCTACTTTTTGTACTCATGTACATGGTGTGCATGTTGTGCCACATCAGTTAAGTTATAAACTTGGAAACTATAAATACCCAACAAGAAAAGCTCAAGATTAAATTTTATTTTCTACTTTTTATTTAATATAAGAGAATCTTCTCCTTCCTTGGATAAGTATGCAATTCACTTTTATTATGTGTTTGAGTTGCTTTATGATGTAGTAAGACTTTGTCAGAGTGCTACTATGATTTCACAAGCTAGAACCATTTGGTCGATTTACAGTCAAGTGTTTGCACAATGAATAAAGCTCATTTTAATTTCCTTAAGTTATTCAATTTTATTTTATTGAACCTTGATAAGGACATCTGATGGATGGTGAGGTACCCCTATACTCAACCATACGAATACGAGCGTTTCACACACGATTCGGTCGAACTCTGTAAACGGGCTAGTTGTGGTATCTAGATCATTACTCGTTGATTGTAGTTCATTGTCTTCCCACTTGGCCTGGTATATGCTTTTTCATGTATGGTTTAGTCTAGAGTGAGGTGTATGATGTGTTCCTAAACTAATGCTACTCCTAGAGACGATAGAAAATAATCTTAGCTAAGCTAGGAGGAAAAGGGAGAGAGAGTTATGCTAAGAGGAAATAGGGAGAGAGAATCTAAGCTAGGCTAAGTGCGATGAGCATCTGTTCATCCGTATACATCTTGAACCTCGTGCATGACTACTACTAGGATTACCAAGTGTAGATCCTAGGTATGCTACTGGGTTACCAAGTAGTCACACTTAAAATGCTTATGATTAAGTCGTACTCATTCCACGTTTAATAGGAGTATAGGGTAAAGAGATGTTAACTACGAAAGCAATAAATAACAATAATAATTAAATAACTAAACTAAGTGAATGCTGCAATGATGAAGTAATCTCGATCTTTATTTCTAGTCATGTGTGTGTCCAAGTACATCACACTCGAATAAAGGATGTTGTACCATTACAATCATCACACTATGGGCATGCACTAGAAGAAAGGGTTGAGAGCAAAAATTGACAAAAAGATCCTACACTAAACTGACTCACTAAAAACTAAAAAAAGACCTTTTTTCCCATGTGCCTACATGTGTATTTATAGGCCCATGTAGGAACCACAATATTGCATGTCTGATATCGTTGTTGGGTGCGATATCGTTGTTGGGTGCGATATCGCGTACCCGATATCACGTATTCAATATCGTGGGTCTGATATCGCAACCAGATGAATCACGATTCATCAACGTCTTATTAATGATTTATTTTTTAAATTTCGAGACTATAATTAAATTAATTTCTTTAGATATATTAGCATACTTATGTAAAGCCAGCAATTATTTTGTCTTTTCTTAGGACTTCATACTTATATAGAATGGTGTTGGACCATCTAGAGTGTGACTAAGCAGATTTTATTACTTTCATGTGTTAGTGTCACACCTATTCCATAAGGGATTATGACATAATTTGTGTCTATGTTACACTCGTTTCATAAGGGATTGTGATGCAAAAGTATGTTTTACTTCTTTTCTATATGTGAACATTACACTTGTCCTACAAGGGATTGTAATGAGTTTTAATTATCATTTTATTCTTTAAATTTATAAAATACATAAAAATTATAAAATTATAAAAAAATAAAAATATCATTTTCTATTGTGGCAACATGCGTATCTTCACTTATATCATATGTATTATAATATTTGCATTTATTAAAAACAATGATATACACAAATAAACTTTGCAATTCATGTTCCCATCATCTTTAGTGTTTCTAATTAGTTTGCTATGTATATCATTGATTGACCTCTTATGGTCTTAGCTAGGGGAACCTCTATCATTGGTGTCATTATTGGAAAAGACATTTGTGAATTGTTTATTTTGCTTGTACATTCATAATTTTCCTTTTTTTTAAGTTGTTGATTTTGCAGAAAATAAGGGATTGAAGCAACCCTAATTGAAGTGGAGAAAATAGCTTACAATAGAAGATTTAATTGGTTCAAATTTCTTTTAAAAATATAGTGAATGAAGAAGCATCTCCCATTGTGATGAAATTTCATCATGATAAACTAGGATGATGGGGTAATGCACATGGATAATTTTGTGAAGAGACTAGGGCAGCTACACCTACCATCTTTGAAGAGATTTTATCCAATTATGACTTCATTAAGGATATGGCAAATTACATATCTATGTCATCCTAATAATCAAAATATGTTGTTCATGAGAAGAAAGAGCTTTATGATATAACCGCATAGCAAGAGTATGAGTGCATACATGTTGAGAAGCAAGTAGGACCTTCTTCTACAAACTCTTATTGCTAAAACATGGATGATTCTAGGGGAAGGAGGTCCATGTCTTTTTGTCTGTGAGGCCTAAGCTACACTTGTGGTAATCCAAAGTAATCCATCATTCCACATTTTTCTTACCTTCATTTGATTGAAGTTGTTGATGGTTCGAATGAGCCATTATTCCAATGGTTATAGTAGGATCAATTTTATAAAGTAGTTTGCACTTCAAATGAAAGTGTTGAGGTGAGTAGAATAAAGCAAATTGATATGGCTAACATTCTAACATTCAGTAGGTAGTTGAATGATGATTCACAACTTCATGTTCAAACATTTGTCATTGTTTGTGAGTTGTAAGAGTTAAATAATAAGTTAAAGAAACTCCATCTTTTTCCCCACATACTTACTGATCATGCCAAAATATGGTATTAAGATCTTTCACCCAATTTGATATCCTCTTAGATAGATATGTTAAAAGTCTTAAATGTAAGATTTCAATCTTATTATTGAGTTGCAAATCTTAAGAAAAAGATAACAAGATTGAAGTAGGATATTAATGAATCATTGAATGTAATCATAGAATGATACAGTTGTATACTTAATTAGTGTCTAAATCATGGGTTTAGTAAACATAATCAATTAATGCACCTTGTAGAAGGACTATGACTACAAACTCATGAACAAATGCACATGTATGTCATGAGTAATTTCTACAAGAGTTCAGTAGCTTAAGTTATAGCTATATTAGATGTTGTGGCCAAATTACAAGGCAAATGACATAAGCATGCTAATGTACAGGAAGTTAACATATCATTCCAATGTCAGAAGGATACGAAGAATGTTGAATGTAAGACTTAACCTTTTAATGTTGTTGAAGCTCTTATTTAAGAAAGCATGAAAATCAAAAAGACTTTAGAAGACCTTATCAATGTTCTTGATGAGATTTGGAATGCATTAAATCAAAAGATGACTTTAGGTCTTAAGGAATTAAAAAATAAAGTTGTTGAAGCATCTATGAAAGTAGTTACACTACATGATAAAACTAATAGAAGCAAGAAAAAGGATAAGAGGTCTTATCCTTATAGTCCATTTCTTCAATTGCAGCAACAGTAATAATGGATGGGGTCTAATGCATGGAACTTGACATCTTGGGATCTTCCCACTACTATGCAATAAACTTCATCATGCGATTTTCTTTCTTGCCATTAAACTCAATAGGCTATGAACCAAATACCTCATGTAATATCCCATCAATATTCACGATATCCATCACAACTATCTCAATAGTTGCAATTCTAGCAATATTCATCATGACCCTTTATACCATTATAGGAGGGAATTTCAAATCAGCCACAGTAGGGACAAGTCCAGTTCTTTAATACAATGTACTACCTTCATTTTCCATCATCATACACTATTGGGAACTACCACAATAATCCTATTGCTCATATGGCAAGAAATTTATCATCTAATAGAAGAAAGTATTTTCATAAGAAGTAAAAGAACATAACTATCAATGATGATTTATGCTCATCCCCTTCTTCACCACCATCTCCAAAGAAACAAGACCAAGCAGATTATGCCTCTAAAGATCAAGAAAATGAATTTTTCATTTCTTCTTTATATAAAGGTAATGGTAAAACATCCATAAGTAGAAGAAAGAAAACTTTATCTTTAAAATATAGCCAAAAAGACCAACACCTAGGATGCTACAAAGAATTTCAATTACCTTTTTTAACCATTTGGTGATATTATAAAAAAGGAGATTATAAAATGTCAATCTTGAACTAAGTCATGGTGGAAGAGGCCTACATATAATGGCTTTAGTAATAAAGTATGGTTTGTTTATTTTTTATGCATTTTTATATGAACATTTTCTGAAACTAATGATATATCATTTTCTAATTTGCTTATTCATTTGATTTCATATATTTTTATTTGCATGTTTTTGAGCATACAGATCTATCAACTTTAATTTTTTATTTCTCAAATTTTAAATATTAATGATTAATAAATTTTGACTTTCATATTCTTTTGATTTTATTTTGTGTATACATAGTAAATCAATTAATTTGATTTATGAATGCCTATTGTGAGAGTAAAAGTGTAGATGGGTGAGCTTATAGATGTAATGATGATGCAAGAATGATGAATGGGTTAAATGTAGAACTTTGGTTGATGGAATGCACACACAATAAAAATTCATCCATCCCATTTTCTTCTACCATCATCAGTGAGTTGGAAGTATATTCAATGAGGAGCTGGATTTTATATCATAAGTTGGGAAACTACTACTACATCGATGAGCGTCAAAGTGTCGCATTGACAGGCCTCAATTGACATGGCCTTGTCGACAGGGCCCCCTTTACGTGGTGTTGCCTCATCAATAAGGCTACATTGACGTAGTGTTTGATACATCTATGGGGCCTGTCAATGTAGTATTGTAGCAAAAATTATAAATACAAGCTCACAACCATGTTTATGCATCATTAAGTCATAGTAGTAGTAGAGCTCTTGAAGTTTGTCCATTTGAAAGTTAGAATATTTCTCTAAGTGCTTGCAACAAGAGTCAAAAAGTGTATGGATCTTTCTTCAAGCACTATTGTACTTTAACCACACCAGTGTGTATGGCAATAAAGATGAGCCTTTTGATCAAACCTTGTAGCACTTAGAATAGATTAATGATTTATTTATGCATTCATTATTTTCATGAAATATGTAATTAATTAAGCTAAATTAAGACTTTAAGTGATTAGTTAATTAATTGAGCTAAATAGATTCAATACATAAGTACAACCGCTTTGAGTGTAAACATGTATTTGCTTGGTAATCGCAGCAACGTTATTTCTTAGTGTGCCCAGTAGCATAGCGCTTGGTAACCCAGTAGTGGATACGTGTGTTCAGGACATGTATGGAAAGTGGGACCAAATGCAAATTAAATTAGTTATTAAATTACTTCATCTTTCTACATTAAGAACCAAAGAACATAAAACACAAAATAATAAAAATCATATGCCTGGATTACACTTAACCATACCATGAGCATCACAAGTTTAATTGGGAAGACAATGATCAACCATTAGGGCAAGGTTCACTTTCTAAAAGACTAGTGTACTAGGAACTATGGAGTCCATGGAATTTGACCGGATTGTGCATGAACACTTTGTGATTCGTATGGTTAGGGGTACCTCAACCACTCATCATTAGCATTGTTTCTAAGGTACTCTATTTGTTGAAACGTGCACTATCTAGGATAAGTGAATATCACTAATATTGTTGGATGAACCCCAAGGTCAACATCATTCTCAATTATATAATTACAAAAGCACACTGATAATTTTATTTGTTTTGCAAAATGTCATCTTCTGATAGGCATGATGATGTCAAACTACCAATCCCACAACAGTGCAAGGTAGTATATACTCATCCAGATGAGTATGCACCTAATTTCACCTTCATCCTACATCAGGATGAACAACTATGGTGTCAAGACATGGAAGGTAACATTGTAATGGCTCGTGATCAATCTATGCCCAAGATGCTACTTCAAACCCTTATGAAGTTAGGCATCTAGGATCTTCAAGAGGAATATGTTGTGAATGGTTATGAAAATTGGGACTACTATCCCACTGAAACACAACATAAGAGAGATCAACACTAAGAGAAGCACCATGAGTTTGCGAAGGGGAAACACTTCACCAATCCCTTATTCCTGCTAAATCAAACCAACAATGAGGATCCCCCTCTAGGGGTTCTCAACATGAAGAATCTCCACCCCCTATTATTGGTGATGAAGATGTGGCTTTAAACTTGCAATCTACTATTAACAAATAAGGTTCAAAAAAAAGTGGTAGTCAAGGCAGGGACTCAGGCAAGCATCACAATGATAAGGAATCTAAGGATTATGGTCGTGACAAGTGAAGAGATGGTGGTGGTCCACCTTCCTCTTCATCCAATTCTAAACATTCCTCTTCATCTTCTAGTTTTGATAGAAGTCATCAGAGAAATAATCACGATGAAGGTGATCAGTAAAACAACAATGATCATAAAGCCTACCAAAAACGAAGGGATAGTAGAAACCATCATCAATGTCATCAACACAATGATGATGATGAACCTCTATTGGCAACTCAAATCATGCTTAACATTGCAAAGGTAGTGAAGATCCCAACTAGGCATGTGAAAGATAGTCAGATCGAGCGCTTAGACATGAATAATATCCCAAGATTTGAGGGGGGATATAACTCTAATCCATAAAGTCATCTACAAGCCTTACAAAACATCAAGAATGACTAGTAGAAATTGAAGCTATTCCCTAGGACCCTCAATAAAGAGGCTAAAAGTAGGTATTAGTCCTTGGAGCCAGAATCTATTTGCCAATGGAGTACAATGCTTAAGCTATTTAATGATAAATACCAAAGGTACTCCAGAGTGTCCAATCTAAGAAGGCAAATCCAAGGCTGTAAATAGGGAACATATGAACCCTTGGATGTTGTCATGGATAGATATTATTCTTTCTTACATTAATGCCCTAGTCATGGTTATTCTCAAAGGAAACAACTCCACCATATCATAGATGGGCTCTAAGCAAAAACCTAAAGAACTCTTGGGATGTATGCCCAAGGGAGATTATCTGAACTAAGAGCTCATTAGATACAAAGGTTGATAGAGTAGGTAGCAATAGAAGAAGGTGAGTTGTGAAAAAGGAAAAGTCTAGAAGAATGTAATAGGGACCCTTCCATTAGGAAAAGGGAGGTCTAATTCTATGATGAGGAGAAGTCACCACTCAATGGAGTGGTGAATAGGAAAACCTTGCCCATCCAAAAATCTATTTCTGATATTTTGACTAAGGTTGATAAACTATGGGACTCTTTGGATGAGAAATCCCAAGCTACTATGAAGATTGCTAAAAAATCTAAAAAGTGAAATAGTGACTATGATCACATGAAACGGAAAGAAGCTGAACGTGCCTACTAGAGATGTAAGGGCAAAGTTGTTACAATAGAAGAAGTTGTGGAGACAAACTTTGATGAAGATGGTGGTTGTGACATTTGTCAATATGACCATCTCAAGGGATGTTTTCCTATGGTATCACACTTACAAGAGTCTAGGGTGTACATGTTGAATTCGAAACTAGCAAGGAAACAAGCACCCAAATGGTTACCTTACCCCCAAGGCAATCTAAGGTAGTTCCACTAACAACAACAAGCTTACTATCCAAGTGAAGCTCCACCACAACCATATGAACAATGCCAATAGTGGCACCAACCACAATCATGGGGAATGCCACTACTAAGATAGCAATACCTTTATAGGCAACCAGATCCATATGGATACTATGTTCAACAGCCCGTTTCTCCATGAAGCTCTATAAGCCATGCCTCATTCTAGCATCACTATTACCCTCCAGAGTACCATTAAATTCATTCACCATCTACTCAAGGGAAACACCCATATTCATATCATCCTCCACATGCATCTACACACATCCCTCCACCCTCAACCTAGTTACCTCTTATTCTGTCCATGCAAGGAAAAATTCCCACATAGCCACAACAACAAAATGCTACGAGGGTTGTGCATTTACAACAAGCCTTCCAGCCGAGTGGTTTGGACAATGATCTAGGAAACGATCATTTTTTCGACCCAATAGTTCTCCCAAACCCTTACAACCTAATGCAGTTGGTCATCCTATATCTCAAACACCCTCATCCTCTACATCAAACACATAGCCCATCAAATCAAATGCCACCTCAGATCTGCACTATGATGTTAACTCATGTTGTTTCCAATTAGATCAAGACTAGCAACCTTCCCAGGAAAAGATCTGACCTAGAAAGTCCTCTTATCCATACAAGGCTCTTCTTGATTATGGTTCTGGTGTCAGTCTCATCTCCCATGACATGTACAAGGCCTAGAACCTACTGCCTCTCAAGAAGAGCAACATCTGTATGGAATTGGTAAACCAATCAATCATTGTTACTTTGGGATTAGTGGAGGACATTATGAACATAGTTTTTGAATGGTCTTATCCTACCAATTTTCTTGTGATCAATGTAGAAAACTACAAAGGTGACTTCCCCATCATTAAGGGAAGGGCTTGGTTAAGAATGGTTGATGCATGAATGGGCATCAAGGACCTATCGTTGAAAATCTCTAAGGAAAATGAATTTGGACGACGAGAGAAGAAGCATGTTGCATGCATTGCATATAGCGATAATGGGTGCACTTGCATGTAGAAAATCTAGTCCATGAAGAGTACATTCATTAAAGCATGCAATCAATGTGCACAGGAAATAGATATCCAAAGATTCTTATACATAGTAACCACAAAATAGGAGGGTATCTAGTGGTTGACAACTAACTCTGACAGCAGCACACTATGCATGGAACCTACTGAGTGCCTGACATGTGCCTATGTTGAAAGCATGGATGAACTTGAGCAAGTTCATCACCAACTTTCTGATGATGAAGATGATGATACCTATTGAGAAGAGTTAGAAATCCCTAATAATTTCAAGCAAGAGCCCCTAGAGATAAAAACTCTACCAGTGAGCATGGAGTATGTGTTTTTAAATAATGGCAAGTTGATTATAATCAATGCAAATCTTGCTTTTGAACAAAAAGACAAGCTATTGCAGGTGGTTAACAAATTGCTAACAACCTTTGCTTGGTCGTATCCTAAACTGATTGGAATTGATCCACAACTATGCCAACATCGTATCTACACTGACCCAACCATGAAGCCAAGAAGGCAGTTGTAGCGGAGGCTAAACCCCAAGTTGAAGTAGATCATCAAAGAGGAAATAGAACAACTCCTCAAGGCAGGGTTCATCTATCCCATTACGGATAGTGAGCCCACTCATAATGCATGATAGATAGAATACTTGGAATGAAGCCTTTAACCTCTATGGTTTGAATATAAAGAGGAAAAAGAATCTTCAAAAATTAATTTTTAATCTTAAAATTTTATTTAAAGTTTACAACAATTTACATCAGGCTTGTCTAGATATTTTTTGGAATGATGGCAAATATGTTTTTCCTTTTGATTCGAAAGTTGCTTATGAGATTATTACAAAGAATGATTTTATTTATAAAAAATTCAATAAGCCCTAGAAAATGCAATTATTATTGTGCTTTTAAATGAGGAAAATGAAAGATATTTGGAGAGCTCTTATATTTCTTAAATTTTTTTTATGGTGTCTTATTCATCAAGGTCTTCCTATCAACACTCACCTTAAACATATGAGAAATGTTTCTCCTCAATGTCCGCTTTGTAGATGAGCATGCTTGGAAGTGGATATCTAGAATTTATAACAGCTTTCAACTAAGTATCAATGAATTCTTTCTTGGCAATCAATGTACTTTGTCTAATTAATTTCTTTGCATTTGGAATTGTCTTCAATCACTTGTTCTTTGCTCTATTTGAAAGCTTCGGTACGCAATTATTTTCCAGTAGTAAGAGCTTAACTATGACTTCTCTTTAAGTGTCAAATACTAGATTCTTAAAGTTGTCACTTTTTAGCTACAAATCCCCCTACTACACCCCTCCACCCATACACCTCCCACCACCCCACCCTGCACCACACCCACCCCCTGCCTCCTCTCTCTTTGATGATCTTATGTACTTTCAAACTTGTATTCATTGTTTTTTGCTCTATAATCCATTCTACCATCATTTTTTTGTTGTATCATAACTCCTAATTGATTAAACATTGCTTGTTGCTTTACAACTATAATGTTCAAGATACAAAAGTCACTATTATGTTGATCCATCACTAGTATTTATTCTTTCATTAGCATCTTTTGCCTCTTCACTATTTCTTTCTATTCTTACATCGATTTAGAGATTATTTCCTAATTTTGAATAAACATTTTATGTCTATCTTCAAGTACTTTTTGCCTTTTAATTAAGGCTTTTAGTTGAGTGGCAATCTCCTATAGTTCAAACCTAGTAACTAGTACTATATTTAACCCTTTGCAAAGTCTTAAATCCTCTACACAACCTTTAAAACCCCTCTACATAGCCTCAAAGAACGCTCTATAAAGCTTCAAATTTATACCCTCTATACAACCTCAGAAGATAGCCTTAGATCCTCTACACAACCTTAGAAAACCCTATGCACAAACTTGAAGAACCCTTTGAAAAGCCTTAAATCCTCTACACATCCCAAAAAACCCTCAAAACAACCTTGGAAAATGCCTGATAAAGGACTTCAAATTGGTTTGACCAAACAATGGATGATTAGTAGAGTTGTTATGCTTTTTCAAAAGACAAAGAAATCATCTTTAAATAATTATAGATTGATTATAATCAATAACTTATATGCAAAACAACTAGGTACCATTTTGGAGGAGAAAATGAGATATTGGACAAAATCAAATAATTTATGTGTTGTTTCACAAGTGGGATTTAGGGAAAAAAAACATTCTACACTAGATCATATGGTTCCTCTCAAATATTGCATTCAACAAGCAAAAGACAAACAAGGTAAAATATTTCTTTGCTTTGTAGAGTTTACTAAAGTTTGTGACTCTTATGAGAGAACAATTATGGAGCAAACTTATCAAATTTACTCAACACCATCCAAAATTTATATAAAGAAATAATTTTTGAATTAAATTATGAAACTACACAATCTCATCAAATTTACTATAATATAGAAGTAAAGCAAGGTTGTCCTCTTTCACCAACTTTGTTTGGCATTTTTAGTGATGAACCAAAAGATTATATTAAAAAGGCACCTACAAATCATGTTATGAAAGTGGATTAAGCATGGATAAGACTTTTAATGTTTGCAAATGATTGAATGCTGATAGCAAATTCAAAAGCAATGTTGCATTAACTACAAAAATTTTGTGAATGTACAAAAAACAGGTGAATGTTGGAAAAAAAAAAGCGCTAATTTGAGGAACTAATAAGAAATATTACACTTTTTAGCTAAATAATAAAAGACTTGAAATTGTGAATACTTACAAATATTTGGAAGTAGAATGCTTTCAAAAATATAAATGAAAGCATTGTATATCAAGAGTTGCAAATAGACAAAAGGCCTTGTATATAGTGAATAACAAATGTAACAATCAAAATATTTGGGATGAATCAAAAAACATTTCAAATATTTGTCCAAACTATAATGCTTTACAAATGTGTGGTGCAAGAGCAAGTCTTAATTAAGAATCATGGAAAAAATTGAAAAACTTCAAAAACAATTCTTATTGGATGAATTCAAGGTGAAAACTAAAGTCCCATATGCAATACTTACACTCCCATTAGTAATTGTATGATTTTTTAAGGCATTAGTGATTCGACTGCTCTAGGTATCTCCACATCATGTTGTGCAAGAGCATTGTTTAAGGTTTTGTTTATAAGATAAGAAAGGTGGGTTGTTTTATAGTCTCGCATTCAATGACAACATGATAATATTACTTACTTCCCCTAGATCCAGAGGCCAATAGGGAGGATCAATTGGAGGTGAGTGGTTGGCTTGTAAGAGTTTCCATCACTAGCCAATTCCCAATGGAGATGCTCCCTAGTCTATTTGAATTAGACCAAGCCAACCCTTTTACAGTTTTGTTCTTCAATTTACTCTCTTGTGTTGGCTCCTCTCGAGAATGTGGTTAGTGCGGTAATAGGTTGGACAGTCAGTATAGAAATGCTTTGTATTTATACTATGTGCTTCTACTATGTGCTTCTAGAGTAACTAGAGTTCTTTGTCGATGGTGTGCATCTCAAACTCCTATGACTTCAAATAGAGCTACTTTATTTAACTTACTAGTTGCTGCTAATGCTAGTTATTTAAGCTCGATCTTAGATACATGTAATGTAAGCTATTTTGTTGCCATTGGAACTTGAAGAAATGTATCAATTTTTAACATTCTATTTGAGAAATAAAAATAGTAATAAGATCTCAAGAGAGATCATTCAAAAATCTCAACAATGGTGGTTCCAAGAAGGATGATTGTGGCTACAAAAATGAGGTATTGATAATATTAATGGAATTATAAATTCAAAAACTTATCAAAAAGTGTTAAAGAGATGGTAAAATGAGGCATATATATGAAAAAAACCTTCAATTTTACTCCCAAAATATTACAAGTAGCTGAAATATCTATATGCAATTCTAGTATCCATGAAAGCAGTAACTAAAAGAGCAAGAATATGATCATATCATCTTCAAGTTGAAACTGGAAGATGAAGCAATGAACATGAAAATTGAATGTCATGTGTTTATTGCAAGCGGTAGAATATAATGTTGTTTTCTCAAATCAATCTTTGTCTATGCTATTCAAGCTACCTATGTTAGTTCTATAGAATTATATAGAAAACGTGTTCAAGTTACATGAATATTGAACATATCTATTGTACTCAAGATCAAACTACCAATGTTAATTCTATGGAATTATAAAGAAGATGTGGAGACATGTTCAAGTCACATATTGGACACATCTATTATACTCAGAATTTCTTACTATTGATATATTTTGCAAAAGTTCACCCTAGGATATATAATCTAATCAGAACTTTATATCACTCATCATTGCCCACCAAAATCAAACTAATAACATGGACCTTCCAAATCAAGTGTTTTACCACTAGGCTAACACCTCATTATTTAGTTAAAAGTTGTCTTTTAAACATCCAACACTAGTGTTTGGTGACCATCTTTTGTCTACAAAAGGTACAAGTGGTTTCAATGGCCCAATAGCAACAAAATCAAACCGATAACATGGACCTTCCAAATCAAGTGTTTTACCACTAGGCTAACACCTCATTATTTAGTTAAAAGTTATCTTTTAAACATCCAACACTAGTGTTTGGGAAACATCTTTTGTCTACAAAAGGTACAAGTGGTTTCAATGGCCCAATAGCAACAAGCTAACAATTCACATGTAGATGGATCCAACATGTGCAACTAACACTCATGAAAAATAAGAAAACCATATACCAATCCACATTGGTTCATGAAAACATGCATAAACAATCTATGATACATCTCACAATCATCCTAACCTTGCTTATCTATGTCCCTTAGTCCTACCCCTCCCTAGCACGGACAAGGGTGATACCCATGTTCACATGTTAAAATAAAATATAAAAGACTTCATATCTCAATCAAGCTGAGTAGAATAGTGGTACTTACAATCATAAGGTTGAAAGTTTGAATCCTCCCTTACACTCGAATTTTTTTCTCTTGACTCAAGTCCAATACTAGCGGATGACAGCATATACATATTTGGATTTTGCTAACAATAAATAGTCATTGAATTTTCACTTAATTAAACATTAGATTTTTATCGAATTGGGATTTATCATTCCATATCTTATTCAGTTCCCATGTCTTCCTTGGACAGCCGCCAGTAGTAAATCATTTTCAGATCCCCAATGGCAAGAGCACTGAAAAAATATCTGCAATTGAATTTAACATATTAAAAAAAAACTTTTACAAAGTAGCATTAAACTCGAAATTGCAACTTCAAACTTTCTGTTTTACCATATTCATATAGTTGAAAATTTAATTTGAGGATCAACCGTTTTTCATGCCATCTGGGAGATTCAAAAATAACGTCTTCAACGGAAAAACGAATCAACGGACTGTAACTATTGGTCTTTAAATCAGGAGACAAGCAGATTTTATTGCTTTGGAATAATGGGGTTGATTTTAAGCTATAACTTCTAAATAAAATGAGCTTATACATGGAATTATAACCTCCTTAAAGGCCGCCTTGTTGACGTGTTTTAAGCAATATTTCACAACCGCTGACTGCAAATTCGTTGGCCAATTATCATAACCGTCGTCTTACTCTGACAACATAAAATCTTGAACTCAATCCCATTGATTGCAAACCTTAGTAATCTAACCACCATGCAGTAAAATGGTTATTCCACTTCGGCTACCTAGTATCCAAAACAATACCTTTCATTAAGAGGCATATACCTGGTAATTTAATTTCAAGATAAATTAATCGCTGCTTATGTCAGCATGCTTATCTCCTTGATAATGATGACATCCGGTGTATACATTGCTCTTTAAAGTGAAAATGAAACTTCCGCCGTTAATTCTCATCTCCTATGGTTCCTCCCACACTTTCATTATTTTCTTTTGTTTCTTTTAATTCTGTACCAACTACTTTAATCTCGAAAAGAATGGACCGATGTATTACCAATGTGCAACAACTCGTGTAGGTCTTGATGTAACATACAATTCAAATCGATAAACGTCACTTCACAATGAAATCTAAAGCTGCGCATACAGCAATCTTATCCGCACCTTCATTGGTTGAACGTTTATTAATTTTGTTTTCCTGATGCACAAAGACGCAGCAAACAATAACTGCCACTACATACCAAGCATTCCAAAATCAGTGAACTATAACCCAATCAGTTAACACTCCCGTTCTTACAACAAAACAATATGGTTGATAATGATTTATTGATATCAAGTATATATCACAATGCAACAGCAATGTATCCATCATTCGAAGGAACTCGATCACTGGAGCATTTTAAATTCATAATTCAGGGAGTCATGAACATTCAAAAATAATTGCAGAAAGAGCTCTTAAAGCCTACCCCGTAAAGTTGTCACCCAAATGGTGATTATATCATTTAAATTACCAAGTCAAATACTGAATTAAATAAATACTAAATTAATGCTATATTAATTAGACACTACCATGGTATATCAATTAACCACTACCAAGATTTTATCTTTCCGGCTACCATATACTCCACGAAGAGACTACAAATTAAGTCTATATACAAATGTCGGAACACCATCTAGGTTATAGACATGTTCCCCATAGATTTAAATCTATAGCACCTTCCAGATAAACATGTAAACTAGAGTGGGTTCTGCAAGAGCGCAACTGGTGAAAAAGGCGTCTCCAGATGAACGAAATTACATCTAAAATCGCAAAATACTCTCCAAAATAACTCAATCATTATTACGCGGATCAAAATTACAGAGGAATATACTATTCGACGTACTGATTTTTTCTCTGGATATCAAGCAAGATGCTGAATAAGGCAGCTAATACTATTAAGCTGCCGTTCATAAATTAGCTTAAGAGTCATCGCAGAACATGAATTCATCTAAAATACATACCTTGGAAAAGCACAACAGTACAAAAATGCACTGATGGCTGCCAACCATGTATTATGGCGTATCCACAGAACGAAAAGAAGTACACAAATTCACAGAACCAGTAGCAGTGTGGTGTGATTCATGTTACGTTACTGAAAGCCTGCACGAAAATGATAAAAATAAAAACAGTAATACTCCCGAACTCGATCATTATGTACAACTGAAACTAGAATATAAATAACTCACCAGAGATATAAAATCAAGAAACATCTGAATCAAGCTCGATATCGGCGGGATCTCCAACCCAGAGCCTTCCTTCTCGCCAGGCAAATTTGATCTTGAGCTTTCCATCTGCATCAACGCCAGCAATTACACCTTTACTTGCATATGTCTCCGTTCCCCATCCCCATCTAGGTGTTATAACACTACGTTTCACTTTAACCCGGTCTCCAATCTTAAATGGTCGTACTCTCTCCATTTCCGATGGCTTGCAAACCCACAACCTTTCTAGAAAACAGAAGGCAACCCACAAATCATTCTCGTCATCTATCTTATGAACAACCCCAATACTATTATGAGTGACTTCACCCCACTGATGAGTTGGGGTAGGAACTGACCGCTTTACTCTCACCCAATCCCCAATGCATATGGGTTGCTCCTCAACAATCTCAACTTCTGCAGGATCAAGCATCCATGCCTTCTGAGAACCAGATGATGTGTATACCCGTAACCTTCCATCGGCATCTATGGAAGTAATGGTTCCAACACTGTCTTGACTATGACCAGACCATCCAAACCTTGGCTGCCTTATACAAGATTTAACTCGCACTCTCTCTCCAGTACTAAATGGCTTGACCCTCTCAAGTTCATGACTTAGGCCAAGCCACCTTTCCTGCTCTCCACAAAATCCGATAAGAAATGTCATCTCCCCAATATCTTGTTCATTTTCATAAGAAATTCCTTGAACAATACCTATACTTCCTGGCTTGACCGACTTCCACCCATTCTTAGGATCTTGTAAGTCCAACTTTACCCTAACCCAATCCCCAACCTCAAACATCTCTTCTTTTTCCAAGTCAGCAGGATCTCCTCGCCATGGCACAGACAATCCAGAAATAGCCACCCTTACTTCCCCGTCAGCGTGGACCCCCACTATCACACCCCGTGAAGTAGGCTTTGCTCCTCTCCAGCCCCATCTAGGTTCATTAAGCCCAGGACGAAATCGCACATGCTGTCCAACTTTAAGGCTAGGTACTTTCTCAACCTCAGAATAATGAGTCATCCATCTACCTTTCCTAAAACATCCTGCAAGTTCTAGATAACCTGTGTCGGATAAACTGTGAACCACGGCAAAACTTTCTTTGCCTATTCCATGCCAATCATAACTTGGCCGAAAGCCAATTGTTGGCTTCAATCTAACCCAGTCTCCAACTTCAAAACCTGAAAGTCGTTCAGCATCACCTGGTGCAACCTTCCAAAGTGAATTTCTACCTGCAACTTTCACCTTCAAGAAAAGTCAAACTTTATTATCAGAAAACAAACTTTGTGATCAGAAACCACCTCGAAATAAGAAAAGAAAAAGGGCAAAAATTCTTGGAAAGCAGAGACAAAACTTCAAGACATTTTTGAGATTATGCAGGTACATTTAAAGTGCCGTCCATATCAATTCTTGCAATCTTTCCTGTAGTTGCTGATGTCTCACGAGACCACCCAAGACGCGGTTCTGTGACTGATGACATTATATGTATTTCATCACCCACATCAAAAGGTGTAACTTTCTCCATATCTGTTGTCGAACAAGTAAAGGTCTTGCTTCTGAAGCAGAAACCTACACCCATGTCACCATCATCATCTAGACTGTGAACGATTCCAATGTTACTCCTGGTAACATCCTCCCATCCATATTTTGGTGAAGGAACAGAAGATTTCACTTTAACCCAGTCGCCAACCTTTTTGCCAGAGCAAATGCATCGAATGCGTAAAAACCGAATGTCAATAATGTTTTTTTAATTCATGCTGAAAATAAGGGTTCAAATCAGATAACCAATACAGGTTTACAATGCCTCAATTGTTGACACGCTTTTATAAACTACAGATGACAGCAAATCAAATGTAAACCGAAAAAGATATCGCTAGCTAAAATAATAGGTGATATATTTAATGTACCCAGCAAACGGCAAGTGAATCATCACGGATACCTTAAAGTCTTCAACCTTCTCCATGTCAGCGGGGTCTGCATGCCATGGAATCGGACGCCCAGGAATATCTATAAGCAGTAGGCCATCACTGCCTATCTCACTTATTATCCCAATACTGTGGTGTGTCTCACCGCCCCAGGCATATCTAGGTTCAGCCACCGATCTTTTCACGCACACTCTGTCCCCTACCTGTAGTTCAATACTGTAGTTCAATTTACAATTTATGCACCCGACCTCTCAATTGTCAATTGTCAAGCATTAATGGTTGATCAAAAGGCTAACAGCTACATACTAAATTAGAAATATGACATCAAATGTTGGTACCTTAAATGGTTCCACGGGCTCAACTTCTTCTGGTTCAAAATGGCGAGGTCCTTGTAAGTAGCTAAAATCAAGCAAAAGGCTATTGTCGGGTCTTATATGGAGCACAATCCCAATGCTCCCTGGACTTACTGGGCCCAGACCATGTTTTGCACTGGTTAGCGAAGGCCTTACCCTCACCCAATCCCCAACCTTAAATTCCTCGACTCTTTCCATTTCTGAAGGATCAGCCTTCCAACCACGTGATGCTCCAGGAAATCCCACCCTTAGAATCCCATCATCATCCACACAAAGAACAGTACCAACACTATCACGAGACTGTCCCCGCCAACCATATCTGAAAAACATAACAAAAAATTATAAACAGCATTAGCAGTTGTATGCAATAAGAGTAAAAGCTAACATATATATCAAACAACAACACCTTACCATCTTGAAAAGCAGACAGCAAATACATACAACTCCTTAATTTCTTTAATAGATGAGTAAATTTTTAAAAAATACATTGATTCAACAAAATTTTCCTAATGACATAAGAATTTTATTTTACACCAGAAGTACAACATTAAGAATGTACTGGGAGAAATAGAAAATGTCAATCAGACTACTTACACAGCAAACAAAGAAACTTAAAATTTTCTCAAGTGGAGAAGACAGCTATTTAATCACCAGAATTTCATGAGAAGCCCCTAAACACCTAAATTTCATTCCTCGTTAAATTTCGGGCATTTCATGAATAGAACCCTAACATGATAGACTGAATTGTACATAGAGAATACCGCTGACTCTAGCTTCAATACCAAATCTGAAACAAGCCAAGAAAAGAGCCAGTAGCCTATAACGTTGGAGGAATTTCAGTTCTACACTTGTTTTTAAATTTATTTTCATTCAGCTTTTTTAAACATCGCCTTACATGTTTTCATGCATAATGACTTGAATTGACATGCATCAATTGACAATTTGCATCAGGATAAAATTCAGCAGAACATTCAATTACCAAAGGACGCTTTTACAAACACCTGTAATATTGAGATGGAATCATTTAGCAAGAAGTTAAAAGTTGGAAATCCCAAAGTTGAATAAGATGCCACTCAAATCTCAGAAAACAAGGCCTAAAAGCAAGATGTCTTGAGAACTTCCGTATGCCATTCAGCCTTTTTATTTTAACTTTGAGACAATTCGAAATGAAATACTTTCAGCACAATCAAATTTTTATTTACTAAAAATCAGTAAATCAGTAACGTTTCCTAAAAACTAATAACATGTCAAACAATCGCCCCATGCAGTATGTTCTGCCAGGTAGCATCATTCAAATGAAGTAATACTTAGTTTCACCTGCTCTCTGAACTATTCAAACTTCAATCAGCCCAATGGCTTTGTAAAGATATCTACAGGTTCTATTTCATCTACCTCCCTTGATGAGCTACACTCCAGCTCAAAGTGCCCTTACTAAACTTATCTCACTTGAGATCCTTCACAAGTAGACAGGCGACATTCCCTACCAGTAAGGTTTTTAGGTACACATATGTTGCCCTCTTCATCGGAATCGAAATGAAATTTATGCACCTCATGTTGTTCTTGTTGCTAAACTTGTTGACCATCTATTTGCCTAGTGCAATTTGCACTGCTTTGTAACTGTTATTAAAATCTTGCAAATTTGATGATTTGTGACCGAGTTATTGTATTTAGGCCACTTCTCCCACACACAAAAATACCAAAATGTAAAGAGAAAGAATGTGTATGTTACCTAAAGTCTGGTCATGACGCTTTATGTGATGGACTTTGACTTTATTGTCTAATGTGATGAGCTGCTCCTGCCTCTGCAAAGACAACGTCTTGCAAAGTCACAATCCACCACTATCATCGAAAAAACGTGTTATAGTCCCGTTTGTGTTTGTGTCATACCTAACGAAGAATTTTAGTTATGCACACAATTGCAAATTGTTACAGTGCTCAGGAAAAATGAATGCATAGCACCATGAACCAAAATTTTTGAAACTATTCACGATTAGAGTATATTCTATCCACATTTCATTGGACACTTTTCAGTGATTTCCTAGCACGTTATTCACGATTTGCATTGTTGTGTCCAATGCTTCTCCCTATAAATAGGCAGGCAGCTTCTTGTATATTAGCATTAATTTGACCATATCATAGGTTCATTTATTCTACCACACCATTCTATTGTAGTGTTTTGGCTCTGTAGTCTCATGTCTAATCCATTCTTTAGAAGTTCTTCAAACTCTTTGGACGTATACTCCCCTCTATTCTCCATTCGTTTCTTCATCACTAAAGCTGGACTACTGCCTAGTCTTCTCCACTTGATGTGTTTGATCTTTCTTCTTGATCTAATCATATGAAATTCCGCATTTTGTTGCATAATGGCCCTTTTAGTGGCACCTTTTACAAGTCATGTTTCTCTTCTTGTCAAAGCTCTGCTTTCCTTAAGAGTGCTTACCCAAAGCCCTCTTGAATCTATCAACAAAGTCCCATAAAATGTTGCAATGCTGCACCATCTTGTGATGTTCATATGCTCTACTAAA
Organism: Gnetum montanum; assembly: GCA_015680685.1. Classification (NCBI taxonomy): domain Eukaryota; kingdom Viridiplantae; phylum Streptophyta; class Gnetopsida; order Gnetales; family Gnetaceae; genus Gnetum; species Gnetum montanum. The sequence goes on along the minus strand of MNCI01027882.1, from coordinate 946,364 downwards.
AGAATAGAGATAGAATACCATCCACAACTTCCCACTCATCCACCTCCTTTTTGTTGGATTCATTTGTCAGCAATGTCAATGATTTGTGGTTGTTTTCTTCAAGGTACCCCCAGAACTTCTAATTACCAAGATAAGTTGATTGTGTCATTTTTTATCCAATTAACACTCATTCCAAAATTGGTACCACATTATTCTTGAAATTAATTAACAGAATGTTTCACTTTATCCCTTGTCCAAAATTAAAATCGAAGAGTTGTGTACTATTACATGCACTTCTGTGTCAGAAGGAAGGAGGAAAGACCAATGTAATCCTCTCCCTACCACTTACAACTTGTGCTCATAGTGCCTCTATTATCCGTAGACACCTCAAATTCCCTTGATTTGGCCTATTTAGGTTTCTCAAAATCCACTTGGGTTCACCCTTCCAGGATTTTGAAGTTTTTGAACACTACCGAAAAACCATCCTGAGGTAGGAAAAGCAAGGTAATGTCTACTTCAATTCAGCCTTTTTGAGTTTTATAACCTATGTAGCCACCAAGGAGCAATTATCAAAGAGTTGAACAGTTTTTTTGTTGCAAAACACACTTCAATCCCTATACTGCACTTAAACCCTCATGCATACTACTTGCAATTGTGAATTTGTGACTACACACCTACAATCTTTGTGCAACACCTGTGACGTGCAAATTTGTGCAGACATTATCTACATCATGTAGATATATATATTGTTTGCATTGCACACATTTGTGTGCACACCACTTATGTGCCTTTGCGCACTACCTCATGCCTTTGTGCATTATTGTGTGCCTATGAGTGCTATTGCATGCCTACCTTCACATAGTCCAAGCTTCAATTGCAACTATGCTTTCCTTAAGAGTGCTTACCCAAAGCCCTCTTGAATCTATCAACAAAGTCTCATAAAATGTAGCTAACAAATGTAGATCGTGTTAGCTACAATTGAAACTTGGACTATGGTGTTGTGTACCTTCACATAGTCCAAGCTTCAATTGTACCTAATGCAATCTAATACCATACTAGCCTTCAAGATGCAAATGCCTAAAGCCAATGCAAAAAGAAAAAAATGAAAAAGTATGCATGTCTAGAATGCAACAGAAACAACTCCAAGAAATGCATTCAACTAATTCATCCAATACATCACACATGATGAGAGAAAGCACCTCTCTATAGATTGTTGTGGGGTTGGAGGTTTCTCAATTTTAGGCTTACATTTTTTCTGGTAACAATCTAGGTAAACATTGCCAATCAACATTAGAATAGAACATTCTCTTGGAAAGGTCCAATTGAGAAAATGCCCAAATGATGCACATCATAGTGTAATAATTTCCTTGCAAGTATAGCCAAATGCTTAATCATCATTATCATCATCATCCTATATTTCCTAAAATTCGTATTTTTTATGATGTCTTATTCATCAAGGTCTTTTTATTGACATTCGTCTTGACCATATGGGAAATGTTCCTCCTAAATGTCCTCTTTGTAGAAGTAAAGACTCATTTTCTCATTCATTTTTTTTAGTGTTTTGTCACTCAGCATGCTTCAAAATGGACATCCAAAATTTGTAACAACTTTCAACCAAGCATCAATGAAGTCATTCTAGGTGATCAAGCTGCTTTGTCTACTTCATTTATTTGTCTTCAACCTTTTGTTCTCTCCTCTATTTGGAAGCTTCCATGTGCAATTATTTTCCAGCAACAAGAGCATAACTATAGCCTCTTTTCAGGTATCAAATACCATATTCTCATAGATGTCACTTTTCAACTACAACTTCAAGGAAAAAAGCTCCCAATGAAAGCTGAACAATTAATTTGTTTTCTACAGTATTAATTTCTTTTTATTTTGGGGGCTCAAAGATGGAAAGCCTTCACCTTGTCTTCTTATTTGTTCTTTAGCTCTAATTGATGTATTCTTTTTTCTTTAGAGATATTTTTCTCTCTTTACAAGAAACCCTTTTATAAGAAGTGAAAACCCATGAGGGTGCTTCCGAATAAGGGCAAAACCTAATTTTTTTCATACCCCAGAGGAGAGGTTTTTCAAGATTAGGTGTAAGGATGAAAACCTGAAAAAACATCTCCAAAACCATTGGTTTTTTTCTTTAGACTATAATCTGGTGTACTCTAATTTTTCTTCAATATTACACCCCCGACACCACCTTTCAAATGTAGAGTTGGAACATGGGCGGGAATGTAGAGAATGCAAGGAGCAGTGGCAAGGCAGACTGTGCTATCACGGATGGTAGTTGTGGAGCAAAAGGGGTGGCTGGCACTAGCACAAATGGCAGTAGCAGAGCGGGCAGGACGAATGGCGCTAGCAAGGATGGCAGTTGCAGAGTCAACTGGGAACATCCCAACACAAGCAGTGGGTTGGAAGGGTCACTCAGTGGGGGATCTTGGTGCCCTAGAGAAGGGGGTGTTGAGGAATGTCTGCGGCTGAAGGCTCAATGCAGCATCATATGAAAGCCCCTTCTAGTGAGGGCCTGAGGACAATGGAATTGAGCCTTATTGGCAAGTTCATTTCAGCAAGGGCAGTCCCTAGTTTGGATTTGGTTAAGATGTGGGTTGTAGTGCATTGGGGTTTCTACCTCATGGAGGTGTGCAGCCTTCCTAGGTGTCTATTTCTCTTCGTCTTCCAATCGGCATTGAATAGGGACCCAATTCTGATGGGTGGTCCTTGGTTCTTTGGGGCACAAGGCTTGGCTCTGACTCATTGGAGGATGGGCATGCATTGTGACCCAAATTTGGTTTCGAGGGCTCCTATGTGGATCAAGGCTTCCAGGATTCCATGGGAGCTCTGGACAGCATAACTTCTCAGAACCCTAGCTAGCTTCTTTGAGAGTTTATCTCCTTTGATCGGGTTACTAGTTCCTTGGAAAGGATGGGTTTTGCTAGATTTTGTGTGTGGAGGTCGTTGTTACTAGTGGATCTAGTTAAGGAGGTTTCCATTAACCTCCCCTCGAGGGAGGAGAGAGTGACAGTCGAAAAAGAAAACATGGCCACGGATCCTTTGGCGGCTAAGAAGCCCAATGGGGCTCAACATTGCAATACTTGTGGTAAGGGGGAACACCAAACTGCAAACTGCAAACTGCAAGGTGGATTAGAAAGTGCCAAGCCCAAAGAAAGTGGGGGAAGCATGGACGATTGTGACCAGAAAGGGGAGGTTGCCCAATGGGCCAACTCAAGGCACAAGTCCAAGGGCCTAGGGAGCCAAAACAAGGTGCAGGTCCCATAGAGGCAAGGGCCTAGAGACCCAAGCAATAGGAATAGTGTGCGGGTACCATAGCGGTGGGGGCCCAAGGGCCAAAGGTGCAAGGGGTTGTTGGACAGAAGCCGATGGTCGCATTGAAGGAGTGGATCCTAATTGAAGAGCAAAACTCGCAAGGGGCTTTAAGGAGGACCCTACCGAGGTCATCAAGATCACCTAAATCTTTGGGATCACCCATTAAGGGTGGGTTGGTTTTGACGATGATCTCTGGTAGAGGGTCAGGGGAACTCCCCCCTATTGGTAGTTGGGTTTTGGTGGTTAGTGGGGGTTCCCTTACCCCCCTTGGAAGAGATTACAAAAGGAGGTGTCAAGGCAAAAGGACCTTTCCCTATCTCCCCAAACGCTAGCAAGCAAGATTGACCATCCATTGGGCCTTGTGTCCCAAGCCAAAAAGATAGCTAGAGGCTAACTTGGGGGTTCAACCCACCCTCAAGGAGGTTTACAAGAAGCGCACAGTGAGCAAGACATGAGGATCCTCTCATGGAACTGCAAGGAGCAAGGTACCCCTATAAACAAAATAGCCTTAAAGAAATTGGGAGGAGGGAGAAGTGTGATGTTGTTTGTTTGCAAGAGACTAAACTCCAGTAGCAAGAAGCCCATTGGCTCAGGTGGCCAACGTGGCAAGTTCAGGTTGTTGCTTGTCATGGAAGAGCCAAAGGCCTAGCCTCACTATCACGCTAGCGTTTTGAGGTTGCAAACAACTCCCCATGGACCCTTACAATGTTTCTCACAAATTTTGGTATTTGGCTCACAAATTTCTACAACGCTCAACATTGGGAGGAGTGGCTACAAGAGCTTTTAAGGATTGCCTCCTTGGTTTGGGATTGGAGATAATGGATTCTAGCTAGGCATTTCAATCAAAGGCTTTATGGGTGGGAGAAGTCTGATGGAGGAGCTCAAGATCCCCTAGGTGCTCAAGAGTTCTTGCAATTCATTTATGTGCATGATCTTGTTGACATGGAGATACATAGATGTCAATATACTTAAGAGTAATAGGCAGAAAGGGAGTGAGCGGATTATGACTAAGACTGATCATGTTTGGATCAGCTCCCATGTCCTTATGACTTGGGGGTGGTGGCCAAAGGGCAAGAACACATGACGTCTGATCATCGTTCCATTCTATACTGTGTGGGTGAGTTGTCTCTAAGGAGGGCTGCCCCCTTTCGTTTCAAACATTATTGGATCCATAAACCTTGGCTACAGCCATTGGTGGAGGGTATTTGGGGGTTTTATTCACAGAAGCTGGAACCTCAGGAATTTCTCAAGCAAGGGCTATCTCAGCTCAAGTAAGCCTTAAGGAAACTATGTGTTGAGGACAAGTATTCTTTTAGATCCACCCAAGGAAAGCTCATGCACCAGCTAAGGAGGCTCATGCACCAGCTATCGAAGATACAAGCAAAGCATTTGAATGAGGCCAAATGTGAGGTTTTAGCCTAGCTTCAAGCTTTAGATAGGGGAGGCTAAGGCCTACTGGCGACAACCAGGTCAAGTGCAGTGGTTGAAAGATGGGGATCGGAACACACATTTTTTCTTTGCAGCCGCCAATTCAGTGAATTTGTCCAAGAAGATTCACAGCCTCAATTTTCAAAGACAAGAAATCATTGGCTATCAGAGGGTTGCTCAAGTTCTGTTGGATTTCTAGTCTTGCATTTGTTAAAGGAAGCCAATGCATCTAGAAGGCAATTTGCAGGCATGCTAGAATTGTGTTGCAATGGGGGTTAATGGGTACCTCCCCATAGCAACTGATTAAGCATAAATACCTAGACATGCATGGTTGGTAGGGGTTGTGGAAGACTAAGCTTCTCGAAAAGATCAAAGTGTTTATTTGGTTGATTTATCATTCAACATTGCTAGTGAAAGTTGTGTTAGTGTGGAGGGGGATAAATGTGTCCGCCACATGTCCCCTCTGCATGGGCACCATGGAGTCAGTACATCATTTTATTTATACCTACAAGTTTACATGTCGGGTAATTAAGGCAACAAATCTCCAACAAGATTTGACACTTGACGACGATTATAAGGTGGCAGCAATCTTGCTAGTGCATTGGAAAGCTAGGAATTGCCATATTTTCTAGGCACAACCATTGTTGCTGCCGGCACAAATTGCTACTCAAGGCATTCAATTGTGGACAAAGATGCATGCAGCCATGGGGGTGACCCCACCTTTTGAGCCGACTTGCAATGGGTATCAGGCCAACCCAATGCTTTGGGGCATGGTCACTTGAGTGGGATGGGCCAACCCACTCGCCCTTCTACAGGGGGAGCCAAACTTGGCTGATGAGGCTTTCTACATGAACTAGATAGGGGATATCACCTTGTTTAGGGGGGTGTGGATTACACTCACCGAGGAGCCAATTGCGAGGCTACTAGAGGTGCCAGTCGGGGGAGAAGTGGCCCCTCTCAAGGGGCATAGGCTGCAAGATGCGGAGGTGTTTTTCTCAAGGTTAGTCCCCAAGACTGGGAGTGGGCAGGTCCTAAAGTCGATCCTTTCCAAGCTCTAGCAAGACATGGTGGAGTTGGCGGAGCGATTTTTTGTGCAATTCGACAACATTTTAAAGTTGCAAGGGCTGCATTTTACTTTTAGGCGCTGCCTACGGTTCAGCTGCATGGTAAATCTACCACGCTATTTCTTGGACACAATGCGACGGCAATGTCAAGGCCGAAACTCAAGCTTGATTTTGGCTCTATGGCAATCGTCAAGGTTGGGGGCTCTTCCTTTCGCTGGGGGCTCTTCCTTTGGCTGCTAGGACACCTGTTAGGATGGTTTATGGACACCAACACTCACAATGTGAGTTGTTGATCATGGTTGATCTAGCAAGTGACTCTTAGAGGGGTGATGTTCAGAGGCAGCGTTGATTGGTTGGATGAAGAGGGGGAGCTGAGCTAATGGTTATCTCCCCTCCCACAAGGGGATTTTTTTTTTTTTTGGTTGGGGGGGAGGGTGGGTGGTGGTGTTGGGAGGGGAGGGGAGGACCAAAGGGAAATTGTGTGAAGCCACATGTTGGGGGGTGGGTCAAGGGGTGTTGAGCTACCTACTTCGACAAGTCTGGAAGACATCCTGGCCAAGGCCGCAGAGGCGCCTATGCACACACCACATGTGGGAGGAGCGAGCTGTTTGGCAAAATTGGTGGACTGCATGCAAGGAAGAATTCTAGTGCCAGCTGGAGGAGGCCGAACACCAACATCAGGAAGAGGCGCAGAAAGAGCGACTACAAAGAGATTTAGCTAAGGTGGTAGCCAAGGAGGCTCTGGAGGTGGAGTTGAGGAAGAGCCTGAGAGCGCAACTCCAAGAAAAGGCACGACTCCAAGAGCTAAGGGAGAAAGAAGAACAGAAAAGGCAGGCAAGGGAGGAGAAGGAAGCCACCATGATTCAACAACGGTTGGATTGTGCCCATGAACAAAGTGTTGGATCATGGCTAAAGTAGGGGCGATGCCCATATGTTGTTATGGATGTCGGGCAAAATACATCTTGGCACGTGCTTCGAAGGCACATCAAGCATAGAGGCCAAAAGCTGCACCCAGATGGGGAAGGGAATGTCAAGGAGTGCGTGAGAAAAGAGCAGACATTCAAGAATTTTTAGGAGGCAGTGGCATTTGTAAACTCAAAGCAGCATCATGCAATCCTTGATGCACTGCATGCTCAAAAGAGGGCTTTTGGCTGTACTCATCTTGCTACCCGTTTATAGGGTGTAGGGTGTAGGGGGCTTGGGGGGCCGTCGATGATGTTTTATTGTCCTAATACCCCATTTTGTTGGGGGGTGGTATCAGGAGGTGGGGGCTTTTTCTGTCAAGGGGGAGGGGGGAGGATTCCCTATTGTTTTTGTTGAGGGTACCCCTGATCATATCTTATTTTGTGCTTCGGTGGATGGGGGTATTCTTACCCCCAATTTTGCGTGATTGGGGAAAGTGGGGTGGGTTGGTTTAAAAACCAATGCTGGTCATTGTCTTGACAAGAATGATGTATATTCTGATTTGTAATTAATCTTCTCATTAATAGATAACCTGAATTTTTCTCCCAAAAAAAAACTCCAAAGTTAAGTGTGCTCATGTTGGAGTAGGACTAACATGGGTGACCCCTCAAGAAGTTAACTTTTGAATAAAAAATTAATTTTTACCACCATGAAGTGTTAGCCTAGTAGTAGGAGTCTTAACATAAAATTCTTGTTCACAAGTTCAATTCTCTTAGGCAAAGATGAATTGTAAATAAGCTCTATAAAAGCAATTCTGAAATTTCGATGGTTCGGCATATCAAAGAGGATCACATCACACATAATTAAATCCCATCAGTTTCAAAACATACGCTCATTGAAGATATACCAAAATTATATTCCAGATAAGATATAGTTCAAAACATTATACCATCCACAGCATGTGTATTATTTCTCTACAAGACCTTTTGAATAAATAAATTTATATTCAGGGTAAAATATAGTTCAAACATTGTACATCCATAGCTTGCATATTATTTCCTTACAAGAGATTTTGAAGATATCCCAAAATTATATTCAGGGTCAAATATAGTTCAAAAAATTGTACCATCCTGCATATTATTTCTTTACAAGACATTTTGAATCTTACTAAATTCATCATCAATCTCACTGTCCATAATTAAATACCATCAGTTTCAAAACATACACTCATTCAACATACAAAAAAAAAATATTTAGGGTAGGTAAAATGTAATTCAAATCATTGTACCATCCATAGCTTGCATATTAATTTTTAACCAAATATTTCAAGTCATACTAGATTCCTCATCAATTGCAATTGATCTTTCTAGATCAAAGACTAGAAAGAGAATAAATGTCATCTCAGTTAACAGCTAGTTGAGATTTCAAATTTAACGATTAGTTTTAAAACAATCAAATTGGCTAGCTTTAGGGAAAAAGGAAAAAATTAATTTTGAAAGGTATAACAAGAAGTTTTAAAGTTTATTATAAAAAACAAACAAAAATAAACAAATAAGATAAAAGGTAAATCAAAAAAAAACTATTTTAAAAAATGGAATCATAAAGAATAGAAAAAGTTCGCACAAATGAAACACAATAGCATAATGATACTTCAATAATAATTAAACTTGGAACTTGTTGCATACAAGGCAATAAGCTTGTAAATAATCATGTTATCATTAGTAATAACCATAGAACATACTATGTAAAATTTATGAATTATTAATAAAAGAAGAGAAAATATTAAACTAAGCAAGATTTTGAAGAAGATTCTTAGATTGTTTACTTTTTGTTAAAATAGGCCATGAAACCCAAATGGGTAAAATAGTATTGATTATGATTCACATTATGAGAAGGAACTCTAATTTCAAGAGTCTTTATTTTTTCTATCTACAAAGTTTTCCATTATACAAAGAATTTCACTATCTTCTATTAATCACCTCCGATTTTTACTGAAGTTACATTTTCTGTGTGTTTTCCATGAGGTGATTAAGAATTTCACTATCTTCTATTAATCACCTCCGATTTTTACTGAAGTTACATTTTGTGTGTATTTTCCATGAGGTGATAAAGAAGATCTCCTTCAACTTAAGAGAAAGAGTTATACCAGTTTCACTACTATAATATTTACCACAAATGCAAGAAATTTTATAAACAATGCTATTATTTAAAAAGTTCTTTTTATCTTTAATACTTTCAAAATTTGACATTTTATTGTAAGGTTTAAAAATTGTTATAGCATCACATTTTAAAAAACTTCAACTATTTTTTCAGAAATACCTTTAATGTAAGGAATATTGATGAGTTTTTTACTTGAAACCATATCATTATTTTCTAAATTTTCTGAATCAATATTTATACATCTACTTTATTCAATCAATAATGAATCAATTTAATCTAAGATTTAATGATTTTTAATCGAAGTCATTGATTTTGATGATAGTGTTCAAGCGCTTAGCCTCTTCATGGAAAGAAATGGTAGCAAGTTTTGGCCTAAAGGTATGATTAGAGAGACCATCCAAATATTGATCAATGCGTATATTTTCTAATAACCTCACAAAAATACTGAATTTATTGTTCAAGTCTTCCTTTCTTAATATGTTAACATCTAAGAAAGGCAAGGAATTGTCATTTTTTTAATTTCATAGCAAATTGAATGTTAGGATCTATTTGATTAAGATGTTTAAAAATAATCTTCAAGATTATTTAACCATGTGGCCAACAAACATTAGAATCAACTACAAATATGATCAAATTTTCGGGTTTAAGAAGAATAAAATTAATAGCAAGTTGTTCAAAACTTTCCATGTATAATTTAACAATGACGGAGACAAAGGTGAACCCATAACACCACCTTTTGTCTGTTCATAAAATTCATTATTATATTTAAAATAGGTAGTTTACAGTCAAAGCTTAAGAAGAGAGCATGTATTGCTATTTAAATTCATCTTATATATCACACCCATTGCTTTATCTAAAGGAATAATAGTATACAATGAAACTAACATCAAAGCTAACTAAAATTTTATTGTCATCAATATCAGTATTCATTTATAAAACAAGTAAGATGTAGAGCATCCGAAACAATATAGGAACAAACCATTAAAATACATTAAGTTACCTTGGTTCCATCACATCAGCTTTAAGTTGTACATGTTGGCCCCTGTCCAGAGGAATGACTTTTACAACCTCATCTGACAACACGCGTGCATCTCCCGAGCAAAATGAAACAATCAAATGATACTTATCAGGTACATTCTGAACAAACCCCACACTTTTATGCTTTGCACCTTGCCATCCATACTTTGGAACCTTCACGCTCTTCTTGAACTTCACCCAGTCTCCTACTTCAAATCTGTGGTAATTCTTTCAATACGGATCTTATCAAACATCAATTTCTAATGCAGTCAAACATACAGAACAAATCCATTAAAAACTGAATGGTATTACAATCTTCCGCATACATTGTTGGAGACAGGTCCATGCCATTTTGTTGAAGAGCATCCATCAAATCTTCACTTATCCACTCCCTGGGAAGGGCTTCTATAAAGTCCTTTAATGTCTTACCACTGCTAACATTGGCAAGGATTTGAGTAACGCTTCATTTTACAGCTCAAAAACATAGCATGTAAATCCCTAGAAGTGCTTATAAAGAAAAACAGCAAATAATTAAAGGCAAATGCTTACTTATGGCTTCGAACATGGATAGCACTATTGTCTCTTTGTAGCATTGTAGCAATCCATTCAAGATTTTCACGAACCATCTTTGCAGTGTGTGCAGCCACATGGAAGGCATTGTCTCCCTCATCATCCTGTACATTTAAAAATAAGCCTAGATAAAAGTAGGAAACACCACAAACTCAAAAGTTGTTGTATGAAAGACAATTAAAAGTTAAAGATAATTGATGTCACTGCATATTTGAAATTCGAGGCACTGAAAAATAAACCAAACGTAAAATCATTTTCAACAAAATGTAACCACCAAAAAAAATTCATCACGCAAATAATATACAACCGAGTTACATATAAAAAAGGGCACAATCGATCACCAAAACAAAAGCATGCATGTTACTAAACAGAAACCTCCATCAATTAGTAACGGTCTTTTCACTAGTAAGGAACAACGGTATACAATTCAAAATCTATTTACCACCAAAATATCATCACTAGTAATCATATATTTTGATGAAGAGTTAAGCTCTTCCAAACAAATTACACACATTTATCATCCCTGTTAAAAGGGTTCATTTTTATTGAACCATAAGCCAATCAAATAACCCCATAAACAAATTTCGAAAAAAATGAAATGAAAATAAAAATTAAAGAAATGGTATAGAATAAATAAGTAATCTTCACCTGTAAATTACAATTGGCTCCCCTTTCCAAAAGCAAGCCTACGCAAGATTTTGCCCCCCTCTCTAAAGCAACATGTAAAGGTGTTTTGTTGTGACCATTTCTAATATTCACATCCACACCCGCATCCAAAATTATCTGGAGAACCACTTCATCAGTATCACACTCAGAAAAAAAAATTTAAAAAAAAATATGAGCCAAATCACTAAAATATTCCAAATATATGGAAGTGATGTTCCCACGCAACAAAGACAACTGAGACTATTAAAATGAATTTTTATAAAACCGTACTATCAAAAAGCTATGGAACACACCTTCACTAATTCTGTATCATTAGCCATGGCAGCTGAATGCAAAACTGTTTGCCCTTGTTCGGTATCTTGAGCTTCTGGGTCAGCTCCAGCAGAAAGCAATATCCGAACTAATTCTCTGCATTCTGCTAATCAAGTAACAGTGAACAAGAAAAGTTCAAAGCTCTAGAACTTTAAAAAGCTCATTAACAATTATGATGGTTGTTAAAATTGCAGATTATTAATTAGAAAAAATAAATACTTTCAATTCATTCTTGAAAGTCCTCGTCTACCAAGGAGGCTAATGTTTGAGAACAGCTCAGAAGAATCAAGAGATAAATGTTTTTTCATTGGATTATCTCTGGGCCTCGCATAAGAACCATCCATATCCATAATAAATACAGTAGGTGAACTTGTAGGCCCATTAACTCTCCATGCCTTTAAAAGACAAAAGACACCCAGACATTATTTACCCTTACCGTTAATGTAGCAATTAATCAAGAGACAGATTCTGCATTCTCAACTCAGCAAGCTTAAAAAACACATTAATGCAGGAAAAAAATTGAATGACTTGCAAATACTTTCTCCTGACTGTGCACACTGGACAACGACATGACTTGATTTAATTAAATACAATGTTCTAGCATTTAGTAACGTTTCCCTCTTTTATGGAATAGGTAAAACAATTTTATTAATAATAAAATTTTAGAGTGGAATTAGAAATCTGTTGGGGCAAGGCTAGGATGATGATTAACATGATAAAGAAATCAGAAATCTATTATGATCTCAAAGAACAAGAAAAGGCTTATAAGTATTTTATTACATAATCTCCTAGCTGAAAATTTAATAAAAATTTGAATTATCATCCTTATAGTACAACCCATCACTATCCTCAATTTACCACTTTTTAATATTGCTAATTTTAAAGACTTGAGAAGTTGAGTCACAATCATCAAATGTGGTAACAAATTCTATCATCAAAAATTCAGTGATTTCTTTCTTTTCAAACTCCAAAAATCATATGTACTAACAAGGCATTCCGGCATTTGATAACATTAATATGCAAATTGTATCCATCGAAGTGGAACCTAAGTTGGAGAGGAATTCTATCTTGCTAAAAAGAAAGTTTGCAACACAAGCTACACCATGTCCAAAGCTCTCGTCCTGGAATAAAAGCCAGAGAATAAGTTTGTAAGCATAAAGCTGTTTTCTAATCAATGGAAAAACATAGCCATGTAATCAATAGATATTATTTTATTTCCATTAGAACCAATATCTCTATAAAAAAATATTGGCTCCACTCTACCATTTCATATGTTTGCTAAATAAAGAATGAAAATGTAAACGTTGTATTTTAAATGTGTTGTCTCTTACCAAATAAGATGTCAATTGTTTTAGGCTTAGTGAAACTAAACTACATATTCTATAGATCCTAATTATGAAAAATTAATGATACACAGCTCACTTGGTTAGAACATGCAGCATATAATCTACAAGTCATAGGTTCAAACCCAAGGGGTAAAATAAGTCATGTGCCAACCTGGGGGCATGGTAAAAACATTCACTCAAGCTATGATGTCAAGGAGACAGCCAGCCATCATCAAATCCTTCACCTCCCTTAATGGTCAGCCAATACTGATGGGATACAGGAAACATGATAATAATCATGAATTAATGAGAACCAAATTATTAAATGCAATTTAAATTCCCAGTTCATCACTGTATTATCTAATACAGTCTATAACAAATCCTGTTGCTTACCACTATAAACTGCTTGTGAAGATGAGTCTACAATTGGATTAAAAGTTAAAATTACTTCAATTTCAGTTAAATTATTTTCATAAAAGATGAAATTTAGGTTTGGTAAAATTTTTGTAATTATTTAGTCACACTTTAAGATTCTTTTTTGTGGAATTATTCAGTGCTAGTAAGTTGCTTGTTTCTCAAGTCATAAGACCTGGATTTAGGCCTTGGTATAGCCATAGAAGTTCGGCTTTCACTCATCTACTGCCCTCCAAAGACCCACCTTGGCAAGATGAGCATTGGATGATGATCCTATTTCTTTTTTCCTAAATAGAACGGGAGTATTAAACAGAAAGCTAAAGAAATAGGTTCAGACAACTATGGAAATCAAACAAACATAAACATTCTTCTTCTTCTTCATCCTAGCATTATCCCAACAAAATGGGGTCAGCTAAAACAAACATAAATATTATCTATTAAAAATGAAAAATTCAAAGATTTCAAAACCATATTTAAAATAAACATTTTTCTCTAAAAGATCTGCCTTGTAATACCTGATTCATGGGACTTCTTAACTGATGCAGCCATGCATAATGCAGTTCCCCTCTTACTGGGAATTTCAATCGCAGCTTTTATCTCCTCAGGCGTAGCTATTTCTACCCACTTTTTGACAACAGACACATTCCATGTTGCAACACATATGTGCAGTGGGCTGAAAAAAATTCCCCAGCATATATTTAGCTGTGGTGTAGCAGCATACAAAATTCTTAAAACCCATATCCGTCGCCCGAAAATTGTAAACAAATCTATATTGACTGCTATTCATCACATAGATGATTTTTAAATGATCAGTAAGAGGAAAAAACACGAACACAGAATTGCAGTTCGGTAAAAAAATAATGTAGATGATTTATTATTTCATTACTATAATCAATCAAAAATTAGTAAAAATAACCCATGCACTATAACGCTAAATTATTGGCAAACTTGCTTGAAACTCACAGAAATAGTTAATTGACAGCTCATTGCAGAATAAATACCAATAACAGAGAAGCCCAAAGTATACTCTAAAACAGCGTAGATATAAATAAACATTATTTCTATGTAGATATTTTAATTATATCATCGCATAATAACATCACACTTTGTAAGCAGCATTAAAGCTAAAATCATAGCTTATTGTTGCTAAAATAGTTTCAACGTTATATTGTCACACTTTCAATGTGTTCAGATTCTGTCATTAAAATATCTGTTTTGCTTCCATCAAGTCTCATGGTGCTCATATTTCCTTCACCCAAACTTCGCCACATATCCTTTGATTACAGGGGTACTACTAAGCTCCTTAAATGCCAACTACTGTGAAATATGCACATACACTTTTAGATAATACCTTGTGTTCCCTGAATATTCATGTCACAGATATTCAAGGTCCAGGAACACTTCAAAGCATTATCTGAGAATATGGTCAAAACATGATTCGTAGAAATATGCATGAACCATTTATGGGGCACATTCTCACATTTCTTCAATGTTCCAAATCCTAAATACTGAAAAAATCACAAACTAAGAAAAAAATATTTTATTGTCTCAGCAAAATTATGAAAATGCTCAAAATATTTTTTAGGATAAAATTGTCCGTAACCCTAATGTTATATTGCAATTCACATGTAGATTTTAAATTTGCTTTAAATGACAACGGCAACCAATGGACTCTTCTCTGGCACCACGCAATTATTTTTGGCTCTTTCAGTAGCAGCAAAGCTCGTTTCTGGATGTGGTTTGCAGCAGCATGCCAACAGCACATGCACTCTACTATATCGTATTTGCACTCAATATTGTGCTAAACGTGGAGAAAGAGCTTTCGTATTTAATTCTTTTTCAGTTCTTTAATCCTTTAGAAGCCTCAAGATTCTTATGAAATTTGCAAACAGTTGTCTATTAATAGCAGTTCCATATGTATATACTAATAATTCCTTACAAGTACAGTCAATATGCTTCCTAGATGTATGGTTCTCTCCAAAGTTTGATAGTTGAAAAGAATGAAAAGCTCTTATTTGTCTAAATAGTATTCAGAACCTTTTACTGTCAAAACAACTAGAAAGGAATTCATTATACTCCGCATTAAAGCATTCATGCATACCCAACTGCTGTGAAACATAGCATTAAACCATATGTAATTTTCTAAATCCACCTAGATTTTCAATTTTGTATATGAAAACTTTATATTCAGGAATAAAATATCATCATTTCAAAAAGGACCATGAATATACAAACCTTTTTAACTAATACTTGTAAATAAAAATACGTACGTGAGATTTTGAGAATTCAAAATTGCCATTGATTGACACCCTCCATGTTCCAGAACTACTATAGCACAATCTGAGTGTTTTTTTGTAACAGCTCTGTGGAGAACAGTTTCACCTTCGTCATCCACAGCATTAGGGTCAGCCCCAGCTAACAGCAACTCCTGTAGTTGAATAATCACTAAATACCAGGTAGGGCAATAATAAATTACATAAGCGTAAAAGACATAACCAGCATTCGTGAGAAGAGATGTAATATCAGCCCATCACATAAAATAATCAAGTTCCTTACTCGCATACACTCAGGTTGCCCATGAAATGCACAAACATGAGCAACAGCAGGCCCCAATCCTTCTTTCAATTTTGCATTGACATTTGCCCCTCTCCTTATTATGGCCTTCAGGCAATCAGGAGTGCCAGCAGCCAAAGCAAATACAATTGGAGGATCCCCATCTTTATCCAGAACCTCAGTGTCTGCCTCAGGATATTCTAAAATAGTTTCAACAATTTCTGTATGACCTCGCATACAAGCTAAATGCAAAGCAGTTTGACCCTCCGCATTGCGAACCTCTAACAAACGACCTACTGACACTCCAGACTTATCTGACACAGCTTTTTCAAGAAGATTCCTGCAAGTTATTTGTTGAATTGGCAAGACAAACATATCTTGAATATAAACAGTAAATGCAAGGGGGAAAACTTTTGACATTGAAAAATTTTTGCACAATCACCTGACCCCTTCCACATTTCCCTCCGAGACTAATCGCTGGAAAACTGTGTGTATATCCTGTGAAAACTCCAAAACAGATGAAGGAGATGGTTCTGAAGCAGCAATCTCACAATCTTTTGATGGATCACTGAAAGGAAACATCTTGCTACCATTATCATTCTACATAATAAAACTAGATTGCAACATAATTTAATATAAAATAAATATATCATTTTATTGCTTCTAGGATGACCCTAGAGATCTGTTGGACAAAAGCCAGTTTCAGCCAAACACATTAGTTAGTTTTTATATCTCAATATAAGCAAGCAGAATCAATCTTGTAACATGTATGATGCAACTAGAAGGCCTTACCAGCAAGTTACACCTCACTAGTAATCCAAAAAGGAATGCACAATTATATCGGAGTATTTAATATATAAAAACAAATAATATCATTGTTCATTATTACTATAGCTAATAGGGCTGCAGCTCAATCAGCAACTCACTGACTTGAGAGCCAACGAGATGGTTTGATCATCACTTGCAGAATATTATCTTTTCTGTACTTCTGTACTTCTATCAATTAAAGTTAGACTGCATTCTAAGACCATGAGTGCATTAAGGACTGAATGACATGATCTTGATCTACAGAATCATATTTAGAACCAATGATTGAAATAAACTTGAAAACAAATATAAATATCATACTATTCATAATTTTCACAAGAGTTTTGACATGGAATCTACAGCATAACTACACTAGAGAAGAGAAACTAGAAGGATTTGATTATTTCATACAAGTTGATACAAAACTTCTTACTTGTCTGGACTTGCAGGTGGACTTAGAGGAATCTCCCTCAAGTGACGAAGAAATATGGACAACATTGCATGAAATGTTGGTCTTCTGGATGGCTTAAATTGCAGACACTCTCCAATCATCTTCCAAAGCTCCCTTGGAATCCCTACACCTACTACGCTAGCATATTCTGGTGGTTGTTTCCGCGCTTTTACAACAGCTTTGTATATTTCATCAACACTTAAGCCTTGCCACCTGCAAGACAGACAATCTTAAGGATTATGGAAAAAAACATAATTCAAAATATATAGAGTTACGCATTATTGATCTGCAAAAAAATTTACAACCAAGAGGGAAATGAAAAAGAAAAAGAATGTCCCACTAAATATTTGTTTCAAAAGGCTTACGGAACAGCTCCAGTACACATTTCAACCAAGGTACAACCAAAACTCCAGGCATCTGACTCTGCAGAAATTCCATTTCCCTCGTCCCAGAAAATATTAAGGGAAGATTTTCTAACTGGATCCCAAGCTTCTGGAGCTGTATAATGAGGGTTCACCATAGTACAATCAATGCAAGAATGCACCTTCGACATGGCATCCTCTGGAACATATCGAGCTTTCTTACACTGTGTTTTCTTTAGGACTTCCGGAAGTCCAAAATCTGAAACAACTGCTCGTCCTTTAGCATCTATAAGGATGTTAGATGGCTTCAGATTCATACAAACTACACCAGCAGCATGAAGCTCTGCAACACCACGAGATATATCGGCACCATATCTGCAAAAACCACCTGCTTGCATTAGAACAATGTTAACAATCCTGTTGTGAGTTTCGACTTCCTGTTTAAATAAAAGAACATAACATAAAGATTTGAAACTTTCTTTCCATATAATAATTAGCATCATCACCTCCCTACTCTATCCTATTAATCCAGGATGTGGTTTTGAAAAGTTTGTGCCACTCGTCTTCATGTCCTTCATATAATAATTAGCATCATCACCTCCCTACTCTATCCTATTAATCCAGGATGTGGTTTTGAAAAGTTTGTGCCACTCGTCTTCATGTCCTTCACTAGATCAGGCTATATCTGTTTTTGGCCTTCCACCTGCCTACGTTCTTTATAGTAATACCCAAAATCTCCTGGTCAAAAAATAATTATTCATCTCCATTACCCTATTGATATTCTTCACATGTCTTTTCATGGTGTATCATTTCTACTGTTACCATATTTTGTTAAAAATCATTTAAGTTTGTATCTAAGTCTCGTTCAGAATCTAATACAATAACAAAACCAAAAAGGAATGCTTAATTACAAATGATACACGTAGCTAATGTCAACATTGATAGCCTATTTGTTGAATGACAGAGACATACTTGTTCCCTGTACTCACTCAGACTCAATTCAATAGTTAGTTTTTCAAAAAAATCAATTCTTACTCTAACAAATTCAGCTGCAAACTTACGGTGAAGCTCAATTAAGAAAACATGCCAGCATTGATTGTAATAGTAAAATGCAGAAGTTAAGAAAATCAATTTTACAGCCAAAATGCAACAGAAAACTTTGTTTTATGCGGTTATTATACCAATCAGAGAGCGATATGGTGCACAGTTTCCATGACAATGACATAGATATGCAAATATCACCTTTCAATTAAAGAAACTCAGATTTAAAGAGTTATTTGTAACAAGTTACTGCTAAACAAAACAAGTTCTAGAGATATATCGCAAGCTCAGTTTTTACTGAATTTTAAAAGTAAAATTTGCAATGATCTCTTTCTGAACATCATTTCAAACATACTTAAAAGAAACATTTTGCTAAAACCGCCAGTTCAAAGCAATGTTGACCACTATCAGCAATCGAACAGAGATACAAACATTAGAATGAAAACATGTCACTTTTCAGGTGGGTGCATTTCCAGGAAAATGTAAGTTAAAATACGCACGATCTTTAGAAACAAAAAATTTCATTGAATTGCGAAGTTGCAACCAATTCTACAAAAACCACATTGCTGAAGCCAATCTGGCTACTAGTTGGCAGGAAATTTCGCTATTTTTATGTTAAACTCGAAGGAAAAAAATAAATGGAAACAATATTTCCCACAAAATTTGTAAATTTAGGATTCACTTCTTAGAAATTGTAGCAAAACCTCGTTTTTACTATATAACCTCTCATTTTTACGGATTAGACAGTGGAGTACTAAAATCAAAGAAAACCTTACAATGCGTGCGCATTTGCGGCAACGAGGATGCAGAATTGCAAACGATCTTCAGGTACAGACACGTAACCCAAAGAAATTGAGCTTGCCTTAAGTTTTGCAAGGACAGACAACCTCAACTTAACCTCTCAGTTAGAAGTGAGATCGCAGCTGAACATTGCAAGGGCCTCACTTTAGTAAATTGTTGCCTGCTCATTTTACTACTTCCTCAAGCCACAGCTGAACTCTACTGAAAAGAAAGATACAAACTTGGATACGAACTGGCTACATGCCGTGGAATAACCCGACCATCCAAGTTTCGTTTCGTTTCGTTTCGTTTCGTTCATGCAACAGTACGTTGCCAATTCTGCCATGACTAGACGAAGGAGGGAATGCAGGGCATGTGCTCATAAGCTGAGGAAAGACGAAGGACGTACCTGAGAATCTGCTCCAGAGTGAGGCGGCCCTCGTTGTGCTGCATCTCGGCCTGGACGGAGGACGCGTACTTGTGCGAGAAGAGGCAGAGGCGCCCGTCCTTCTCGCAGGAGCCGAAGAAGCCGCACACATTGTGGCACCACAGCGAAGCGCGGCGGAGGCTCTCCAGCTTCGCCTGGACGGCCACGGCCGCGGGCTCGGGCGCGTCCGCGACGCGGATCCTTTTCACGACGATCTTGTGGCGGCACCACGACGACGACGCGGACGACGGCGGAGGCCCGCTCAGCACGGCCGTCCACGTATCCTGCCCGGGGCGCGGTCCGGCGCCGAGCTGCCGCACCAGCCGCATCGAATGCGCGGCCACGTCCAGCAAGCAGTTCCACGCAGACGCCGCCCCCGCTCCGGCTCCGGCCCCGGCTCCGGCTCCGGCGCCCGCGGCCGAGGCCGAGAAGCCGATGCTGCCGCTGCCGTTGCTGTTGCTAGGGTTAGGGTTTCCAGGGTTCCGGTCCGATCCGGCACCGTAAGCTTCGCCGATTCCGGCCGCGGAAGCGGCGGAGGACACCGCGGCGACGCCGGCGTCGCAGTCGTCGTCCGAATCGTCGTACTCGTGCAAGGCGTCCGCGCCGGAGCCGGCAGCCGCGGCCGCGGCAGCGGCAGCGCCGTTGGTGACGGACTCGCGCTGGATGAACTGCAGCACCGCGAAGTTCTTGCGCAGGCCCTCCACGCTGTTGCCGACCTTGGAGAGCTGCCTGCAACGCGGACACTGCAGCGTGTTGTCGGCGCTGTTGGAGAACATGTGCGTCAGGCACTCCTTGCAGAAGCTGTGCCCGCACTGTAGCATCATCGGCACCCGCTCCTCCTCATTGTACGTTATCTGGCATACCGTGCACAGCGGCTCCTTCATCTTGTTCGCTCCCCTTTCGTCGCCGCAAAGCTTCAACAGAAGCCAAGCCAATCCTTCTTCCTCTTCTTCTTCTTCTGCTTCTTCTTCTCCCTAATTTCTACTTTCTGCTACACCTGCACTGCCATGGCCAGGCTCCTCTGGTCCATGTCTCTGCAAATGAACCGCAATTGCACTTGTAATCAGACGCAGCTGAAGCAAAACGGATCGGAAAAAACTTCTGCTTTGATGTTGCTGATGTTGACGACCATGATCCAGGGAGCTCAACACACAGCTTTTACTGTATTGCGCAGCGGATGAGTAAAGGCTATGCCTGTGCTTGTGCCTGTGCTTGTGCTGTGCCCGAATGTTTTGGCAGCAGCTGCATTTCCATTATGGAGAATCTTAGTTTAAATAAAAGGCTCGGGTGCTTTTCCAGTTTGCTTTTGCGCTACAGCCGCCTGTTGGTGGTTTATCGGCCGAGGAAAGTACCGCGCCATCAGATTTCGCTGTTTTGACGCGAGATGCACGATGTGCTGAATATTTTGCACGCATTTATTTTGACAGCGAGAGACGTGAACATTTTCCACGCATTTCGGCGGACGGCCACTCGTTGGAGTAAAAACAGCTTTTCTACTTCTAAATTTTTGTGCTTCCTTTCACTTCAATTCAACCCTGCGCGCTTTTTTGGAAAACGATGGCCAAATGTTCTCTTGGATCCCAAATGAATAATAGTCCTTGGTTTTATTTAATATATTGAATTTAGTCGTAACTATTTTGTTTAACTTTAGGGAATACATGGCTTCTAAATGAGGTGTTAGCCTCGCCGCCTAAGTTATGAGTCTCTAATTAAACTAAATCCTAAATAATTAATCTTTGGTTTTATTAAATATATTGAATTAGCATTAGGTTGGTACGCAGCTAGTTGTCAAACCTTGCCAAATCTCATAGATGGATTAACGTTAGCTTAGCAACTCGCTCTAAAAACTTGCCAAATCTCATGGATGAGTTCTTTTTCTAGGGCATTCCCGAGAAACGATGCATAGCAATCACAAGCCCTATTGCTATGGAAAATGGACAAGGGCTTGCCATGACATCCTTTAGAAATGACATGCAACATTCTTGCGAAAATGTTGTGAAAAATATACACGGTTCCCACATCAAGGATGGATATGACTAAAAAAGCAAGTTCAACAACATAAATTTCAAATCTAAAATATTGGCACTCTTAATAAAAAGACCTTTGAAATGTGTGATGCTATGAAAAGACAAAAAATTTGTGTTGCCTATCTCCAAGAAATAAGATGGAAAGGGGATAAGGCTAAAGATTTAGGCCATAATTACAAACTCTTCTACTTAAGAAAAGAAAATCACTAAAATGGAGTGGGCATCATCATTGATCAATCTATTAAAGATTGAGTAGTACAAGGATTTCACCACAGTGATCAAGTGACAGGCATCAAACTTGTGCTTGGAAATGAGATCATCAATGTCATCAGCATATATGCTCCACAAATTGGTTTATAAATTGTGATTAAGCAAAATTTTTAGGATTCCATAGATCAAGGGCTTCAAGAAATTCCCTAGCAAGAAAGGGTATTCATTAGAGGGGACTTTAATAATCATTTTGGATCAATGAAAATATGATATGATAAAATTCAAGAAGGACAAGTGATGAGAGGCAAGTAGTTCCTATGCCCAACCATATGAATCATAAGCGTTCACTAGCAACCCAATTGAATTTCATGGACTTTAGCTCTCCAAATCCCAATAGTAAAGATAGTGACCTACAGATGTGATTGTTGTCTTATTGACTTTACTTGTGTAAGTGCAAGTGAATGGTTAAGTGAGAGCCAAGGCACATGATTTGTATTAATTTTATATTTCATTCTAATTATCCTAAGTATGAAATAAAGTCATTAATTGGGAACTAATCTAAGTAACTATTTAATGCCTTAGTCTACTTCTTAACATAAGTATCTGAGCCCACCTTCTGTACACATCTTGAACTCGTTATAATGCTATTGGATTACCAAGTGTTAGGGTACTAGGTGTACCAAGCAATAACACTACTAGGATTACCAAGCATTAATGGTATGCTCAAGGTGATCGTTCTTATGTGTATTACTTAAGCACATTAATTAATCATTTAATCCAAAACATGAATTTAAAATGCATGAGTAGTAAAGTGCATAAAAGTAAACATTAAGTTGTTATGAGTGCTGCAAGGTATTTCAATAATCTCATCTTTATTACCATCACATCAATGTGTCCAGGCACATTGGTGCTCAAATAAGGATTCGTACAATCCTTGAACTCATACTACGGGCGCTTAGAAAATATTCTAACTCCTACAAGAACAAACCACAAGAACTTTGTGATGCTACTAACTCGACTGTGCCATAAATGCAATAGGTGCATGCATTTATATAGGTAAAAACAAATGCCATGTTGACGCATGTCCATTAATGCAACCCAGACTTTGCAATTCATCATACCTCCTCAACTGAGTGAAAACTCATTCTCGAGTGAACAAAAGTAGGATCAAGCTTCTTACAAAATTGGAAAGGTATGGAACCACTGACTAACTAACTCACTAACTACTCTAAGTGCATGATTGTATAGATTTAGAATGATTATAAAAATGGATGTTCAAGAAAAGAAAATTGAACATCCTTGCAAAACTAGATAGCTAGAATTAATCATTTAATCCAAAACATGAATTTAAAGTGCATGAGTAGTAAAGTGCATAAAAGTAAACATTAAGCTATCCTGAGTGCTGCAAGGTATTTCAATAATCTCGTCTTTATTACCATCACATCAATGTATCCAAGTACATTGGTGCTCTAATAAGGATTCGTACAATCCTTGAACTCATATTGTGGACACTTAGAAAATATTTTAACTCCTATGGGAACAAACTATAAGAACTTTGTTATGCTACTAACTCAATTGTGCCATAAATGCAGTAGGTACATGCATTTATATAGGTAAAGACAAACGCCACATCAACGCATGCCCATTGACGCAACCCAAACTTTGCAATTCATCATACCCCCACGACTGAGTGAAAACTTATTCTCAGGTGAACAAAAGTAGGATCGAGCTTTTTACAAAATTGGAAAGTTATGGAACCATTAATTGACTAACTCATTAACTACTCTAAGTGCCCAATTGTATGGATTTACAATGATTAAAAAAGGATGTTCAAAAAAAGAACATTGAACATCCTTGCAAAACTGAATAGCTAGAGATCCTCTAATAGTCAAAGACAAAGAGAAGATCAGATAGTGTCAGGAGATGGAGGCTCCTAGGATGTTGAAGGATCTTCTCCAACCTTTGGTATTTATGGCAATGGCAATTAAGGCCAAGGCAATGGTTGCAGTTGTGCTACTACAGCTGTTGCTTCTAGTAAAAAGTGAGAGGTATCCAGCAATGCCTTCATCTTCTTCTCCTTGATCCTTGGGTTGTACATAGTCCACGCAGCATCACCGATGTGGGCTAATATGGGGAAGTCCCACGAATAGGGCATTGCAGGAAATAACTCCTTGACATTGATAAACCAAGTTGTGAATTATTTTCGTTCAATATTAAACATCTTAATAAGGTTCTGCAATTCTTGGTAGTTATTCATCCTTTTAGCCAAATTCTCAACAATTGATTATTGATTTGTGAATCAGCTTCTGAAGACTTCAAGCTCTATGTTAACTGTTTCCAGTTTTGCTTCATGTCCTTGTGATGCTTGAACTCAGCCTCATAGACAAGGTACATGTTAGCCACTTGTTTTTCCAACTTTGATCATGGCCTTCCTATTGTCAACATTGCCAAGTTTGCATAGCAGAGGTTGGTGAGCGTTGTGTACTCCATCATCTCTTTAATCTGCAACTCCTTTAGGCCAATTTCATCTTTATCGTAGACATTCAATCCATCAAAGATCAGTTTACATACATCACCTCTTGTTGGAGTTGATGGAGGGCCTTGTTTATTTTTGCATTTGCTAGTTGAATCTCTTTTTCATTCACCTCTTTAAGGAGCCCAACCTTGTCCTTGTAATGATTCTTGACATGTTCAACTTTTAGGACCTCATTCTTCTAGGTGGTTGCCTAAATTACTATTTTTTGGCGAAGGGCACAAACTTCCTTCATTGAGAGATTTCAATTTTTGGCTACCAACCTCCTCAGGTTCATGTTCACCTTAGCAAGCTACTCTTGTTATTGTCACCCAAGTTCCACCATTTGATCCTTTTGTGCCTCAACATTTTGTAGGCAGTGAATGTTCTTGGTCAGAGTGATGTTCTCATTATGGACTTGCGACAAGTCCTTATCGATGTTGTAGGTTAAAGCCTCCAATAAAGACACATTGAAGACCATCATCTTCTTTGCATTCTTAGCCTCTTTAAGTTTGTTTTGAAGCTATAAGAAAGCTTCATCCCTTGTCACTGCTTGGCTAAGAATGGCGGGATCAGCTAAGTGGGCTCTTAGTTCTAGAACTTCAATAGCCAACCATTAGTTTTTGATTGTGGCTACTCAAGTTGGGCATTTTTGATGATGAGTTTTCCCTTAGTGTCTAATGAGTGAAGAATACCCCTACACTCAACCATACGAATCACTAAGCGTTCATGCATGATCCGATTGAATTTTGTGGACCCTTTATCTTCTGGTACACTAGCCTCTAGGAAGTGAACTTGCCCTAATAGTCATTCATTGTCTTCCCAATCACACCTGTGATATGCAAAGGTATGGTTAAGTGTAATTGAGGCATATGATTTTTATTATTTTATGTTTTATATTTTAAGTGCTTAAAATAAAGGATGAAAAGAATGAAGTAATTTAATTGCTAATTTAATCTAACTAACCAATATCTAGCTAATCCCAACATAAGCATCCGGTCCCACTTTCCGAACACATCCTAAACACATATAATGTTGTTGGGTTACCAAACATTGAGCATCACTGGGATTACCAAGCATCATGCGCATGCTTGAAGCGGTTGTACTCATGTGCTTAATTAATTACTATTTAATCTAACTTAATTACTTAAAGCATTAAAGGAAATTGCATAAAACATTAAATGCATAAAGAAAATATTTAATCTAGCTAAAGTACTACAAGGTTTATCAGAAAGCTCATCTTTATTGCTACACACATTGCCATGCTAAGGTACAACAGTGCTCAAATAAAGATCCGTACACTCAATGACTCCTACTATGGGCATTTGGAAAAATATTCTAACTTTGGGAAAGAAAAACTACAAGAGCTTTGCTATGCTATGACGAAGACTCCCAAACTGTGCACCTAGGTGTTATATTTATAGGCCTACATACATCCTGCAATATCAAATATCGAACATTACTTCTTGGTCCTTGATATCAGGTATCTGATATCGAAGCCAGACAAAATCCACTTCATCATACCCCCACGACTGAATGAAAACTTGTCCTCTAGTGAACAAAAGGAGGAACAAGTCCCTTACAAATATTGAGAAGGTATGAGATTATTGATTGACAAGCAAACTGACTCAGATGAAACAGATAGATTCTAAGTGCCCAATTGTACGGATTTATAATATTTTACAAAATTAGGTGTTCATGATAATAGAATTAAATGACCTAGCCAAAACTAACATCCAACTCCTTTGGTAGCTAAAGAATGAGGGAGAAGATTCAATGATCATGAAGGGACCTCATTGCATGGTGCTACTACTTATTCCTTGGTCAAGACAATCCTACTTTCAGTCCATGCTTTCCTTTGCAATCATAACAAAATCATAGATTAGTGCGCAATGTGAAGGTTATAGCTTTTAGGTACCTTGTCTCGTCAATATTTGTGCTTGGCTAGGTTGTGATTATGGTGGATTGATTCTTTTAATCGTATTTAATTTCGGTGGCTATTAGAGTTCATTGAAAGAGTTTAACTTCATGGATTGATGATGTTAGTGTTAGTCTTTAGTTAAACCTTTGTGGGAGTTAGAAAAATTTGAAATAAATTAGCTATAAAAAAAGCCCTAAGTAACCCCCATGACATAGATTGTACCTCCAGTAGTGGGAAGACTGAAAAATGGGGTGAAATGGATAAGCGATTCATCATTAAATTTTGAAAACCCCATGCGCAATGAAATGCTTGAAGAGGGTTAAAGAATTTAGAACAACAACAATAACAACAAAGGATTTCACTAAAAAACATTGTGAAGATGCGTATAATTGGATGTCATCGATGGGGCATGCAAAAGGATTTGATTATGAGAATGTCTAAGGATAAAGAACTTAACTATCCCAACTAAAAGGTATGCAAGTAGATCCTCCCCAAAGTAGGCACATGGCCTTTGTTTCCGTTACATATCCTTAAAACAAGGAGTCCATGAGCCCCATGGGTGATTAATGGTTATGGAAAGTTAAGTACAAAAACCTGAAAGAAACTACCTAAGAATTTCGACACATCAAACCAAGACATTGAACAAGTACATGAACATCGATAGTGAGGTGAGGCATGGAAAGCATAGATGGATGAGAGAGAGAAAGTGGAATGGAGCTCCTGATTAAGGTCACATGAGGTCTCTCATTAATTTTGTGGTTAAATAACCTAATAAAACCCATCCTTAGTCTAGACCAAAACTAACCACATTCAATGACTTTGCATTGCCACTCTAAGATTGGTCCATCCCCTTGAGACACAAGAGTGCTCCCATAGATCAATCATTATTCCTTATGGACAAGAAAAGAGAAGTAGGAAGTGAGAAAGGACTTTAGTTAGAGGGGATCTTTAGGCATGGGTAACATGTTTTTTAAGTCCCATAACCAATGCTTGTAGCCCATTATTCTATCTAAGGGATGTGCTTTGAATTTTCATCATTATTTTTTATATTTATATTTATATTTATTTATTTATTTTATGAATGGAAACCACACCATGTAAAGACTTATTCAACTTTCTCTTATTGGTCGACACGGAATAATAAGAAATCCATGAAAAAACTCATGCACCCAAGTAAGTAAAAGGGTATAAAGAGTATTGAGTCTCCTTGAAGTCACATCATGTTCAAGCCCTTGAATCATTTCCAAGTCTGGAAACTACCAAGGTCACAAGTTCATTAAAGGTTTGTTAAGGAAATGGACCTCATACTTCCAGAACTGGAAACAACATAGAGTTTGTGGATGGGTGGATGATGTGGACTCACTGCCTATTTCATGAAAAATAAACCATGTCTTAGTTATTAATAATAAAATTCAAAGCTAGAATCCAAACGCGAACAATCCAATAACCCAATAGCACATGCTCACATCAAACAAACCACACTGTACCCTGTTGGCAATAAGGCACGTTATTATTAGAATATAATAAGAAAATCACACCAAATTAAAGAAAAATATATAAGAAATTGTAAAACATTCAATAAAAATAAAACATAATAACAATGTTATAAAACAAAAAAAATGGTGTAAAATAGGAAAAAGTAGAAAAGCAAAAAGGGTGTAAAAACAACATAGTGTAAAACAAAAATGGGTAAAATAAAAAATAGAAAAAACTAAGGAGCCTTTTATATGATTAGCATGGATGACCATCTCCTCCATAAATAAGTTGGAAGGAGGAGATTTGTAAAATCAAGCATGGTTGTCCATTCAAGGTGGTGTTGCGACCAATGGCTTCCTTATACTCATGGAAAGGTTTAATTTGTTGCATGTTGACCAATTGTTTCTTGTTCAAGCTCTTAGGTTTGTAGATCAACATGACCCCAGAAGGAAAGGTTTCAGAAATAATGTAAGGATCCTCCCATAGTGTTTGGAACTTAGTTTGTTATGGCACATGTGTGAGGTGCTAGTAGAGGACCTTATCTCTCAATTGAAATTTGGCTTTCCTAATTCTAAGGTCATGGCATTTTTTATTAAATGCCTTGTGCAACTCGTTAGATGACAAGGCCACCAATCAATTTTCATCTAGTAGGTTAAGATTCATTAATCTTTCTTTTTGTACTAGAATTAAGTCAAGGTCAAGGTCACAATCTATTGAAAGTGTATGGAGCTCAAATTGAATAGGAAGAGTTGACAATTTTTCGTACATCAGTTCATAGGGAGAGTAGCCTATAGGGAGCTTCCAAGTGGAGCGATAGGCCCAAAGGGCATTGTTGAGTTTCATGCTTAAGTCTCTCCTATATTTGATAATTGTTCTTATTAAGATCTTAATGATTTCCCTATTTGTAACCTCAGCCTAACCATTGGCTTGGGGATGATAAGGTGTTGTTAATTTATGCTTAACCCCCAAGCGTTGCATGAGTTTCCAAAAGGTAGTGCCTGTAAAGTGGATTCCATTATCAGAAATTAATGCACACGACACACCAAACCTATTTACAACATTCTGTTGTACAAACTAAGCAATAGTAGAAGATGTACAGTCAGTGATAGCTACTACCTTTTTCTATTTCGTACAATAGTCAATAACGACTATGATGTGTCCTTTCCATTTAACATGGGTGTGATAGGATCCATAAAGTCAATGCACCAAATGTTGACGGGTTCTAGTAGTTGGATCCATTGCTAATGATCCTCCATATGAGTGGTTATTCCACCATTGCATTGGTAATGTTCACAAGAGCTGACAAATCGGGGAGCATCCCTGAAAAGTGTTGGCTAGTAATATCCTGCCATTAGGATCTTAATGGTCGTGCATCTCCTTGCATAGTGGCCCCATAAAGACCCTCATGATCATCTTGGAGAACACATAGTTGATCAACATTAGGGACACACCAAAGAACCATGTCATTGCCGCACACCTTGTAGAGATGCCTATTGATCTCCATAAAGCATTTCACTTAGTGAGAAAACTATTGTTTCTTCCTGTGGTCCAGCTCTTTTGGCATTTCTTAAGTGAGAAGATAGGTGAGAATGCCATCATACCATTTAGGCTTAATGGGCAATTGTTTAGTTATAGCCCTAGCAAAGAGGAGTTCATTAAGAAATTGATCAGATAGTGGGCTTTCCTCCTCTTTGCTATCCCATCTCAACTAATATAAGTGGTCAATGACCACATTCTCAATTCCCTTTCGATCTATCATCATAAGATCAAATTCTTGAAAGACCACCAGCCATCGTATGATAGGGGGGCTCACTATTAGCTTATTCATCAGAAAGTGNTATGATAGGGGGGCTCACTATTAGCTTATTCATCAGAAAGTGAATTACACTATGGTCCATGTGCATGAACACCTTGTATCTAAGCACATAGTGCTTGAATTTCTCCAAGCTAAACACTATTTCCATTAATTATTTTTCTATGGAGATGTAGTTTAGTTGTGCATCCACAATGCTTCAGCTTATTACACAGTGGATGTAATAAGAATGTTTTTGATTATCAAACTACTTAAGCATAGCCCCCAAGGTATAATTTGATGCATCCATCATGACATGAAATGGTCTCGACCAATCTAGTACTTGTAGAATTGGAGTTTCTACAAGTTTTTCCTTTAGCTATTGGAATGCATTTTCACATTCCTTGGTCCAAAAAAAAATGGAGAATCTTTCTTTGTTAGCTCGACTAATGGTTTTGTGATCTTAGAGAAATTCTATATGAATCTTCGGTAGTAACTAGTATGTCCAAGGAATGACTGGACATCTTTTACAGTTTCTGGTTGATGAGTAATTCCTTGGATGACCCTAATCTTTTTAGGGTCGACCTTAATCCCTGCTTGTGAGATTCTGTGTCCCAACACAATGCCTTCATGGATCATCAAGTGCCTCTTTTGTCATTTGAGTCAAAGCTTGATCTTCACACATCTTTTGAGCACTTGCTAAAGGTGGTCTAGGGCTTGCTCAAATGTAGCCCCATAGGTGGAGAAGTCATCTATGAAGACTTCCATCCTACAACCAATCTATTATTTAAAAATGCTCAAGACCAAGTGTTGAAATGTGCTAGGACATTACATAGGCCAAATGATATCTTTCGATACACAAAAGTCCCCCAGGAATTTGTGAATCTGGTTTTGTCCTAGTCTTCTAGTGCAATCTGAATTTGGTTATAATCACTATAACCATCTAAAAAGCTAAAGTAGCAATGCCCAGAAATGGTGTCCAACACCTGATCCACAAATGGAAATAAGAAGTGGTCCTTGAATGTTACCATGTTTAACAACCTGAAATCAATACAAACCCACCACTTGCTAACTTTGTTTGGCACTATCACTAGTGGGCAAACCCACTCCCTATTCGCAATGGAGTAGATGAACCCCACCTTGAGGAGTTGTTCAATTTCCTCTTTGATGATCTACTTCAATTTGGGGTTCAATCGTTGTTGTGGTTTCCTCTTTAGCTTCATGGCTGGATCAGTGTAGATATAATGTTGACATATCCTAGGATCAATCCCTATGAGTTTAGAATATGACTAAGTAAAGGTTGTTGACCATATTTTGATCACTTTCAATAGCATCTTCTTTTGTTTAGAAGCAAGATTTGCATTGATTATTACCAGCTTCCCATTTTTCAAGAATGCATATTCCATGCCAACATGTAGAGTTTTCAACTCAAGGGGCTTTTGTTTAAAATTTTCAAGAATTTCCAACTCTCCCCAATTGGTATCATCAATTTTTTCAACAGAGAGTTGGTAATGAACTTGTTCTAGTCCATCCATGCCTTCCACATAGGCACATGTTAGGGTCTCAGTAGGTTCCATTTAAAGTGTTGAGCTACTCTTAGGGTCACCTGTTAGCCACTAGGTGCCCTCTTGCTTTGTGGTTGTTGTGTATAGGCACCTTTGAATTTCAAATATATTAGCACATTGATTGCATGCTTTGATAGATAGACTATTAATAGCACATAGTTTCTGCACATAGCTACACCTTGTATCATTATACACAATGCATAGAACTTTCTTTCTCTTGATCTTTCTGAATGCATTTTCTTTAAAGATTTTAAGGGAAAGATCTTGGATACCCAATCGTACATCAATAGTGCTAAGCCAAGCCCTTTCCATGATGATTGGGAAGTTCTCCTTGTAATTGTCCACTCAGATCACCAGGAAATCGACAGGGTAGGACCACCCACAAACAGTGATCATAATGTCCTCCACCAGTTCCAAGGGAATAGTGATGGACTAATCAACCAACTCAAGACAGATGTTACTCTTCTTGAGTGGAGGCAAGTTCCAGGCTTTAGACACCTTAAGGAAAATCAAATTAACATCCAAACCTAAATCTAGAAGAACCTTGCAAGGCTCATTCCTAGTGATATGAAGGTGAATAAGGGAACTTCTAGGATCAGATAGTTTCCTAGGAAGATGGTTAGCCTTTATCCAATCGGTTACCACATGAGTTAACATGTCGATATTTACTTTGGGAGGTGTTTGGTTTAAAGGGGACTCAAACAAATTAGATGCATAGGGTGATGGAGAAGAAAGGTTGCTAGCTGCAGGTGTATGTGTGGGTTTAGTTGGGCTGTTGGTTTGAAAGAAAGGTCATTTTCGTGATCTAGTTTTTTAACCACTCAACTAAGGAGCTAGCTGTAAGTTAATAGCCCTTGTTGCGTTGTGTTGTTGCAACTAAGATGAAATTTCTTCCTGCATTGATGGAGTAGGTGATACCTGGGTTGAGGTTGGAGGGACATATGCGTAATGATGAGGAGGGTAATATGGATGTGGGGACTTCCCCTTGGAAGATGGAGAATGAGTTTAGTAATACTTAGGAGGGCAGTAGTAATGTTGAAAGGTGGCATGATTGGAAGAGTCATGCAGAGAAATGGATTACTGAACATAGTACCGATGTGGATCTAGTTGTCAATAAGGATACTACTGCCTTGGTGGTGGCATCCTCCATGACTGTGATTGTTACCACTGCTAGTACTACTCACATGGTTGTGACAGAGCTCCACTTAGATAATAAGTTTGTTGTTGTTGGTGGAACTATCTTGGATTACCTTGAGAAAAAGGTAATTTTTTGGGTGCTTACCTTCTTGCTGGTCTAGGATTTAGCACATACACCCTAGACTCATGCAAGTGTGACACGATAGGGCAACATCCTTTAGGATGTTCATATTGGCAGATGTCACACCCACCATCATCATTTGATTTTGTCTCCATAACTTCTTCTAGTGTAGTAGCTTTGCCCTTACCCCTTTAGCAGACACGTTCAGCTTCTCTCCACCTCCTATGGTCATGATCACTACTCTACTCTCTTGATTCTTTTGTGATTTTTAAAGCAATTTGAAATTTTTTATCCAAAGAGTCCCATAATTTATCAACCTTGGTTAATATATCGAAAACAGATTTTTAGATTGCCAAGGTTTTTTACTGCACCATCTCATCAAGTGGTGACTCCTTCTCATTGTTGTAAAACCAAATCTCCTTTTTTCTAATGGAAGGATCCTTGTTATATTCCTCAACACTTTTTTGTTTTCTCAGCTCTCCTTCTTCTTTTGCTACCTGCTCTACTAGCCTTTGGATTTGATGGGCTCTAAGATGGAATAGTCTTCCTTGGGCATAGATCCTAAGAGTTTTTCTCATTTCTAATCTGAGTCCATCTATGATGTTGCGAAGTTGTTCTTGCTAAGAATAATCATGGCAAGGGCATTGGTGTATGAGAGAATAGTACATGCACATGGCAACATCCAAAGGTTTATGAATTCCTTGCTTCCATCCTTGGATTTACCTTCTTAGATTAGACACTTGGGAGTACATTTGATATTTATTGTTAAATAACTCTAGCATTATACTCCACCTGTGAATGGATTCCATCTCCAAGGATTGATACCAGCTTTTTGCTTCCTTGATGAGTGTCCTGGGAAATAACTTTAGTTTTTGCTAATCATTTTCAATATGCTATAAGGCACAAGCATCATGAAAGGCTTAAAGATGTATTTGCGGATTAGAGTTATATCCCCCCTCAAATCTAGGGATATTGTTTGACCCAACTATCTTTCACATGTCTAGTTGAAATTTTTACTACCTATGTAATGCTCAACAAGCTTCGAGTGGCAAGAAAAGGCTCATCATCATCATTATTTTGATGACATCTATGATGTCCTTTGCTTCCCCTTTGTTCATGGCAGGCCTAGCAATTATCATTGTCTTGTTGTTCACCTTCATCATAGTTGTTATTTCTGTAGCATCTGTCAGAACCAAAAGAGGAAGAAGAAGATGTAGATAAAGAGGAAAAAGAGGAAGGAGGACAACCACTTCATGGTATCTACCACATCCTCTATTCTTGTCATGGCCACATTCATTAGTGTTCTTGTCATCTTGATGCTTGCCTGAGCCCTTGCTTTGACTCCCACTTTTGCTTGAACCTGGATTGTTGATAGTGGACTATAAATTCAGGTTCAAGTCCCCATCACCAATGTCAAGGGGTGAAGAATCCTTAGAGGGAGAATCCTCATGGTGAGAACCCTCAGAGGGAGAATCCTCATTGTCATTTTGGTTGAGTAGGAACAAGGGATTGGTGAACTATTTCCCTTTCAAAGCCTCATGGTGCTTCTTTTGGTGTCAATCTCTCCTATGTTGCGTTTTACTGGGATGGTACTCTNCTTCTTTTGGTGTCAATCTCTCCTATGTTGCGTTTTACTGGGATGGTACTCCTGGTAGTCATGGTCATGCACAACATACTCTTCTTGAAGATCCTGGATGCCCAACTTCCTAAGAGTTTGGAGTAGCATCCCAGGCACAAATCGATTGGAAGGCATTATAATGTTGCCCTCCATATCTCGCCACTATGGTTGTCCATCTTGATGAAAGATGAAGGTGAAGTCAGGCACATACTCATTTGGATGAGTATATACCACCTTGCATTCTTGAGGCACTAGCAATTTAGTATCATTGTGCATGTGAGAAGAATACATTTTGCAATTAAAATAGAATATTAGTGTGCTTAGATTATTATATTTATTTTTAGAATGATTTTGGCCTTCGGGTTTATCCAATGATGTTAATGATTTTCACTATGCCTAGCTAGTGCACGTCTTAAAGAAATAGAGTCCCCAGCAACGGTGCTGATGATATGCGGCGAATACCCCAATGCTTAACCATACGAATCATTAAGCGTTCATGCATGATCTGGTTGAATTCCATGGACCCTTTGTCTTTTGGTACACTAGCCTCTAGGAAGTGATCCTAATAGTCATTTGTTGTCTTTTTTATTACACTTGTGATATGCAAAGGTACGGTTAAGTGTGATTGAGGCATATGATTTTTATTATTTTTATGTTTTATATTTTGAGTGCTTAAAATAAAGGATTAAAAGAATGAAGTAATATAATCACTAATTTAATGTAACTAACTAATCAATGTCTAGCTAATCCTAACATAAGCATTCGGTCCCACTTTCTAGACACATCCTGAACATGTATAACATTACTAGGTTACCAAACGTTAAGCATTACTAGGATTACCAAGCATCATACACATGCTCAAAGTGGTTGTACTTATGTGCTTAATTAATTACTATTTAATTTAGCTTAATTCAACTTAATTACTTAAAGCATTAAAGGAAATTATATAAAACATTAAATGCATAAAGAAAATATTTAATCTAGCTAAAGTACTGCAAGGTTTACCAAAAAGCTCATTTTATTGTCACACACACTACCATGCTTAGGTACAACAGTGCTCAAATAAAGATTTGTACACTCAATGACTCTTTCTGTGGACACTTGGGAAAATATTCTAACTCTAGCGAAGAAAAATTGCAAGAGCTCTGCTACACTATGACCAAGACTCCCAAATTTTGTGCCCAAGTCTTATATTTATAGGCTGGCACACATCCTATGATATTGAATATCTGACATTATTTCTTGGTCCTTGATATTGGGTATCTGATATCAGGGCTCCGATATTGGAGCTAGATAAAATACACTTCATTAGTGTCCAATAGGTTTGACTAGGTAGCAATGATGTTATCTAGGAGATCAAAGATATCCAAAAGTGATTGTCTAGTTCCCATTAGTTGGTCCAACACTTTCTCGTGTTAGGCTACACTTAGCCTCTTGCTACTTGCTCTTACAGATGTTTACACATATTGAAGTGCAACAATTTCTAGCATGGAAACCATAGGAGTGTTTAGAGCCTCTACCACACAATCGATCATCACGTTTGCCACTATATCTTATCCATGGTGCTGCATCACTAAGACAGTTGCCTCCTCATCTTCCTCCAAGTGCACTGAGAAAGTGGTGACATTCCTAGAGATCTCTTGGAATTTTTGTTGTCTAAGGATGGACACCATCACCTCTTGGGCACTTAGATGTGATCTTGTGGGCACCTGTATTCTCTATGTGGAAAATAGTGGTGCAATCTCCTCTAGCTAGCTTATTGTTTGGGTTACTTCATTTAAATGGCTCAAAGCTGGTCGATAGACTAAAGGTTTCCCACCACTTAGTCCCTCCTAGTAATACTATAGGAGTTGCTCATGAAGCTTCTTCATGCATTCAATTATAGCATGAGCCTATGGTGTTGTCTCTTAAGTAGGTGGTGGGGGTGGTGGCCGCTCCTCTTCTTGTAACTTGACGGGTGCCTTATCCTTCATCATTTCCTTCCAGGATGTGGTAGGTGCATGATGAAGAATGTCGTTGGTGTAATAGGCTATTCCTCCCCTTCTGTAGAGTTTTCTAATGAGGCAAGGGAAGGGGAGTGTCTTTCTCCTATGCTCATTCTCTTTAAACCTTTTCTTAATCTCTAGGAATATGAGTTGTGGAAGGTTGACTAGAAATTTTCTGCTTAGAGCAGTACGCACATGGGTAGAGAAGATCGTGATCATGCTTGGGCTTATCGTTGGGTTTAGATGGTAGGCCATCATCTTGAAATTTTTCCTTTTTACCTTCATGAGTGCATCATACTCCTTGCGATCCACTCCATAACACCATTAGACCCATTCCTTTTTGACATTTAGGTCCACCTACATTAAAATCTTTGTCAAAGTTCCCTAGTATTAGGCAACTCAAGGACCTCTAAAATGGCCTTAACCAAATAGGACTTAGTGATGTTCTCAATTTTGACTATGGCATCTACTTGTCTATTATTCCAGAAGAGGTACGTCTCTTCCATGTACCACTCCCCACTAGTAGTGACGATAGGCCACATGGAAGAGGCTTGCAGTTCTTTTTGTGTGAGGTCCAGGAAGAGACCAAAGTTAAGTTCTTGGAGAACCATATTTTGGACCTCCTTAGAACAAATTTGCCTTAAGTAGGCCTTAATCAAGATGACCTCCAAGTTTGATCCAGGCCTTGGCACCTTGGATTAGCTTGTTTTCACCATGGGAATCTAACAAACAAATTTCACTTCGAGCTCCTCCTAAAGAGGTCCTATTGCATGTGTTTCTGCCTCTCCTTCTTGGGGTGGTTGCGGTTGTTGGTCCCTTCCCCCTTGTCATTGCTTCTCTTGTGGATGGGATGCTTCTCCTTTTGGTATTCTTTTGTGTCACTTGTGATCACAAACATAGTGAAAGATTAACATTTTATGTATAACTTATAACACTTTGATGCCTTGTCTCATTAGTTAGTTACACTTAGGCTAAGTTGTGATAATGGTAGATTCATTATTTTAATATTATTCTATTATGATAGCTACCCAAGTTTGTTGATGAGGTTTAGCTTAGATGACTTTGGATATTTAATATTATTTTATTAATTAAACCATGTGGGAGTTAGAAAAATATTTTAAAATTTTTTGTTAGAAACCATCAATTTATGGCCTCCACAACGTAAAGCTCACGTCTAGTAGCTACAGGGTTGAAGAACGAGTAGATTTGGATAAGTGGTTTGGAAGATATGGGCTATGGAAGGATATGGGCTCTAAAAAATGGCAAAAACTCCCTTGGCATTTGAGTTCAAATGTGAAAAATGGCTAAGTTTTGATGTATATTTATAGGATTTTTCTGTTGTGTTGATGGATGCATAGATGTAGCCAAAAACTAAGCTTTTTGACATTAAAAACTAAGGAAAATAAAGAGTTTTTACATAAAATTGAAGTCTAGATGAAGCTAGAAAATCCTAGAACAATGGGGAATGCTTGAAGAGGGCTTGGAACATGTGGCAAATGAAGATGTCATAGGAGTTTTATGTGTCAAGGAATGTAAAACTAGATGCATTACAGTAGAAAGTGTAAGGTTTGAAAGCAAAAATGGCTAAGGGATAAGGAATTTAACCATTCCAACCAAAGAGTATGCAAGTGGATCCTCCCCATAGTAGGCTCATGGAATTAATGCCCTTGCATGCCCTCAAACCAAGGAGTTTGTGGACCCCAGGAATGATGAATGATTATGGAGTGTTAAAAATAAAATTGCCAAAGAAATCATTAGAGAATTTCAACCATTTACAAATATGAACCCATCAATACAGTTATGAAAATAGGCAGTGAGGTGGTAGATGGAAAGAATTGGTGGATGAGCAAGAGAGAGTAGGGAATGGAGTCTTGCATGTTGGTGACATGAAGTTCCTTGTGGAAGATGTGATTAATATGACTGAAGAACTTCCTTTCTTAGTTTGAATCAAGACCATCCACTTCTAGTGACTTTAAATTAACACATTGGTCCATTCCACCCCCCAAGGCATAAGAACATCCCCATAGACCACTCACCATTTTGAATGAAGAAGAAAAGAGAAGTAGGAAGTGAAAAGGGCCTTAGTTAGAGGGATGCCTTAAGGCATAGGTAACATGTCTTTCTAGCCCCATAAAAAGTGTTGTAGTCCATTATTGTGTCTAAGGGATGTGCTTTGAATTCCCATTGTTGTTGTTTTTTTTTCTCAAATAGGAACCACACCATGGAAAGACATTGCTTCCTATTTATAAGTTGATGGAGGAATGGTGAGAAGTCCATGGAAATACTCATGCAACCCTAGACAATAGGCAAGTATAAAAGTGATAAATCCCCTTGAAGTCACATCCTTGTTTATTCACTTAATTCGTTCCAAGTTTAGAAAGTACCAAGGTCATTGATTCATTTTAAGTTATTATTAAGAAGGGACCTCATATTTTCAAAATTAGGAAACATCATAAAGTTATGTGGAGCGGTGAATGATGTGGACTCACTGCGTATTATCATGAAAAAAATCAATGCCCCATTAGTAAACTTCAAAATTCTAAAATGAAATCTAGTCATTTGAAATCAAGTAATTAAAAACATTATAAACCATCATTACTTAGTAGTTATAGTTGGTACCAAAGTCCTGATGGCAACAAAGAAAAAGGGAAAAGATGTAAGAAAAGTTCAATTAAAGCAAAATATCGAAAAAATTATAAAATATGCAAGAAAATGAAAAACATACTAAAGATAGTGTAAAACAAAAAAGTTAAAAATCAAGGAGCCACTTTGTAGAATCTTAGCATTAATGGCCATCTTCCCCACAACTAAGTTGGAAAGGGGAGATTCAAAAGATCGAGCGTGCTTGACCATCTGTTAAGGCATTATTCCCATTGGTTACTCGTTGTTCATGGAAAGGTTTTAGTTGTTGGGTGTTGACTAATAATCTTTTATTTGGGCTATCAGGGTGGTAGATCATCATGACCCCAGATGAAAAGGTTTCATAGAGAATGTATGGATCCTCCCATAGTGTTTGAAATTTTGTTCATTGAGAAACATGCATGGGGTTCCAATAGAGCACCTTATCTCCTAGTTGAAACTTGACTTTCCTAATCTTGAGGTCATGACATTGTTTACTATGTGCCTTATGCACTTTGTTTGATGATAGGGCCATTAATCAATTCTCGTCAAGCATGTTGAGGTCTATTAATCTTTCTTTTTGTGTTAGACTCAAGTCCAAGTTGAGGTCACTTGTAGTTGAAAGTGTACAGGGTTTTGCTTAGATGGGAAGGGTTGAGAGTTTTTTTGTACACTAACTCATAAGGAGAGTACCCAATAGGAAGTTTCCATTTTGAACGATAAGTCCAAAGGGCATTGTTTAGTTTACTACTCTAATCCTTCCTATATTTGCTAACCATGCAAGTTAGTATTTTAGTTATTTCCCTATTGATGACTTTAGCTTGATTATTTTCTTATGGTTGACATAGAGTTGTTAATTTATGTTCAACTCCCAAGTATTGCATGAGCTTATGAAAAGTGGCACTGGTGAAATGTGTGCCATTATTAGAAATTAGTGCATGTGGCACACCAGGCCTATTTACAACACTTTGTTATACAAACTAGGCCACCGTAGATGATGAACAGTTAGTGATAGCTGCAACTTCAGCCCATTTTGTACAATAGTCAATAGCTGTAATAATGTACACCTTTGCATTAGACATAGGGATGATGGATGCCATGAAATCGATCCCCCATAGGTCTAAAGGCTCTAATGGTTGGATCCATTGTTGAGGCCCTTCCATATCAGTAGCCATCCCTCCGTCATGTTGGCATATTTCACAGGAGCAGAAGAAGTGATGGGCATCCCTAAAAATTATGGGCCAATAATATCCTGCCATGAGGATCTAAATGGCCATTTGCTTTCCAACATAATGGCCCCTACAAGAGCCTTCATAAGCATCCTAGAGGACTCAAAGTTGGTTAGCATCAAGTATAGATCATCGTACCAAGCCATATGCACAAACCTTATAGAGGTTGTTGTTGATCTCCATGAAATGTTTGGCCTAGTAAAGAAATTATTGTTTCTTCTTGCAGTTCCACTCTTATGGCATCCCCTATGTGAGCAGATAGAAGAGGATCTTATCATAGCAGTTCATGCCTTTGGGAACTTGTTCATTGACAACACTAGCAAAGAGGATTTCATCAAGAAATTGATCTTGTAGTGGGCTCTCCTCCTCCTTGCTATCCCATCATAACCAAGATAAGTAGTCAACAACAATATTCTCAATTCCCTTATAGTTCACCATTGTGAGATTGAACTCTTGAAGGATCACCCACCACCGTATGATACAGGAACTCATCATTCGGTTATTCATGAGGAATTGTATAGCACTATAGTTAGTGTGCACAAATACTTTATATTCAAGCACATAGTGCCTAAATTTCTTGAAT
Organism: Gnetum montanum; assembly: GCA_015680685.1. Classification (NCBI taxonomy): domain Eukaryota; kingdom Viridiplantae; phylum Streptophyta; class Gnetopsida; order Gnetales; family Gnetaceae; genus Gnetum; species Gnetum montanum. Next base: position 905,995 of record MNCI01027882.1, on the reverse strand, counting down.
GCATACACCACCATGATCAGCTCCTTTTTGGTGGTGGTATAGTTAAGTTGTGCACCCACAATGCTCCTGCTTGCACAATGGATGTAGTATAGATATTTTTGATCATTCATCTATGTTAGCATAGCTCCTGATGAGTGGTGAGGTACCCCTATGCTCAACATACAAATACGAGCGTTTCACGCATGATTTGGTCAAATTCCAAGGACTAAGTGCTTATGCACCCTTGTGGAACAAGGATGGATTGGTTGATCGTTGTCTTCCCAATCTTACCTGTATGTCACGATTGTATGGTTAAGTAAGCTTGAGGCATATGATTTTTATAGCTTTTATGTTTTTATGTCCTACGCTAGTAGGGAAGGAGAGAGGTAACTAAGTGACTAATTTAACTTAACTACTCACTAACTAAGTTCTAACTAATCCTAACACCAGCATCCGTTCCCACTTTCCGTACACATCTTGAACTAGTGCAACACTGTTGGGATTACCAAACACTAATTTTTACTGGGTTACAAAGTGTTACATGCATGCTCGAAGTGGTTGTGCTTGTGTAATTTAATGATTTGCTTAATTAATTGATGAAGTGTCAAAAGTTGCTGCGTCGACTAGGTCACGTATACGCGGTCGCATCGACATGGCTGCATATACGCAGCCTAGTCGACGCAGCGACTTTTGACCTGTATACACAACACCCTTCCCAGATCTATAAATATGAGGGCCTTTCGCGTCATTTAGGCATCTTTTGAGTAGTGATAGCGAAGCTCTTGCAGTTTGCTCCTGCAAGAGATAGAATATTTTCCAAGTGCCTATAGTAGGTGTATGAAAAGCGATCGAATCTTTATTCGAGCGTTGATGTATCTGAGCCCATTGGCGTGATGACAATAAAGACAAACTATTCATGCAATCCTTGCAACATTTGGACTTAGTTGTTTCATGCATTCAATAGTTTAAGATGTTTACGCTTTATTAATCAGTTGTTTATGCTTTATTAGTTACTCATCAATTAATTATGTTTTCATTACTATAATTTCAATCGTTAGTGTTCATTCGTAGTTGGTAAAAGACATAAGTATGACCATCTCGAACATAATCCAAACACTTGGTAAACCTAGCGACGCTTAACGTCTGGTAGCCTAGCAGTGTTAGGAAATGCTGAAAACATGCTTGGAGGATGGGACCAGATGCTTATGCTAGGAGTAGTTAGCATATACACTAGGAATATTAGAGATTAGATAATAGTTCATTCATTACTTCCATACCTCACTTAGTCGCTAAAAAAGATAATTAAAAAGATATAAAAATCATTAGCCTTAGTCTCACTTAACCATCACAATAGAACTTTACAAGTGAGACTAGGATGATAATGACCGCTCTAACCCAAGGTTTCACTGGTTAGAAGTCTGGTGCATGTTAAGTGCTTATAGTCTACGGAGTTCGATCGGATCGCACANACCACCGGTGCTGTAAGAATGTCGGGTGGTATATAAACATCCTGATGAATATGTCCCTGATTTCACATTCATCCTACATCAGAATGAACATCTTCAATGGCGGACATGGAGGGTAGCATCGTGCTACCGCCCGACCGAGCAGCTCCTGCGATGCTGTACCACAATCTAGGTAGAATGGGCATACAGGACCAAGTGGCGAAGTATGTCATGGAGGGCCATGACTTCTGGGACTATCATTCCATGGAAGCTCAATGGATAAGAGATCAACAATAATTCAAGAGATATGAACAATAGAAGGGGAAACACTTCAGTAACCCCTTATTCTCGCAAGGGCCGCAAGATGATGGAGATCCCGTATTTCATGATACTCATTCAATTGAACTTCACCTAGGGCCGCAGATCCTCTAGTCAGTCATCTAGAACCAACCTCCAAATGACCACGATCCTCAAGGGGATGGTGGGTCATGAAGCAAAGTTGGAGGAGATGACCACGGCCGTCACCAAGGTAGATGGGGGGATCGATGCCGAAGCGGTGGTGATGCCTCTCCTTCTTCTCTATCCTCCCCCTCTCCTTCACCTTCCTCCAACTCAGGTTTTGAGCGTCACAGGGGAAGGTTGGAGAGAAAGGATGGTGGTAAGTAGGTTCGAGCAGGGAAACATGAGGGAGCACGCGACCAATCACGTGGCCCTCGTTAGCATGAAAGAAGGGGTAGTAGAAATCGTCGCAGACATCATAGCCCCCAACAGGACTATGATTTAGATGAGCCATTGTTAGCTACTTGGACCATGCTCCACATTACAGAGGTAGTTCATATCCCAAGAAGGCACATGAAGAACAGTCGGATCAAGCGTATTGACATGAATAACATCCCCAGATTTGAAGGGGGATACAATTGTGATCCATAGACCCACTTGCAAGCATTCCATGACACCTGCACCCTGCAAAATATTGATAACGATTGGCAATGGTTGAAGTTGTTTCTTTGAACACTCATCAAAGAAGCCAAAAGTTGGTACTGGTCCTTAGAGTCGGAATTAGTCAGAAGATGGAGTACGATGCTTGAAATCTTTAATGACAAATATCAAACGTACTCTAGAGTGGAAAATCTGAGAAGGTAGATCCAAGGATGGAAACAAGGGAATCATGAACCCTTGGATGCCGCCATGAGCAGGTACTACTCACTGTTGCATCGGTGCCCTGGTCATGGTTATTCTCAACAGGCACAGCTTCGCCACATTATTGATGGGCTCTGTTTTGAAATAAGAAAGACCCTTAGTGTCTACGCCAAGGGACGGCTGTCAGAGCTAAGAGCCCATCAGTTGCAGCGCTTCATTGATCAGGTGGCCAAAGAGGAAGGAGAACTCAGAAAAAAGGAGAATGCTGAAGAATTCAACTGGGATCCTTCTCTTAGAAAAAGGGGGGTCCGATTTTGTGATGAGGATGAAGAGTCACCACTGGAAGCAATGGTGAATCAGAAGACTTTGCCTTTACAAAAGTTTGCATCTCAAATATCGGCAAAGGTGGATAAAATGTGAGAATCTTTGGATGAAAGATTCCAAAGTGTATTAAAAATTTCAGAAGAGTCCAAAGAATAATGTAGTGACCATGATCGGTGCAGGAAGAAGGGAGCTGAACATACCCAATACAAAGGTAAGGGAAAAGCTACTGCAGCTGAAGAGGTTGCAGACTCTGACACTGAAGAGGATGATGGATGTGGCATATGCCAATATGAACATCCCAAGGGATGTTGTCCTGTGGTGTCTCACCTACAAGAGTCTAGGGTCTATGCCTTGAACCCTCGTTTGGCGCAGAGGTAGACACCCCGAACGTTGCCTTATCCACAAGGTAACCCCCAGCGATTCCACCAGTAGCAGCAAGGATACTACCTGAGTGGAATACCTCTGCAAACCGTACGAGTATTTCCAATAGTGGCAGCAACCGTAAGTGTGGGGGATGCCACCTCCAAGGCAGTAGTACCCTTACAAGCAGCTAGATCCTTACGGCTACTATGTTTAGCAGCCCATCTCTCCAAGAGAGTCTTCCAGTCATGCGGCCTTTCCCAGTTACTACCACCCCCCTGAATATTTCAGACATCCATCTCTATCACCCAGGGGGACAAATCCACATCACTTCTACCCTCCGTCACCTTCTTCTACCACTCCTCCACATCATTCCTCTCTGTTGCCACCTGCTCCATCCATGCAGGGAGAAATACCGCCATAGCCACAACAACGAAATGCAACGAGGGCTGTTAACTTACAATTGGCATCTAGGCCTAGTGGATCGGAACCCAAGCCATGCAAATGTTCCTTCTTCCAGCCCAATAATCCAAATAGACCCTCACCTACGCCTGTGGCCAGTGCCTCAGAACCTACCAATGCCTCTACCATCACACCGCGTGAGTAGTCCTCCACTCTATTGCAATCCAACGTCCAGACGGTTATGCTTACACATGCTGTGACCGACTGGATCAAGGCTGGGTCTCTTCCCCAGAAATTGACAAATCCAGGAAGCCCCCTAATCTATCTTCAAGTGGCTGGGAACGAGTTGTGAAAAGCTCTTCTAGACTCAGGGTTAGGGGTTAATCTAATCTCTCACGATATGTATAAGAATTAGAACTTGCCCCCGCTAAAGAAGAGCAACATCCAGCTCAAGCTAGCAGATCAATCCATCACCATTCCTTTGGGTTTGGTGGAGAACATTGTGACCATTGTCTGTGGGTGGTCCTACCCTGCTGACTTTCTGGTCATCCGTGTTGAAAACTGTAAGGAGAACTTTCCAATCATGATGGGAAGGGCTTGGCTAAGCACGGTGGATGCACAACTAGGACTCCGAGATTTGTCCCTGGAAATTTCACGGGAAAATCCTTTTGGGAAGATCGAGAAGAAAAGAGTTCCATGCATCGCGTACAGTGACTCAGGATGCAACTGTGTGTAGCAGGTATGGTTCGTTAAGCGGACATCCATTCAAGCATGTAGTCGGTGTACCGAGGAATCACAAATTCAATAGTGCTTATATGCAGTAACCACTACCCAAGAAGGCACCCAGTGGCTGACAGCTGATCCTACTAGCAGCATAATTTGCATGGAACCGTCTAAGGGGCTAGTGCAAGCCTATGTTGACAGCATGGATGTGATGGAGGATATTCATTGACAAACCTCCATTGTTGATGACTTTGATGACTGGGGAACGCTAGAGATCCCTGAGCGCTTCAAGCAAGAGCCCCTTGAATTAAAATATCTACCGGCACATTTAGAGTATGCATTCTTGCAAAATGGCAAGCTGGTAATTATCAACGTTGTCCTTGCTCTTGAACAGAAAAAGAAGTTGCTGGTGATGGTAAACAAATGGGTTGCTGCATTCGCGTGGTCCTATTCTGAGCTGGCTAGAATTGATCCTAGGATCTGCTAGCACCAGGTCTATCTTGACCCTTCCATGAAGTCGCGATGACAACCACAAAGATGGTTGAATCCCAAGTTGAAGCAAGTAGTAAAGGAGGAAATTGAACAACTTCCTAAGGCGGGATTCATCTATTCAGTCGTCGATAGCGAATGGGTCAGCCCACTCATTATTGTACCCAAGAAAGGTGGCAAGTGGAGGGTTTGTATCGATTTCCGGTTGCTCAATATGATAACATTCAAGGACCACTTCCTGCTCCCATTTGTGGACCAGGTATTGGACACAATCGCAGGACACTAGTATTATAGCTTTTTGGATAGTTATAGTGGTTATAACCAAATTCAAATTGCACTAGAGGACCAGGGCAAAACTATTTTCACAAGTCCACGGGGGACTTTTGCATATAAGAAGATGCCCTTTGGCCTGTGTAATGCGCCTGCGACGTTCCAATGCCTTGTCTTGAGCATCTTCCATTAACAAATCGGTAATGGTGTAGAAGTCTTCATGGATGACTTCTCCACCTATGGTGCCACGTTCGAGCAAGCATTGGACCGCCTAGAGCAAGTCTTAAAGAGGTGTGTAGACACCAATCTGTGGCTAAACTGGTAAAAGAGCCATCTTATGGTCCAAGAGGGCATAGTGTTTGGGCATCTCATTTCATCAACAGGGATCAGTGTAAACCTTGAAAATATCAGGGTCATTCAAGGAATTACTCGCCAACTAAGTACTGTCAAAGATGTGCGATCATTCCTTGGGCACACTGGTTACTACCAACGCTTCATTGAATATTTCTCGAGGATAGCCCGACCGTTGGTAGAACTTACAAAGAAGGACGCTCCGTTTGTCTGGACCAAGGAATGCGAGTCCGTATTCCAAGAGCTAAAGCAAAAAATCGTAGAAGCTCTGGTTCTACGGGCACCTGATTGGTCCAGACCCTTCCATATTATGACGGATGCCTCCAACTATGCTTTGGGAGCTGTGCTTACACAGTGTGATGATCAGAAACATCCATATTATATCCACTGTGCAAGCCGTAGCATTGTGGGTGCACAACTGAACTACACCACCACCGAGAAAGAATCGATGGTGGTGGTGTTCGCATTGGATAAATTCCAGCACTATGTGCTCGGATACGAGGTGTTTGTGCACACAGACCACAGTGCTATCTGGTTCCTGATGAACAAACCAACGGTAAGCCCCCGCATAATCTGGTGGCTGGTGATTCTTTAAGAGTTTGATTTGACCATGGTACATAGAAAGGGGTCCAAGAATGTGGTCACAGACCATTTGTCTCAGTTATGATGGGATAATGTAGAAGAGAAGGAGCCTTTATCCGACTAGTTTCCAGATGAACTCCTCTTTACAAACGCCGTTGATCCTCAAGCACCCAAGGAATCTCCTTGGTTTAACCACATCCTTACCTACCTTACAACACAAGAGCTACCAAAAGAATGGAACAATCTGCAAAAACAATGGTTTCTCTATAAGGCCAAGCATTTCATGGAAATTAATGGCCACCTCTACAAGGTGTGCACAGACGGCTTGATCTGATGGTGTGTCCCTGATGCTGATACACTGCACGTTCTCCAAGATGCTCATGAGGGTCCTTGTGGGGGCCACTATGCTGGATGCAGAACGACCATTAAAATCCTACTTGCAGGGTATTATTGGCCTACATTGTTCAAGGACGCACAATGGTTTGCCCGCTCCTGTGAATGATGCCAACGAGATGGTGGGATGTCGGCACGGTTGGAGGGACCTCAACAGTGGCTTCAACCACTGGAGCCCTTTGACATCTGGGGTATCGACTTCATGGGGCCCATCACCCCCTTATCAAATGGAAAGACATATATCATCGTGGTAGTGGACTACTATACAAAGTGGGCAGAAGCAGCAGCCGTCATCAACTATTCTTCCAATACTGTCACACGATTTGTTGAACAACAAATCGTTACCAGGTTTGGAGTGCCTTGTGCACTCATTTCTGATAATGGGACTCACTTCATGGGGGTTAATTTTCGTAAACTCATGCAATGCTTAGGGGTAACACACAAATTTACAACACCTGATCACCCCCAAGCCAATGGGCAGGTCGAACTCACAAATAGGAAAATTACCAAGATCCTTACACGAACAATTAGCAAATATAGGAGGGACTGGAGTACCAAGCCTAACGATGCCCTTCTTGTAGGGTACTCTCCCTACGAGTTAGTGTACAGTAAGTTGCCAACACTTCCAATCCAAGCAGAACTCCAGACACTATTCACCGCCTGTGACCTCGACCTCGACCTACCCCTAGCACAATGAGAACGATTAATCAATTTAAGTGTGCTAGATGAGAACCGATTAGTAGTCCTATTTTCCAATGAAACCCACAAGGCCTACAACAAGAAAAGACATGATCTTAAGATTCAGAAGGTCACCTTTTGGTGTGGAGACAAGGTATTGTATTGGAATCCCTCACATATATCCCAACCGATGAAGTTTTAGACGCCATGGGAGGGACCTTATATTGTCTCCGAAACCTTCCCATCTGGGGCCTTGCTAATTCACAAACCTAGGGATCCCACCAGAACATAGTTGATCAACCACCAACAACTCAAACCTTTTTGTGAGTTTCAGGTAGCTAGTGTCACAACCTCATCATCAGCCGATCATCCACGCTCCATCTTTCACGTCTCCTCCTTTCCACTTAGATGTGGGGGAGAGCCTCATCCTTGCTGATCCATTTCACTGCACCCCTCACCATTTTATCATTTTTTTGTTTTACACTTTTTTGTTTTCTATTTTTTGTTTTCCCCTTCTTTGTTTTCTACCCTTCTTGTTTTCCAATTTTTTGTTTTACGATTTTTTGTTTTACACTTCTTTATTTTCCATGTTTGTGCTCTTTTTGTTTACTTTTTGTCATCATCCTATTTTTTGGTGCGGTCGATTTTCATTACGATGGGTACTGAAATAGTCTTCCTAGTTTTCCGATTCCTACCTTTGCATGGTTGTCCTTGGTTTTATGACGTTCCACTTCATACACTCGGTAGTGAGTCCATGCCATCCACCCATTCACCATCTCTTGGTTTTCCTTGTGTTGTGCACATGCAACCCCTTCAATTAAAAACATTTTAACGAATGTGTGACTTGTGTAGTTCCCTAACTGTAAGATGAACCACTGGTTTGAATCAGGTGTGACTTCAAGGGGAATGCTTTATTCATTGTTCTGTTTTGTTCCCTAGGTTGCTGGTGTGTCCTTATGGATTTCATACCACTCCACGTCTCTCTCCACGGAAGTTTTTGGGCTATTCAACCTTGCATGGTGTGGTCCTCATTCAAGATAAAAAATTCAAAAGAAAAAAAAAGAGAAAAAAATAAAATAAATTGAGGATTCAAAGCACACCCCTTGGTCGGATGCACACACACACACATGGGTCTTCACATGGTGTGGTTCGCCCGCACAAAAAAAAAAACATATCGTGGTGAGAATTCAAAGCACGGGACACCCACATTTGTTATGGGACCTCCTTGGTCCCCTCTAACTTTGTCTCGTTTCACTTCCCTCTTTTCACGTTTCTTGGAGTGGTGGTTTTCTATGTGGTCATTCCTATTTCCTTAGGGGATGGTCGGAACTTCGTCTATAGCTGTGAGGTCACTGGTGGCAGATGGTTTTGAGTTTGATTTCAGGAAGGTTCTACCGGGTCACTTAAACATGCTGACACGTGGGGTTTCATGTGGCTGGCACTCAGACTTTCCATTTTTTCCTCTCCTTCCATTAATGCTTCTCTTCGTACTCACCTCACTACCCTTTTTATGTTATGTGTTCATCGTGTTTCTTGTTGGTCTCTCATGCCTTGGTGGGTTTCTTTTGGTTTGGTGTCTTCACTCGTAACACCATTTATTGGCTCCCGGGCCCATGGACCCTGGTGTCGAGGGTATGGAGGGGCTATACGGCTGTTGTTGGCTATGGGGAGGACCCACTTGCATACTCTTGGTTTTGCCTATTAAGTCTCCACTCCTTTGGATTTCTTGGTTCATTGTTTCAATGTCCCATCATTTGATTTCATCCTGGTTTGAGTTCTTTTTGACCCACGTTCTCCAATTTTGTTTTGTTTTCACACTTAATTCCCTTCCTCTTGTCTTTAGCCATGATCGGGCCTTTTCTGTGCTTCAATTGCCTCAATTTGTTTTTTAAAATTTTTCATTTCAATTTTTTTTAGGGTTGGTCAACGCTGGTCCACGGGTGAATAGTGCTACGTATACGGGGCCCCGTATATGTAGCCACTGCGTATATGTGGCCCCGTCAATGCAGTGCCCAACCCCTATAAATACCTCGTTGCACTTTGTATTTTTCATCATTTGGAGTTCAAATTGAGGAGAATTTTTGCCGTTTTTTCTGCCTAACTCTTCCCAACGCACCTATATTCCATCGCGTGTCCGCATCAACCTATCCTTTCCCTTTTACACAACCTGGAGGTATGCACTTAGTCGTGGGGGGAGGGGGGGATGGTGCGCTTGTGTAATTAATTAATTAGTTGTTAATTACAAAACCTTTGGCTCTAATCCCTAACTTAACACTCTGGGAGACTTAACAGGGTGCCTGTGCCATTAACATAACTTGGTCAAGCTAAAAAAGGTACATATAGACCATTTTAGGCTACTTTTGAATGGTCTAATGGACGGTTATGTTTATTTTCAGATGGCATCCAAACCGAGGCACCCAAGGGACGAAGGACCATCACAACTAAGGGACAAGTGCCCACATACATGAAGGGGACGAGGAGTGCAACTGCCAAAGTATGCAGAGGGTTCCCATGCAAATGGACCCTCCCACAAATGACCTAACATGGAATCTGTCCACCAAATTTCCGAAGAGGAGATTCCTAGCGTGCAATCGCTAGGGGATGAGATGCTTGGGATAGCACCACGGTTTGAGGTCACATTGACCCAAGCCTGCCTCGATGCTATCACGCCACACGAGGTGCAACAGACGGTCCTCTAAGAGTTAAATTTTGGACCATTCCTCGAGAACGCTCTAGAAGATGTGAGACTTCAATTACAAAGCTCTCCGATATAGCTAGTCATCACCACCGGTGGTGAATGGTACTTAGGAGAAACATATCTCTTCTAGACAAATCAGCAGCCAGGGTCAAGAGTAAGAATCAATGACATATATGTCTCTTACTCTTCAGATGCAATAGCGCAAACTCTGGGGTTGCCCGAAACTAGGGTAGATGTGGTGGAAATTCCTAAGCAGTCTGATCCAAGGGTAAAGGCGCAATGGATCCAACGGTGCTATGGGGTAGAGTGCAAGGATTGCCTCATGGCGAGAAATGATGAAAGACAAAGTGCTTGCTACCACACAGACAGAGGAAGAGCAGTAACCACCTCCACCACCTATGCAAACAACACAGCCGAGCTCGCAAACAACAGCAACATACATTCGCGAGATCTGGGAAATGCTCTCGAATCAATGAGAGCAATCTGGCAGAGCTGGTGGAGAAAATGATCCTTCGGTCTATCACCTTGCCATGAGTCACCTGGAGTAAGTGGCATAATCATTCATCTTGCTTGAAAGGGAAGGGCTGATATTTTTTGCCACCCGAGCATTCATTCCAACCAGAACAGATCCTAGCATCCGAGATGTATCAATTGCAACTCAGTAGTTATTCCCTGAAATCTCAGGGAATGCTACTACCTTCTCGGTATGCTTGGAGGATGGTGAGGGGGCAACGGTCCTGGTGATGCAGCACCAGGGACAAGAAGTTGATGCCGAAGTGGTTGTTGATACCATTGCTACTGCTCTCAATGCACCGGTAGCACTTGTACCAGACATCCATGGACTCCAAGATGTATAGATGTTTGCTGAAACTTCACGTAGCAAGATGGATGCAACCCAACATGAAGAAATGTTGGACCAATTGATAGGAACCGAGCAACCTCTTTCGGATGTCTTCGATCTTCCGGACAGCATCATTGCAACCCAGTCAGAGCTATTATCGGCAAGGGGCAAAAGCTTTGTTTTGGGAGGGCAACTGGAGGCGGCTCAAGCTGCTTGTTAGCACTTCACAATGGAGGTTGCCCAATTAAGGGCCCAACCGTCTGNAGGTGGATTTTCGCTTTGTTGTACGCGTTCAATCCATCAAAGATGGATGGCCATACATTCCCTCCTTCTCGAAGCTGCTGGAGCGCTTGGTTCATCTACACCTTAGAGACTTGAATGTGCTTCTTGTTCACCTCTTTCTGTAATCCCACTTGGTCCCTGTAATGATTTTTGACTCTTTCAAACTTTAGGGCCTCGTTCTTCCAAGCGATAATTTTGATTGCAAACTTCTGTCACAGTGCCCGAACTTCCTCCATTGATAGATTCCAATTCTCAGTAGCCAACCTTCTTATATCTGTGTTCACCCTGGCTAGCTCTTCTTNGAAGGAGGGAATGTATGGCCATCCATCTTTGATGGATTGAACGCGTACAACAAAGCGAAAATCCACCTAAAGGAGTTGCATATTGAAGAAATGACAGAATACATGGAGTTAGCCAACCTTTGGTATGCAAACTTGGCTATGCTCACAGCCGAGAGACCGCTGTCAGATTTAGAGAAGTAAGTGGCTGCCTCATATTCTCTATACGAGGGTGAGTTCCAAGCTCACAAGGAAACAAAACAGAAGCTGGCAATAGCAAACGCAGAGCTCGAAGTCCTCCATACAAGCTTTGAAGGCCAACGTACCGTTGCGGAGGACTTGGCTCGAAGAATGAGTGACTACCACCTATTGCAAGTATCAATTCAAATGTTCGATATCAAACGTAAACAGTTCACAGCCTGGTTTGTCAATTTGAAAGAACTCATCTTGGTGCTGCCTTGCCCTTGGGAAATTCCAGTTCCAGCACACATTGGAGAAGTTGCTTGGACCATGAACGGCCCTAGAAGCAAAGAAGAGAAAATGAGGGCTCTCTTGGAGGCATTCCGGCTGTCTCTAGAAGCTGCAGTTGCTGTAGGGTTATCGACATCCGTGCCACCACCAACGCATGGGCCAGAGGCTGGAGGGCATTCATAAGAGCCACCGCCCCAAGGGACTGTGTGACCTCCTCCAGCAATTTTGTACATCTTCTTACACTGTAGAGGCTCTAGGACCAGTGAGGTGTTCAATTTTGTCTCTGAACACCATCATTTTTGTAATTTGTCCTCCTCTATTACTCGGACACTTGGTAAATTCATGCTATGTCATATGTGTGTCATTGATGTGTTTATTTATGTGAGTTGTAAATAAGAATCCATGCCTTCCAAATTGTAAAGTAACTCGATGACGAGTTTTTGGTCAGTCGTGGGGGTATGATGAAGTGTTAAAAGTCGCTGCATCGACTAGGCTACGTATACGGGGCCACATATATGCAACCGCGTTGATGCGGCCTTGTTGACGTAGCCACCCCGCGTTAATGGGGCCCCATATACACAACACCCTTCCCGAATCTATAATTATGAGGGCCTTCCACCTCATTTAGGCATCTTTTGAGTAGTGATAGCGAAGCTCTTGCAGTTTGCTCCCGCAAGAGATAGAATATTTTCCAAGTGCTTGTAGCAGGTGTATGAAAAGCGATCGAATTTTTATTCAAGCGTTGATGTATCTGAGCCCATTGGTGTGATGGCAATAAAGACGAACTGTTCATGCAATCCTTGCAGCATTTGGACTTAGTTGTTTCATGCATTCAATAGTTTAAGATGTTTATGCTTTATTAATCAGTTGTTTATGCTTTATTAGTTACTCATCAATTAATTATGTTTTTATCACTATAATTTCAATTGTTAGTGTTCATTCGTAGTTTGTAAAAGACATAAGTACGACCATCTCGAACGTAATTCAAACACTTGGTAAACCTAGTGACGCTTAACGTCTGGTAGCCTAGCAGTGTTAGGAAATGCTCAGAACATGCTTGGAGGATGGGACCGGATGCTTATGCTAGGAGTAGTTAGCATATACACTAGGATAATTAGAGATTAGATAATAGTTCATTCATTACTTCCATACCTCACTTAGTCGCCGAAAAAGATAATTATAAAGATATAAAAATCATTAGCGTTAGTCTCACTTAACTATCACAATAGAAGTTTACAAGTGAGATTAGGATGACAACGACCATTCTAACCCAAGGTTTCATTGGTTAGAAGTCTGGTGCATGTCAAGTGCTTACCTATCTGCGAAGTTCGACTGGATTGCGCGTGAACGCTTGTATTCGTATGGTTGGGCATAGGGATACCTAGCCGCTCATCATTAATCAAAATAAATTGCTATGCTAATAATAGAAATGTAAAGTGCATAAAATAAAATAAATGCATAAGAAAATAAAATAAAATAAATGCGTAAGGAAAAAAATCTCAAGTGCTACAAGGATGAATTAAAGAGCTCGTCTTTATTGCCATACACAGGTGTGCTTAGGTATACAATGCTCGAATAAAGATCTATCGACACTTAGCCTTCTATTGCGGGCACTTTCAAATAGACTACAAGAGTTTCGCTACTTGACTATTAAAAGACTTCCTTCAATTGTGCGTCTAGGCACTATATTTATAGGCTTGGGAGCAACTACTCTAATAATTAGAGTAACTGCTCTAATAATTAGAATAATTGCTAAAGTAACCACTAGAGTAACCCCTCTAATAATTAGAATAAGTACTAGAGTAACCGCTCTCATCATACCCCCATGACTAAATGAAAACTTGTCCTCGAGTTCTTTACAAAATATTGGGAAGGTATGGGATTACTGACTAATTGACAACTGACGATGGAATGGGATGATAGACTCAACGTGCCCAGTGAACGAATTAATAAGCATATTACAACATTAGTGTTCAAACCATTGTGGTGAACACTCGTACATAAATGACATCCAAGCCTTTATTTGGTAGCGTGAAGAGAAAAAGAGAGAGAGAAAGAAGATGGAGCTTGTTGTCGCCAATGCCGAGATTGCGCCTTCCATTTATCCATAGCCATGTCACCAAACTTGCTCCTTTTGTAAATGCTCCAGTTTCGGTCCATCCTGAGTGCTTCCTCCAAGCCCAGTCCATTGTTTGTATGATTGTCATCTACACACACAACACAGTCACAAATGAGCAAGGATAGATAATGCACAATGCAGTTGATACCTTGGCTTGATATGAAGTGCATTGGTTGAGTTGTGGTTATGGTAGAAACTGGTTCAAAGATTTATCACTGGCAACTATCCAAGGTGTAGGGGTTAGGAAATTAGTAAAATGGAAAGAAATGAAAATTTGTGCTAGGGCTCCCACGACTAAGAGCGAACCTCTAGTAGCTATAAGATGGAAAAACATGAGGGACAGGAAAGATGAAAAATATCAATTGCAATGCCAATAAAATGGATGTCATGGATGGGGATGAAACAAGAAATGATTGATTGCAGGAAATGTTTAAGGGAAAGAAGTTAACAATTGCATCAAAAAGAAATGCTAGTGGGTCCTCCCCAAAGTAGGCTCATGCCCTTTATGCCCTGACAAACCCACAAACCAAAGAGTCCGTAGGCTCTAGGAATGTCATTTGGAAGCAAGAGTTAAAAACTTATCCATAAGAATTCACCAAAGAAAAACAATGCATCAACCTAGAATGGACTAATGATAAAACTGGCAATGAGGTGGAAAATGGGAAGAAACATGGAGAGGAGAGAATGGAATGGTATCCAAAGGACAAGGTTGTGTAAAGCCCCTTATGTATTTCATGGTTAAGATAATTGAGTAGAAATCATCCCAAATCTAGACTCAAACCAACCACATTTAGTGACCTTGCATCAACACACCTAGCCAATCCATCCTCTTGAGGCAACAAGAATGCTTCCACAAAGAGTGAAAAACATCCCAAGGAGAGTCAGATGGAGAAGCAGGAAGTGAGAAAGGGCCTTAGTTAGAGGAAACCTTTAGGCATGGGTAACATGTCTTTCGAGTGCCATAACTAGCACTTGTAGCCCATGTTGCTTTATTATGTCTAAGGGGTGTGCTTTGAATTCTCACCTTTTTCGCTTTTTTCTCTTTTTTTTTCTTTTTGATGTTTATGCATGAGAAGCACACCATGCAAAGACTTATTTTTATTCACTCAGCTTCTTGATATTTGAACAACGTTGGAATGGCGAAAAACCCAAGAAAAAGCATCAAAGCACCCAAGAGAATGGCCAACACCAATGCATTGAATCCCCTTGAAGTCACATTGATGGGACACGATATCGCAGCCCATCGCCTTGTCTATAAATAAGAGGTAGCTTTCCCTTGTTTCCTCATCTAGATCTAGACCCTTAGCTAAACTCTGGTAGTTTTACCATTCCAGAGATAGAATAATTTCCATGTGCCCATAGTAGGAGTCTCAAAGTGAACGGATCTTTATTCGAGCAAATTGTACTTAAGCACACTTTTGTGTACAGAAATAAAGATGAACTTTTTGATAAACCTTACAGTGCATGGACTAAGCTAATTAGGATTTAATTAATTTTAAATACTTAAATGCTTTCTTAGATAATTAATCTCTCTCAACCCTCAACTCTTGGTTAAGTGCATTTAGTACGACCGCTTCAAGCACGTGTGCTATGCTTGATAACCTAGTAACGAATAGCGTTTGGTAATCCCAATAACGTTGCACTGGTTTAGGGTGTGTATGCTAAGTGGGAATAGATATTGATGCTAGGACGATTAAAGCTTAGTTAGTGAAAGTTAATTACTTAGTCTCTTCACCCTTTCCTTTGTTAGCATAGGCGATAAAAAGATAAAAGGTATAAAAATCATATACCTCAGACTTACTTAACCATACAACCATGAAAATACAAGTAACTCTCGGAAGACAACGATTGATTAACCTTAAGTGTTCCATAAAGCGCATAAGCACTTAGTCCTTGGAGTTTGACCAGATCACGTGTGTAACACTCGTATTCGTATGGTTGAGTGTAGGGGTACCTCACCACTTATCATTGGTGCTATTAAAAGGGACTTAGTTGTTTGTGCTCTACATAGAAGATAGGAAATCATCCACATCGTTGGGAAGCTTAAATGAACCCTTAAGGTTAATCATGAGAAAAAAAATAACATAACAACAAATAGCACACCAAACAAGACTAAAATGTCTTCTTCTCCACACAAAAGCACTTCACTGCCTAGGACCAACACTAGAGATAGTCGGTGGCATAACATACATAACCAAGAACCGTCAGTTCCTCAATAATTTAGTGTGGTATATACTCATCACGATGATTATATACCCAACTTTACCTTTGTCTTTCATCAAGATGAACAACTACGTTGGAGAGACTTGGAGGGTAACATAGTGTTGCCTCCAGACAGAGTCGCCCCCAACATGCTCCTTCGTGCCCTTGTACAAATTGGCATGTCGCAATTATACACTAAGTACATTGCATGCGATTACAACGTAAGGGACTACCATCCCACAGAAGCGTAACGTCAATGGGACTCACGGTAGGAGAGTTACCATACATCGTTGAAGGGCAAAGGACCCCATAATGCTTTGCCTATCATAAGAGAAATTAAAGGTGGTGAACCTATCTCAATAGGTTCTCCACAAAATGATGTTCCCCCTCCTAATGATAGTGAGGAGGTGGTGTAGCAGAATGTTCGCTCCATGATACACAACCTTGGTTTTGATTCCCACAAACACCAACTGTTCAATGAGGGAACACAAACACAAGATAAGGGTAACCATTCTGATTGTCATCACAATTGGGGTCGAGATCATCGAAGGGAATGTAGGAAACATCGTCATGGCGATGGTTCTCCTTCCTCTTCCCCTTCATCACAACATTCACCCTCTTCTTCAATGTCGGGACGTAGTCACCAGGAACCTCATCATGAGGACAAGGGTAAGCAAAATGAGAAACCTCGACGAGAGAGTCGATAGTGAGGATGAGGGCACTCTAGGGAATCAAGGCATGGAAGAAGGAAAAGTAGGGAAGCGCATAGACATCATAGACACCATGAAAGAAATGACCATGATGAACCCCTACTTATAACCTGAAGCATGTTAGACATTACGGAGGTTGTTAGAATACCTACAAGGCACCAAAAAGATAGCTGGATCAAGAGACTAGACATGAATAATATCCCACAATTTGAGGGGGGATACAATGCTGATCTGCAGAACCACTTACAGGCATTTCACGATGCCTGTGCCTTGCAGAACATTGAAAATGAGTGGCAAAAATTAAAGTTGTTCCCATGGATACTCATAAAAGAAGCAGAAAGCTGGTATCGGTGCTTAGAATCGGAATCCATTCGAAGGTGGAGTACGATGCTAGAATTGTTTAACATAAATATCAAACATACTCCCAAGTGTCCAACTTGAGAAAGCAGATCCAAGGATGGAAGCAGGGTAATCACAAATCCTTGGATGCTACCATGGGTCGATATTATGCATTACTACATCGTTGCCTGGGCCATGGTTACGCATAACGGGATCAACTACGCCATCTCGTAGATGGGCTAAGACATGAAACCAGGAGAACCCTTGGGACATATGCCCAAGGAAGATTATTTGAACTTAGGTCCCATGAGGTTCATAGATTGTTGGAGAAAGTAGCTAAGGAAGAAGGAGAGCTACGTAAGAGAGAAAGCGTGGAAGAGTATAACCACGATCCTTCCCTCCAAAAGAGGGGAGTAAGATTCTGTGAGGAGGAGGATGAGTCACCACTTGAAGAGTTGGTGAGTAGGAAAATCTTGTTGCTTCAGAAATTAACAACAGAAGTGTTGGCTAAGGTAGATCAAATGTGGGACTCCTTAGATAGTAGATTTGAAATTGTTTGAAAAATCATAGAGGAGTTTAAGAAGTGAAGTAGTGACCATGATAAGAAAAAGAAAAGGGATTTAGACCATGCACGTAACAAAGGTAAGGATAAATTAGGTATCACTGAAGAGGTTGTGGATTCGGATATAGACAATGACAGTGGATGTGAAATATGCCAATATGACCATCCTAAGGGATGTTGCCCAATAATCTCACATCTACAAGAGTCTAGGGTGTATGCACTCAACCTAAGACTTAACAAATGACAAGCACCCCGTCGGTTACCTTATCCCCAAGGTAACCTGAGGTAGTTCCACCAACCGTTAACATATTATCCAAGTGGAACTCTACCACAACCTATGGAGCAAGGCTAGTAGTGGCAATACCCACAGTCATGGGGGATGCCATCGCTAAGGCAACAATACCATTATTGGCAACCAGATCCATATGGCTACTACGTGTAGCAGCCAATATCTCCAAGTGACTTTGTTGGTCATGTGACCCCACACTGTTACTACCAAGCTTAGGAGTATTATAAGGCTCCTTCTCCTGGGAGAGACACACCACATGCATACCATCCTCCAAATCCACCTGTGACTCTTACACCTATAGCTCCACTACCACCTACTCCAGCGATGCAAGGGGAACTCCCCACTCAACCGTAGAAACACAATGCTACGAGAGTAGTAAACCTTCAACTCATTGTTGGTTCTAACAATTGTATAAAGAGAAGACCTTTCTTCAGAATGAACAGTCCAAAAAAGCTCTCACAACCACAAGTGGTTGAGCCTTCGAACGTTCCTCCATCAGATAAAGCTTCGAAGCTCCCTTCAAACCAACAATAGAGCTCAACGCATACGGTTATTTTAACACATACCGTCACTGACTGGATAAAGGTGGGCCACCTTCCTAGGAAACTCTCTAATCTTTGAAGTCCCTTAATCTACCTCCAAGTTGCTAGGAATGAACCACATAAGGCTCTTCTGGACTCAGGTTTTGGAGTCAACTTGATATCGCAAGAAATGTATAAAGCCTAGTACCTGCCTCCACTAAAGAAGAGCAATATTCGCTTAGAGCTGGCTGACCAGTCCATCACTATTCCCTTGGGATTGGTTGAGGACATCGTTATCACTGTGTGTGGTTGGTCATACCCAGCTGATTTCCTAGTGATACAAGTCAACAATGACAAGGGGGACTTCTCAATAATAATGGGAAGGGCATGGCTAAGTACCGTGAATGCATGCCTAAGAATCCGCGATCTTTCCTTGGAAATATCTAAGAAAAACACTTATGGAAAGATCAAGAAGAAGAAGGTTCCATGCATCACATACAGTGATACAGAGGGTGATAGCGTACAGGAGTGTTCAACATCTCCTGCATGCAATCAGTTTGCCCAAGAAGTTAACATACAAAAGTGCCTGTATGTAGCAACCACACAACAAGAGAACACCCAGTGGTTGACAGCTAATCAAGAGAGCAACCCACCAATATGCATGGAACTAACTAGGGGATCAACTTGTGCCCACAAAGAAAGCATAGATGCACTGGAGTAAGAGTGTCACCAACTTCCAACCCTTAATCTGAAATCATCAATCAAGGGAAGTTGGAAACTCTTAGAAAATCCAAATGAGTGCTCCGATAGGAGAATACTAGTCTGTGTGCAACTGACCAACCCTTATCATGAACATAGAACTGTCTATGCACATAGCACATTTGAGAGAGGATGATCTCGCTCACTATTTCAGATCTCTCCCTTCCAATTCAGTCATGGGAGAGATGACCACCTATGCTGATCATTTGAGGCCCTTAGTGTTTTTAAATTATTTGTTTTACAAATTTTTTGTTTTGCACATTTTTGTTTTACAAATTTCTTTATCTTTTCTTATTTTTTTTTACAACATCGTTTATACTTTTTCATTTCTTTGTGTGCTTGATTACTTTGTTTGATTCATCACTTAATAAGTGCTCCGAAGATGCTATGAACTGTATTCCATTGTTGGCTAATGTTTGGTTTTTACCTTTAAGTTATGATGTTGATACTAAGATATGGTTCTTTTGATAAAACAGGTAATAAGTCCACATCACCCATGCATCCATAAATTTCTATGATCTCTCTTGGTTTGGAATTGTATAGTCCCTTTCCCAATAATAAGAACTCTCAATGAATTGGTGATTGGGTATTTCTCAAACTAAGGAAAGACTTAAGGATTGAAAAGGGTGTGACTTCAAGGGGATTTGATGCATTTGTGCTGGCCATTCTCTTGGGTGCTTGAATGTTTTCTTCTTGAGTTTTCTTACTATTCTGACATTGCTGCATTATCAGGAAGTTGAGCAAATAAAAATAATAAGTCTTTGCATNAAAAAAAAAAAAAAAAAAAAAAACAGTGAGAATTCAAAGCACATCACTTAGACAAAATAATCATTTGGGCTACAAGCATTGGTTACGGAACTAAAATAAACATGTTCCCTCTAACTAAGGCCCTTCTCGCTTCCTACTCTCTCCCACTTCGTTTCGTCAGAATGGTGGTGGCTCTTTGGTGAAGGCATTCTTGTTACTTCAAGTGGATGGATGTGGCAAATGTATTAATGCGAAGTCACTAAGTGTGGTTTGTTTAAGGCCACATTTGGAATGGGATCTACTAAGTCACATTAACGATTAATACACAAGGGGCCATACACCACCTTGTTCTTGAGTTTCCATCATTCTCTTCTTTCCATCCTTCTTTCCCCACTTATCACCTCATTGCTGGTTGTATCAGTAATCTATATTTTGGTTGATGCATTGTTTTCTTTTTTTTTGGTAAACTCTTGTGGTTAAGACTTTAACCCTTGCTTCCAAATGACATTTCTAGAGCCTACGGACTCTTTGAATGTGGGATTGTTAGGGCATTAAGGGCATGAGCCTACTTTGGGGAGGACCCACTGGCATTCCTATTTGGTGCATTCGTTAATTTCTTTTCCTTAAACATTTATGTAATCACCAATTATTTTGTTTATTTCCATCTTTGACATCCATTTTATCAGCGTTTCCATTGTTTCTTTTTCCTCATCTTTCTTATTCCTTATCTTTTTCCATTCTATCACTACCGGAGGTTCACTCTCAGTCATGGTGGGCTTGGTCTAATTTTTTCAATTTTCTCTAAACCGCTACACCTCGGGTAGTCACAAGTATTATATCTCCAAATCTGTATCAGCCATATGACAACTCAGCCAATGGACCTTACATCAAAGTAAGGTATCAATTGCATTATGATTCATTTATCCTTGCTAATATCAGACTGTGTTGTGTGTGCAGATGGTAATCATACAACAATGGATTGGATCTAGAGGAAACACTTTGAATGGACTGGCGCTGAAGCAGTTATGCAAGGGACAAGATTGATGGCATGCTTATGGATGGACAACGAAAGACGCAATCTTAACATTGGTAGCAGCATACTTCTTCTTTTCTCTCTCTCTTCTCTCTTCTCTCTCAGCTACCAAATAAGGCTGGATGTCAATTATGTATAGCATTCACTCTTGTTGTCATGAACACTAGATTTTGCTATGTATTATAATGATGATCCATTGACATGTCACCCCATCTACCATTAGTGTCATTCAAGTCAATAATCCCATACCTTCTCAATATTTTGTAAGGAACTTGAGGACAAGTTTTCAGTCAGTCATGGGGGTATGATGGGACGCAATATCGCATGGGCCGCAATATAGCGTACGCAATATCCCGTCGACCCCTACGATATCGCGTACACGATATCGCAGCTCGTCGCCTTATCTATAAATAAGAGGCAACTTTCCCTTGTAAGATCATCTAGATCTAGATCCTTAGCTAAACTCTAGTAGTTTTACCATTCTAGAGATAGAATAATTTCCATGTGCTCGTAGTAGGAGTCTCAAAGTGAACGGATCTTTATTAGAGCAAATTGTACCTGAGCACACATTTGTGTATGAAAATAAAGATGAACTTTCTGATAAACCTTGTAGTGCATGGACTAAGCTAATTAGGATTTAATTAATGTTAAATGCTTAAATTCTTTCTTAGATAATTAATCTCTCTCAACCCTCAACTCCTAGTTAAGTGCATTCAGTATGACTGCTTCGAGCATGTGTGCTACGCTAGGTAACCTAGTAACGAATAGCGTTTGGTAATCCCAGTAACATTGAACTTGTTGAAGGTGTGTACAATAAGTAGGAATGGATACTGATGTTAGGACGATTGAAGCTTAGTTAGTGAAAGTTAGTTACTTGGTCTCTTCATCCTTTCCTCTCTTAGTATAGGCGATAAAAAGATAAAAGTTATAAAAATCATATATCTCAGACTTACTTAACCATACAATCGTGACAATACAAGTAAGTCTGGGAAGACAACGATTGATTAACCTTAAGTGTTCTATAAGGCGCATAAGCACTTAGTTCTTGGAGTTCGACCAGATCGTGCGTGTAACGCTCGTATTCGTATGGTTGAGTGTAGGGGTACCTCGCCACTCATCACACACCTTTTTCATCCTTTGAGTCTTTCCTTGGTTTGAAAAATACCCAGCCACCAATTCATTAAAAAGTTTACTTAGAAAAATGGGACTATACAGTTCCAAGCCAAAGGAGACCATAGAGTTGTATGATGAGTGGACGACATGGACTCATTACCTGTTTTACGAAAAGAACTATACCTTAATATCATTATCATAATTCAAAGGTAGAAACTAGACATTAGCAATCAATATGATATAATTCAATCCACCATCATGAGCACTTATTAGATGACGAATAAAAGTAAATCAAGCAAACAAAGAAACAGTAAAAACATGAACGATGGTGTAAAAAAGAAAAGAAAAGTTGAAAGAATGTATAAAACAAAAAATGTGTAAAAAAAAAATATGTAAAACAAAAATTCAAAAAGAATTGAGGGCCTAGAATGGTTAGCATAGGTGACGATCTCCCCCATGACTAAGTTGGAAGGAGGAGATCCAAAATAGTGAGCAAGGTTGTCCATCAAGAGAGGTAGCATGTGTACTGGCTATCCTAAGCTCCTGGAAAGGTTCAGTTTGTTGCACATTGACCAAAAGTTTCTTATTCGGGCTCCCAGGTTTGTATATTGTCATGGCTCTTGAAGGAAAAGTTGCATAAATAATATAAGGTCCTTCCCACATTGTTTGAAATTTAGTACATTGTGGCACATATATGGGATTCTAGTAGAGAACCTTATCTCCTGGCTAATATTTAACTTTCCTAATTCTTAGGTCATGA
>MNCI01027882.1:839097-880789 GCA_015680685.1 Gnetum montanum | reverse complement strand
CTAATTTTCCCCAGAGAAAGAGATAGTTCCACAAGAAAACTAGAAATAGAGCAAGATTCAATGGAAATAGACAGAAAAGAAAGCATATTTGTGTTAACCTCAAATATTTAAACAAGGTAAAATGACACGAGTAAACACTTCGGAATAAAGTTATGCTAAATTCAATAACTACAAATTGTTCAAACTTCCAAGGCTCAAATAAGCAATTTCTTTAGGACAATCCTACTATGCTACCAAAAAAAATTGCTGCGTAAACTACCATGTACGAGACTCCATTTTGGCTAGATAATGGACATCAACAATTGCATTCAACAGAACCTTCAAAAGACTTGATAATTTCTGCTTGAAATACCACAAAGATTCACTTTAAAGATAAAAAGAAGCTATTCTGGTCCCATCAAAATACTAAAGATTTTCTGAACCCTCTTGACTATTAAATCGTTCAACGACATGACTACAAGCAGAGGCTCTCTTACAATGATCTCAATAGTGGTTCTTATACATTGCACAATAAGAAAATTCACTACTAAAATGCTCTTAAGGCTTTCAAACACAATCGCTTCTATGGCAAAATTTTAATAGAAAATTTCTATTGGGCAACAAGAACAATAAGAGCAATCTAAAAATCTCAAAATTACTTGCCAAGGATGAGACTATCTAAATCAGTAGCTAAACAATTTAAACAAAATAAAAAATAAAAAACATAACTCACAGGACCATGACAAAGAGGCTGAAATCCTTTCTTTAGCAAGTCATCTTACAAGCAATTTTTCACAATGTCCTTTACAAATGCTCTTCCCAAGAGCCAAAGTGTGTCTCTAAGTGTGAGCTCCAAGTGCTAGCTAATAGCCTCCCCCACCACACCCCTTGGTATGATCTTTTCCTTTCCATTTTATAGGGTTCAAAGGTGGTTACATACTTAAAATATCTTTGCTAACTTCTCTCCCAAGTAAGGGAGTTACAACTTACCCATGTAGTTAGGAGATATTTCTCACCAATTTAATTGGGAAGTTATGTAGTTAGGAAGTTGTACATAAAGTTAGGAGAAATTTATGCTAACACTAATATTTGTAAATATTACAAAAATAATATTACAAATATTTTATCATTAATTTTACAATTATGTTATGGGTAGTATCTTATAATAATGTTTGACAAATAATGTTTTAAAGCCTTGGAATAATTAAAAGGTAAGTCTTCCACACTATTAGCATATGTGACATTGCCGAATTAATCACCAAACCATTTAAAATTTTATTTTTGATGAAACTGCAACTTTGATTCACCGGCATCAGCCCAAAATATCTCTTGACACCTGTCTTAGTGTGCCTTTGTGTCTTTGTTGCTGCGTTCTATGGACTGGTATGCGATATCGAATGCTTCGGTGTCGGGCAAGGTTGCTGTTTCGAATTGCAGGTTCCAGGGGCGAATGACATTTGTAATTACTGTTTTTCACCACCTAAAAGTTTGAAATCAGTTCCTGATTGTGATGTTGTTTCTATTTTTAATCTTGTTGCAGCAATTAACCTGTTTCTATATTTTCCAAGAGCGCACAACCATGAAATTTGTCGAGTTGTTTGAAAATAGTGCTGAGGCGGGTAGAATTTGGTGGTGAAATCACTCCTCAGCTGCCGACGCGGGCTACCGTGTAGAGCAAGAGCTCACTGTTGCAGTGGCAGTGCTGGAGAAGAGGGTGGTTTGAAGATGAAGATGGGGTTTGAACAAAACGCGATTCTATTTCTTCGCATGGATGATGGTTTCAATTTTTTTCTTTGCTGCTACATCCACGGCAAAGGGGTTTTGTCCTTCAGGGACTTGGCCGTGCCCATGGCAATGGCAGTTTTTTGCGGTGGCTGTCTGTGCTGTGATAAGCACCGCGCGGTTGGCAATTTTGCACTCCTGCTGCTCTGGTGAAAATGCAATTTTTTTGGAATGCAGTGATTAGGAACACACTGAAACCTTATTTGCATCTCCATTGAAACCCGTGGATCATCAAGCTTATTTGCATCTTCTTCACCTTCGCTTGCAATTGCACATTCTTCAGGACGACGGAGGCGCTGCTGATTTTTATTTTTATTTTCTGATTTTTGCAAGGCAGGAATGACCATTGAGAATTGGAGTTTCAATCGTTATCTTAGTGCCAAATACAAAACCGAACTTAACAACAGGAATTTTTAATTTGGGACCTTTCCAAAAAGAAATTTTTAGAGCACGTTCTTCACCAATGCTTTTCAAGTAAATAATATAATTCCCTGTTTGCTATTGTACTATCTTCCAATCTCCAATAAGGAATAATTTGGCACTTTAATTTTGTATCAAGGAGGCCTGAACATCATTTTATTTAACATCCATCAACCCATAACCTTAAAGCTATTCTAATTTTTAATAAAATATTCCAACTATTCCATGGAATGGCCAAATGTGCCAACAGTAAGAATGCTACTGTACTAGTTTGTCTCCATGGGTGATTGATTATTCACTACATCAGAAAAGAGGAATTCATCAAGGAAATGATCATAAATTGGATACTCATCCTCTTTGTTGTCCCATCGCAACTGAGATAAATGATCAGCAACTACATTCTTGGTGCCCTTGCGATCAATCATTGTTAAATCGAACTCCTCTAAGATTACAAGCCATCGTATGATATAAGGGCTTACCATTGGCTTATTCATGAGGAACCAGATTGCACTATGATCTGTATGTATATATACTTTAAATCCTAATACATAGTGTCTAAACTTTTCTAGTGCAAACACTACAACCATTAATTCTTTCTCTGTGGTAGTGTAGTTAAGTTGTGCACCAATGATACTTCTACTTGCACAGTGGATGTAATAAGGATGCTTGTGGTCATCTAACTATGTAAGTACGGCTCCTAAAGCATAGTTGGAAGCGTCAATTATGATATGGAATGGTTTGGACTAGTTAGGAGCTTGTAGAATGGGTGTTTCTACTAGCTTCTGTTTCAGAGTTTGGAAAGCTAATTCACATTCCCTGGTCAACTTGAAAGATATGTCCTTTTTTGTTAATTCCACCAATGGTTTGGAAACCTTTGAAAAGTTCTCAATAAATCTCCTATAGTAGCCAGTGTGTCCAAGGAATGACTGAATATCTTTGATAGTTTTCAGTTGACGGGTAATTCTTTTGATAACTTTGATTTTCTCAGGGTCTACATCTATCCTTATGTATGATATTTTGTGCCCTAGTACTATGCCTTCTTGGATCATCAAATGAATTTTCTAGCAGTTGAGCCTCAAATTGATTTCTACATATCTTTTTAACACTTGGTCCAACCGGTCCAAGGCTTGATCAAAGTTTTCTTCATAAGTGGAGAAGTCATCCATAAAGAATTCCACACCATTCCCTATCTACTGTTGGAATATGCTTAGAACTAGTCATTGAAATGTTGTAGGGGCATTGCACAAGTGAAACAACATCTAGTTGTATGTGAACGTTCCCCAAGGACTGGTGAACATAGTCTTGGCTTGGTTTTCTGGGGCTATTTGTAGTTGGTTATATCTACTATATCCATCTAGAAAACTGTAATAGTGATGCCTTGCAATGGTGTCTAAGACTTGGTTGACAAATGGTAATGTAAAGTGATCTTTGAATATTGCCAAATTTAGTAGCCTAAAATCTATGCACACCCTCCATTTGGCTCCCTTTTTAGGCGCAATAACTAAGGGGCTAACTCATTTGCTATCAGCAATGGGGTATATGAACCCAGCCTTGAGAAGCTGTTCAATTTCTTCCTTAACTACTTGCTTCAGCTTAGGGTTCAATCACCTTTGTAATTGTCTTTGAGGCTTCATGGAGGGGTTAGTGTAAATTCTATGTTGGCATATCCTAGGATCTATTCTAGTTAATTCAAGATATGACCAAGCAAAGGCTTTCAACCATTTATTTATTACTTTCAGCAGTTCTTCTTTCTATTGAGGAGCAAGTTTAGCATTCATAATTACCAATTTTCCATTTTTAAGGAACGTGTATTCCATACCGGTGGGCAATGGTTTTAGCTTGAGCGGCTCCTGCGTAAATTTCTCAGGGATTTCCAACTTCCTCCAGTTGATATTTTCAAAGTTAAAGCTTGTAAGTTGGCGGTGGACTTGCTCTAATGCATCTATGCTATCGATGTAAGCACAAGTCAAACCTTCAATTGGTTCCATGCATTTGAGTGAACTGCTTTCTTGATCAGCTGTCAGCCGCTGGGTTTCCTCTTGTCGTGTGGCTGTTGCATATAGGCATCTTTGTATGTTAATCACTTGTGCACACTGATTGCATGAGGCAATGCTAAACTTTGTGCAAACCATGACCTCTACACACAATTACACCCTATGTCACTGTATGCTATGCATGGAACTTTCTTCTTCTCGATCTTTTTGAATGTGTTTTCCTTTGATATTTTCAGGGAAAGATCGTGGACTCTTAGGCGTGCATCAACTATGCTTAGCGATGCTCTTCCCATTATGATTGGGAAATCCTCCTGACTGTTGTTCACCTGAATCACTAGGAAATCAGTTGGGTATGACCACCCACAAAAAGTGGTAACAATGTCCTCCACTAGTCCCAATGGGATAGTGATGGACTGGTTGACCAGCTCTAAGCAAATGTTGCTCTTTTTCAATGGAGGCAGGTTTTAGGCCTTGTACAGTTATTGAGAAATCAAGTTGAGATCAACACCTTAATCCAAAAGAGCTTTGTACGGCGCATTTCTAGTGATTTTTAAGTATATCAGAGGATTCCTAAGATCAAAGAATTTCCTGGGAAGGTGGCCAGCTTTGATCCAATCAGTGATGGCATGTGTTAGCATGACTGTATGTGTTGAGTCTAGTGGTTAAGTTGAAGGAGGCTTTGAAGTTTTGATTGATATTGAGACATCTAAGAAATTAGCCGCTTGTGATTGTAAGGGCTTGGTTGGACTACTGGTTCTAAAGAAAGGTCTTTTCTTCATGTGGTTGTTGGAACCAACAGTAGGTTGAGAGTTAACAACCCTTGTGGCGTTACGTTGCTACTGCTGGGTAGGGATTTCACCTTGCATAGCTAGAGTAGGTGGTAGTGGAGCTATTGATTAAAGAGATGTGGTCGGATGAGAAGGATGATATGCTTGTAAAATATTGCCTCTAGGAGAGGGAGTTGCATAATTCTCATGGGCTCGGTAGTGAGGTTGAGGAGTGATGTGACCAGTAGAGTTATGTGGGGAGACTGGCTACTACACGTAATATCCATACGAGTCAGGTTGCTGGTAAGGATATTGTTGCCTTGGTTGTGGCATTTCCCATGATTGTAGGTATTGTCACTATTGATATTGCTCAATCGGTTTTGGTGGAGTTTCACTAGGATAATACGTTAAGGGTTGGTGGAACTTTCTTGGGTTAGCTTGAGGATAAGGTAACCTTTGGGGTGCTTGTCATTTGTTCAATTGTGGGTTAAGTGCATACACCCCAGACTCTTGCAGATGTGAGATTAGAGGGCAACATTCCTTAGGATGGTCATATTGACATATCTTGCATCCATTATCATTGTCTATTTCCGACTCCACAACCTCTTCAATGATGACAACTTTGCCCTTACCCTTGCTACGTGCATGTTCAGCTTCTCTCTTTTTTCTTTTTTCGCAATCACTACCTTGCTCTCTAGACTTCTCTAATATTTTTAGAATAGCTTGAAATCTATTTTCTAGAGAATTCCACATTTGGTCTACCTTTGCCGAAACTTTTGATGTCATCTTTTGGATAGGCAAAGTTTTTGTATTCACCATCTCTTCGAGTGGTGACTCTTCGTCATCCTCACAAAATCTTACTTCCCTCTTCCGAAGGGAAGGATCTCGATTATACTCTTCTGCACTTTCTCTCTTCCATAGCTCACCTTCTTCCTTAGCAACTTGCTCCAATAGTCTTTGAATTTGATGGGACCTAAGCTCAGATAGTCTTCCTTGGGCATAAGTCCTAAGGGTTCTTCTCGTTTCATGCCTAAGCCCATCCATGAGATGGTGTAGTTGATCCCTTTGCAAATAACCATGGTGAGGACAATGATGTAACAGTGCATAGTATCAGCCCATGGCAGCATCCAAGGGTTCATGTCCTCCTTGTTTCCAGCCTTGGATTTGCTTTCATAAGTTACAGACTTGGGAGTACGTTTGGTACTTTTCATTGAATAATTCTAACATAGTATTCCATCTACAAATAGATTCGTATTCTAAGGACTGGTACCAACTTTCCGCTTCTTTAACTAGTGTCTGCGAGAACAACTTAATTTTTTTCCATTCGTTCTCTATGTTTTGTAAGGCACACACATCATGGAATGCTTGTAAATGATTCTAGGGATCAATGTTATATCCCCCTTCAAATCGTGGGATATTGTTCATATCTAATCTCTTGATCCTACTATCTTTCTGGTGCCTTTTTGGAATTCCAACAGCCTCAGTTATGTCTAACATACTTCAAGTAGTGAGTAGGGGTTCATCGTAATCATCTTGTCCATGGCGTCTATGCTGCCTACACTGTTCCCTACTCTCCCTTCTTCTATGTCGTGACTCTCTAGAGTGCCCTCGTCCCCTTTCCTAATTATTTCATCTGTGACTTCCACTTTGCCTACCTTTATCCCCATGGTCTTTTTCTTTATGACTACGTCCAGATATTAAAGGAGATGTTGAAGGAGATGATGAAGGTGAAGAAGAAGGAGAACTATCATCATAATGGTGTTTGCTACCTTCTCTTCTGCAGTCTCGGCCTTGATTGCGATTGCGATCAGAATGTCCACCTTTATCATGAGTTCGTGTTCCTTTTTTGGACCCTTTGTGCCCATGGGTATTAGAACTTGGGTTATGAATAGTAGAATGAAGGTTCTTATACACAACCCCTTGGCCAAAGTCAAGGGGAGGAACATCATTATGTGGGCGACTACTTGAGGTAGGTTCACCACCCTCATTTTCACTTAAGACATGTGGGACATCTTGGGACCACTTACCCTTAAAAGCCTTATGATGTCTCTCTTGTTGTAAGTCCCTTTGATGTTGTGCCTCTATGGGATAGTATTCTTTGGAGTCATGGTCTTGCACAATGTATTCTGCATGTAAGTGCGATATGCCAATTCATGTGAGAGCATGAAGAAGCATGCTGGGGATTGAATGATCGGGAGGTAACACTATGTTACCTTCTAAGTCTCACTAACATAGTTGTTCATCTTGATGGAGGATAAAGGTGAAGTCTGGTATATACCACTCGAACTTCTTGAGGGATTGGCGGATCAACATCATGTGTATAACGCCGCCAATTGTTTCCTGTTTTAGACCTAGGTGGTGAGGCGCTTTCGTATGAAGAAGGAGACATACTTGTCTATTCAGTGTGCAATGTATTCTTGTTTATTATTTTCTCAATCAACCCTAATGGTTTGTTCCAATGATGTGAATGATTTCCTAAGTTCTAATTAGCACACAAACAACTAAGTCCCTGGAAACAATGTCAATGATGAGCTGTGAGGTACCCCTATGCTCAACCATACGAATACGAGCGTTTCACGCATGATCCGATCGAATTCCAAGGACTAAGTGCTTATGCACCCTTGTGAAACAAGGATGCGTTGGTTGATCGTTTTCTTCCCAATCTTACCTGTATGTCATGATTGTATGGTTAAGTAAGCTTGAGGCATATGGTTTTTATAGGTTTTATGTTTTTATGTCCTACACTAGTAGGGAAGGAGAGAGGTAACTAAGTGACTAATTTAACTTAACTACTCACTAACTAAGTTCTAACTAATCCTAACACTAGCATTCGTTCCCACTTGCCGTACACATCCTGAACCAGTGCAACACTGCTGGGATTACCAAACACTAATTGTTATTGGGTTACCAAACATTACATGCATGCTCGAAGTGGTCATGCTTATGTAATTTAATGATTTGCTTAATTGATCAAAATGAATTGCTGTGCTAATAACAAAAATGTAAAAGTGCATAAAATAAAATAAAATAAATGCATAAGAAAATAAAATAAAAGAAATGCGTAAGAAAACAAATCTCAAGTGCTATAAGGATGAATCAAAGAGCTCGTCTTTATGGCCATACACAAGGTGTGCTTAGGTACACAATGCTCAAATAAAGATCTATCCACACTTAGACTTTTTGCTACGGGCACTTGGAAAATACTCTAACTTTCAAACAGACTACAAGAGTTTCACTGCTTGACTACTAAAAGACTTCCTTCAATTGTACGCTTGGGCATTGTATTTATAAGCTTGGGAGGAACTACTCTAGTAATTAGAGTAACTGCTCTAAGAATTAGAATAACTGCTAAAGTAACTACTAGAGTAACCACTCTAATAATTAGAATAACTACTAGAGTAACTGCTCTCGTTAGCTCCCAAGGCATTTGATGCATCTGTCATGATATGGAATGGTTTGGACTATTCTAGTGCTCGTAGAATAGGAGTTTCTACAAGGTTCTCTTGAGTTGCTAGATTGCATGCTCGCATTCCTTGGTCTAGATGAATGGTGTGGCTTTCTTTATTGGCTCCACTAATGATTTGACAATTTTTGAGAAGTTCTCAATGAATCACCTATAGTAACCAAGGTATCCAAGGAAGGACCACATATCTTTTATAGTCTCTAGTTGCTTGGTTATTCCTTGGATGATCCTTGCTTTTTTTTGGGTCTACCTTGATCCCTTATATTAAAATATGGTGCTCCAACACAAAGCCTTCTTGGAGCATTAGATGGGTATTTTGCCAATTCAACCTCAAGTTAATTTCTACACATTGTTGAAGCACTTGCTCCAAATGGTCCAAGGTTTACTCAAAGGGAGCCTTGTAGGTAGAGAAGTCATCCATGAAGACTTCTACCCTACTACTAATTTGCTATTGGAAGATGTTGAGGACCAACTGTTGGAAGGTAGTAGGAGTATTGCATAGGCCAAAGGGCATCTTTTTGTATGCAAAAGTCCACTAGGGACTTGTGAATGTCATCTTGGCTTGGTGCTCTAGTGTAATCTGGATTTTCTTATAGCCACTACAACCATCTAGAAAGCTATAGTAGTAATGTCCTACGATTGTATCCAACACTGGGTCCACAAATGGCAAGAGAAAGTGATCTTTGTACATAGCCATGTTCAATAGCCTAAAATCTATACAAACCCTCCACTTCTTTCCTTTCTTTGGCACTATAAAAAGTGGGTTAATCCAACCACTATTGAAAATTTGATAAATGAACCCTACCTTGAGGAGTTGTTCAATCTCCTCCTTGACGATCTACTTGAGCTTGGGGTTCAAGCATCTCTACGACTACCTCTTTAGTTTAATGGAGAACTCTATATATATTCTATGCTATCATATCCTTAGATCAATTCTAGTGAGCTCATGAAGTGCTTAGGCAAAGGTTGTTGATCATTTGTTCACAACTTCTAACAATATATTTTTTTGAATTAGAGCAAATGTGGCATTGATGATGATAAACTTACCATTGTTTAAGAAGAAATACTCCATGTCTATTGGTAGAGCCTTTAGCGCAAGGGGCTCCTACTTGAAGGTCTTCAAGATCTCCAACTTTCTCTAATTGGTTTCTCCTTGTTCATCAAAAAGTTGATGATGGACCTACTCCAATTGATTCATGCTCTTCACATAAGAGCTTGTGAGGCTCTCAGTTGGTTCCGTGCACATTGTTGACTCAACTTCTTTGTCAGTTGTTAGTCACTAAGTGCCTTCTTGTTTAGTGGCTACTATGTATAGTTACCTTTGAATTTTGATGAAATTAACACACTGATTGCATGCTTTCAGTGATGTACTCTTGATAGTCCATAGTCTTTATACGGAGTGACATCCTGTGTCACTATACGTGATGCATGGAACACACTTTTTCTCAATCTTGCCAAATTCATTTTCTTTGGAAATTTACAAGGAGAAATATATTATCCCTAATCATACATCAATAGTACTCAATCATTCTCTTCCCATGATGATTAGGAAGTCTCCCTAACCATTATCCACCTTAATTACTAGGAAATCAATAGGATATAACCACCCATAGATAGTGGTCATAATGTCCTTCACCAATCCCAAAGAAATAGTGATGGATTGATCTGCTAATTCTAATTTGATATTTCTCTTTTTCAAAGGAGGTAAGTTCTAGGATTTGCACATTTCTTGTGAAATTAAATTAACTCTAGAACTTGAGTCCAAAAGAGCCTTACATGGTTCATTTTCAATAATCTACAAATAAATAAGGAGACTCCTAGGATTAGATCTCTTCCTTGGAAGATGATTGAGATTAATTAAATTTATAACCGTGTGGGTCAACACGATGGTGTGCAACTATGGGGTGCTTTGATTTGAAGGAGGCTTGATAGACATTGCTAAGGAGATAGGAGCATGATTCATAGCCACAGGTGTCTTTGAGGGCTTCATGGAGCTATTGGTTCTAAAGAAGGATCTTTTTTGAGGCTTAGTGTTAAAACCACTTGGTTGAGGTGTCGAGTATAAGTTTATGGTCCTTGTGGCATTTCTCTACTATGGTTGGGATGGTATTTCACCCTGCATAGATGGAGCAGGTGGAAGAGGAGTTGTAAGTAAAGGTGTAAGAGTGAAAGAGCGAGGAGGAGAATAGTAGGAAAATTTGGACTCCCCCTTGGTGATGGTGCTTTGTAGTATTCTAGAGGGTAATAGTGGTGTGGAAAGGAAGCATGACTAGAAGAGTCATGTGGAAAGATATGTTGCTAAACATAGTACTTGTACAAATTAGGTTGGCGATAAGGGCATTACTACCTTGGAGGTGGCATCCCCCATGACTATGGATGTTGCCACTGTTGATATCTCTCATAAGGCTAAGGTGGAACTCCACTTGGATAGTAAGTTTGGTAGTGGAACTATTATCGATAGTTGCCTTGTGGATAAGGCAACCTCCTGGGTGCTTGTCATTTTGCGAATTTGGGATTTAAAGCATACATCCCAGATTTCTGTAAGTATG
Source organism: Gnetum montanum (assembly GCA_015680685.1). NCBI lineage: Eukaryota > Viridiplantae > Streptophyta > Gnetopsida > Gnetales > Gnetaceae > Gnetum > Gnetum montanum. The sequence goes on along the minus strand of MNCI01027882.1, from coordinate 869,835 downwards.
ACATAATAAGGAAACATCCATTGGGATGTTCATATTGGCATATGTCACATCCATCATCATTTAGCTTAGAATCCACAACCTCATCAACTGATATATCTTTGTTGTTAGCCTTATAATATTCATGTTTAGCCTCCTTTTTCTTCCTTCTCTCTTGAACGCTACCTCCTTGGTCTCTACACTCTTTTGCAATCTTTAAAGAAGTTTGAAATTTTTCATCCAAGGATTCTTACATTTATTAGCCTTACTCAATATTTTAGGGATAGATTTTTGGATTGGCAAGGTTCTCCTTTGCACTACTTCATCAAGTGGTGCCTCCTCCACATTGTCATGGAAACGGACCTCACTCTTGTTGAAGGAGGGATCCCTATTATATTTCTTCACACTTTCACATTTTCTTAGCTCACCCTCTTCTTTAGTTGCCTACTCAATGAGCCTTTAGATTTGATGGACCTAGCCTAGAAAGTCTTCTTGGATATAGACCCCAAGGATTCTCCTTATTTTAGTTTGGATCTTATCTATGATGTGGCATAGCTGATCCTATTGAGAATAGCCATAGCCTCCTTGGTGCAACAAAGAGTAGTACCTACCCATAGTCGCATACAAGGACTCATGAGTGCCTTTTTTCCATCATTGGATTTGCTTTCTCAAGTTAGACACTTTAGAGTATGTTTAATACTTATCGTTGAACAGTTCAAGCATTATACTTTATTACCCAATAGATTTCAATTCCAAGGATTGGTACCAACTTTTCACTTCTTTGATGAATGTCCGTGGGAATAGTTTTAGCTTTTGCTAGTCATTCTCCATATTCTGCAAGGAACATGGTTTGTGAAAGGCTTGCAAGTAATTTTGTGGATCTAAATTGTACCCCCTTTGAACTTGGGGATATTATTCATATTCAACCATTTGATTCAAATATCTTTCACATGACTAGTTGGAATTCTTATAGCCTATGCAATGTTCAACATGTTCCTCATTGTCAACAAGAACGCGTCATAGTCATTATGATCTTGGTGGCCCTTATCATGGCCATGATGCCTATGACGAGTCCTACTATTCATCCTTTCTCTGTGATGATCATCTCCCTACTTTTCATCCCCATGGTCTCTATCATTTTGGTGGGATTTGCAATCATCCCTATCTCATCATTCACCTCTATCATGATTTTTATTACCTCTGCGACTCTAATCAGAGTTGGAGGAGGAAGACAATGAGGATGAAAAGGATGAAGAAGAAGCAGAACTAGCACTAGAGTGATGTCTACTACTCCCTCTTTTTTGGTCTATATCTCGATCACCATGTTTGTCTTTTTCTTGGTGCTTTTCATGTGCCTTGGCTAACCCCTTTATAGGTCCTCTGATCTTGGGACCCATTCCTCCTAGAACTAGGGTTGTCTATAGTGGATTGCAAATCCTAGTTAAGGGTCTCCTCATCAAAGAGAAGAGGAGAATCAATGTTTTAAGAGGTCCTCGAAAACAAGTCCTTACCTTCTTTGTGTGTCTATAGGAATAAGTGGGTAGGAACTCATTTGCCTTTTGAGGCCTCATATTGGGCTTCAATTTGTTGATCTTTCTTTTTCTATGCTTCTATGGGGTGATAATCCTAATAAGCATGATCTTGTACTTTGTACTTTGCATTGAATCCTACAATGCCTAGCTTAATAAGATTGCTTAAAAACATTTCTTTTCATGTCCTTCCATTACAACTACTTGTCTTGGCATAGGATGAAGGTGTAGTTTGGAGTGTAGGCATTTTGATGAGAGTAGAGCACCTTAAATTGTTGAGGCATAGGTGTCTTGTGGCCTTCTTGTATTTGATTGAAGTCACCTATGAATGATGGTGGAGAGTCCTCCCTATGAGAAGAAGCCATATCAATGATTGAGAAAAATATTGTGCTTTTATTATTTTCTTTGTCTTTAATGATGTTAGTGTTAGGTTCCTTTTACAATGTCTATGAATGATTTCACCATCTCTTCTAGGTAATGCACTTATTTGTACTTATTTAACTAAAATTCCTACCAATAGCACCAATGATGAGTGGTGAGTAGTTACTATGCCAACCATACAAATCATAAGCATTCACTAGTGATCTAGTCAAATTTTGTGGACTTTAGCTCTCCAAATGCCAATAGTAAAGATAGTAACCTACGGACGTGAGCATTATCTTCTTAGCTTCACTTGTGTAGGTGCAAGTGTAGGGTTAAGTGAGAGCCAAGGCACATGATTTGTATTAATTTTTAGATTTTATTCTAATTATCCTAAGTATGAAATAAAGTACTTAATTGGACACTAATCTAAGTAACTTTCTAATGCCTTAGTTTACTTCCTAACATAAGTATCTGGGCTCACCTTCTGTACACATCCTAAACTCGTTATGAGCTACTAGGTTACCAAGTGTTAGGCTACTAGCCTACTAGCTGATATACAAAATGGCAAAGAAGGAGGCAATCGTAGTAGTAACCAAAGCCAAACATAAGGCCTTTGATTGCTTTTATGAAAAATTATGAATAAAACAAGGAGAAAAATCTATTTATATATTGGAAAAAATCAGGAATAAGAAATGTAAGAACATTGATTATGTCTGACACATTTGGAAAGCATATAAAAAATTTTTGGTGAAAGATAATGAAATTTTGGATAAGTGAAAATATTATTTTTTAAGAATTATTAAATGAATAATTTCCAGATGATGAGTGGCGAGGTACCCCTACACTCAACCATACGAATACGAGCATGCACGCGTGATCCGGTCGAACTTCGTAGACTAAATGCCTTAACACCACAAGAAACACTTGGGGTTAATCATTCGTTGTCTTCCCAGGCTTGCTTGTAAGTGTCACGGTGTATGGTTAAGCAAGTCTGAGGTATGTGATTTTTTTGGTATTTTCGGCTTATCTCCTATGCTATCAGGGGAAAGGGTTGAGAAACTAACTAACTCTAACTAATATCCTAAGTCTAAGTTAACTAGCGTCAGCATCCGTTCCCACTTACCGGACACACCCTGAACTATGCAACTGTGGCTTACCAAACGCTAATCGTTACNACACACCCTGAACTATGCAACTATGGCTTACCAAACACTAATCGTTATTCGAATCGCCACATGTAACGCAAGTGCTCGAAGTGGTCGTACTGAGGCACCTATTTAGCTTAAGTGTGATAAGCAGCCAATTCCTTAGCTAGCCGTATACACCTGTGGGTGCTCGTAACTAAGTCGTACTTATCACACGTTCTAGCCTAGCAATGAGTAGCCGATTCCTCAACTAGCCGTACACATCGGACTACTACTGAGATTACCAAGCGCAGAATCCTGGAATACGCTATTGGGTTACCAAGCAGCCAATGCTCGTAATTGAGTCGTACTCATGCATTGTGTCAAGCAGCCGATTCCTTGACTAGCCGTACACGTCCGTAGATGCTCGTAATCAAGTCGTACTTGAATGCACTAGGAAAGCAGTAAAGAAACAACAATAAATGAAACCACGTGCTGCAAGGTTTATCCAATCAAGTTCGTCTTTATTGCCGTACACAACTTGGGTTCAGGTTACAAGCTGCTCGAATAAAGAGCCGTTCACTCTAGGAATCCTACTGCGGGCACATGGGAAAAATTCTAACTTTGGAGTGATCAATCTGCCAGAGCTTCGCTACTTCTAGCCAGGATTGGGAAATGAAGGGAGTGCCGCCTCTTATTTATAGATATGACGGCGGGATGCGATATCGCAGCACATGCAGGTCGCGTCTCATCACCAGAGGATACATCCAAGAAGAAGAATCAAAATTTTGTTTGGTTAATGAATTTTCCTTCTCTAAGGTGAAGATAGCCTTATCAAAGATGAAAAATGGAAAAGTTGTTAGATTAGATAACATTTCTATAAAAGCTTAGAAAGCATTGGGAGATACAAGAGTTTCTTGGTTAACACAATTATTTTACAAGATTCAGAAGGATAGAGAAATGCTCAACTATTGAAGAAAAAGCTTTATTGTTCCCATTTATAAAAATAAAGGAGACATACATTATTGTGCAAACTATAAAGGGATCAAGCTAATGAGCCATGATATGAAGGTTTGGGAGAGAGTCATTGAGTAGTATCTCAAACTTGAATCAACAATATTAGAAAATCAATTTGGATTTATGCTAGTGAGATGTATTATAAAGGCATTTTTTTAATATGAAAATTGATGGAGAAATTTAGAAAAGATAAATAAAATTTACATATGATCTTTATTGACTTAGAAAAAAGCATATGATAGAGTGCCCAGACATATTATTTGGTGGACCTTGTAAAGAAAAAAATCCCTAATAAATATATTAAAGTGATTGAAGATATGTATAAAGAAGTTACCGCTAAAATTAGTAGGTATACGTCAAGGGTTTGCTCTTAGCTTGTATTGGTTTGTCATTATTATTAATGAATTAACAAAGGAAATACAAGATAAAATCCCTTTGTGTATGCTATTTGCAGATGATATTGTAAATAAAGCTTAGGAAAATATTATTCCTAAAATGGAGAATAGACATGCTTTAAAATTAAAAGGATTAAATATTAGCAGATGTAAGAAAGAATATATGCAATGCAATTTTAATAACAACATAAATAGTGATGAAATAGATGTGATAATTTAAGGAAAAAAAGTCCCTTACTATAAATAGTTTCACTACCTAGGATCAATCCTCCAATCTAATAGTGAAATTGATAAAGATATTTGAAATGGAATTGAGGCAAGATGGTCAAAATGAAGATAGGCTAGTTGTTCTTTATGTGATAAAAGAATACTAATAAAATTAATGGAAAAAGTTTATAGTACAATAATTAGGCTTACTATCTTATATGGTGTTGAATGTTGGGCAGTAGAAAAGAGGCATGAATAATAAATTAGTGTGCTAGAAATGAAAATGCTTCAATGGAGTTTGAATGTTACTAGAAGAAATAAACTACATAACATAGACATCAAGGAAGACTTGGAGTGACTTTTATTTCAGATAAGCTACAAGACTAATAACTTAGATGGTTTGGATATGTGCAAAAAATATGAGAAAATGAGCCTATAAACAAATATTGATACATCACTATTCTAGGAAAGCCATCAAAAGGAAGACCAAAGAAGACACTGCAAAAAACAATTGAAGATGACTTGAAGAAACTGCAAATAAACAAGGATTTAGCTCTTCATAGATGTGAATGAGAAAAAAGAAGTGATGTAGTTGACCCCATTTTGTTAGAACAAGGCTAGCATGATAATGATGATGGTTGAATTAAATCTTAACTATTTTGTTTAACTTTATTAAATATATGACTCCTAAATGAGATGTTAGGCTACTGGTAAGAGTCGTGATTTGAAAAGTTTCAAATCATGGATTCAATTCTAGGGGGAAATACTAAGTTATATAGTTCAAATTGGATAATATATCTTGTGGTGTACCTATATTACAATTATCTCTAGATTTTAATACCATTTGTTTTTATTTAACTTCACAAGCAAAACTTAAATCTCTATATAAAGTTGATAATAATTTTCTTTAGGCTTTCCTAGATATTTTTTGAAAGGATGACAAATATGTTTTTCTTTTTAATTCGAAAGTTGTTTATAAGATTATTATAAAAAATTACTTTATTCATAACAAATTCAATAAGGCCTAGAAAATGCAATTGCTATCGCACTTTTGGATGAGAAAAATGAAAGATATTTCAAAAGATCCTACATTTCCTATAATTTAAATTTTTAATGGTATCTTATTCATCAAGTTCTTCCAATCGACACTTGTCTTAAACATATTAATGTCCCTTTGTAGACTCATTTTCTCATATTTTTTTTGAGTGTCCTATTACTTATTATGCTTGGAAATGGACATTCAGAATTTATAATAGCTTTCAACCAAGAATCAATGAAGTCATTCTTAGTGATCAGCATGCTTTGTTTAGTTCATTTCTTTGCATTTGGAATTGTCCTTAATTGCTTGTTTTCTACTCTATTTGAAAGCTTTAGTATGCAATTATTTTCTGGCAATAAGAGCATAACTATGACCTCTCTTTAGGTGTCAAATACTAGATTCTTAAAGATGTCACTTTTCAACTACAACTTTAAACAAAAAAACTCCTAGTGAAAGATGAATAATTAATTTATTTTCTATAGTATGAATTTATTTTTATTTTTGAGGCTCAAAGATGGAAATATTTAAGCTTTTGTTGCTAATTGTTCTTTATTTCTAATTGATATATTCTTTTTTCTTTAGAGGGAGTTCTTTATTTCTATTTACAAGAAACACTTTAGTAAGAAGTGAAAACTCACAAGGACACTTCTAAATAAGGGCAAAGTCTTATCCTTTTCCTACCCTAGAGGGAAGGTTTTTAAGGATTTTTTGTAAGGATGAAAACCTAAAATGGCATCCCCAAAACTACTGGGCTTTTTCTAAGACTATCTCTTTAATTATCTAATGTAGTTTTAATTTTTTAAAATATTATTATTCATTCGTTGGGGTCCTACACCCATATCATACCCCTCCTCTCTAATGTCTCTATAAAAAAAATTGTTAGTGCTTACATTAATATAAATATAGTGTGCAGAGATTTTACAAATTAGGAGAGACTACACATTTTGAGGTAAAACATAATAAAACAAGATATGTAATGATTTATACATGCAAAACTAAATAGTCTCTTAATTTTAAAAATTGAACATGTTAATTCAATGAACACTTTAAATTTTTTATTTCTTAATAGCCTTAGATCCAACCGTTCATATGGAATTTATGTCTGATTAATCATTTCTATGTAGCTGTCATGTAGGATTTTTAAGAGCTTAAATTTCAATCCTAACAAAGATACAATGTAAAGGGCTCATGAACATAAAATCCACAAGGATCTAAGAGGTATTGGATTATTCCACACATCAAAACATCATAACACTTAATAATAGTTATATAGTGATGGGTAGCTAAGAAAACCCTATGCCCAACCATACAAATCACAAGCATTTATGTGTGACTGATCATATGTCATGGACAAGAGTAACATGGTACCTAGATAATTAAATGTAATCGTAGGTTGCTATCTTCCTAATTATGCTTGTAATAGCCTTAATTCATATGATTAAGTATAATTAAGATATATGATCTTGATGTTGTTTTGTCCATGATGAAAATAGTATTAACATATTATTGACATATTGAAATTAAATCTAGCTTAATCTAATGATAGAAAGTAAGCCTAATTTAGCTTAAGCAATGAACATTCAATCCCAACTTGTTGTACATATCCTAAACTGTCACTAATATTGTTGGATTACCAAATGTTAACAAGTTTGATCTTGAAGTTGATCATACTCATTTCACCTAATTATCATGCATGAAGATGTAAATGGTTAACTATATGTGTAGGAAGTAAATGAATAAGAAAAATTAAATTGCAATTAAGGAAATATTAAGCTATGTTAGAGTGTTGTAATGAATGGGAATTTATCTTGATCTTATCATCATTCATGGATAGTGTCTAGGTATAATCTACTCGAATAAGACTTCATACAATTAACTTGAATTCATATTGTAGACCCTTGTTGACTATTCTCTAAGTTACAAAATAAAACTACAATAGTTTGGCTAAACTTATGATTAAAAATGTGCATTTAGTGTAGGAGGTAAACGATATTTATAGACTTTACTAGTTGTGGATGCATTGTATATGTGATGTCATACAAAAGCATAAGACATTATTGCTACAATATCATTGATGTAACATCATAGCCCTTGTATAAATGCTACATCATATCTACACAACTAACTAAAAATTTGTTGTTAAGTTAAACAAAATTAGAAAATGTTTGTTACAAAATTGTAAATATGACTTAACTAGTTGACTAACTCTAAACTAACTAACAAACTTAACTAGCATATTACATCATTTGTTTAATTGGTTTAAAAAATTACAAAAGATTACAAAATTTCAGGTCTTCAATATCTACTTCAAGAGTAAGTATTCATGTTGTTTTAGGTAGTGGTACCTCCTCCTATTGTGATGGCTTCTATAGTGGATTGGCAACTTGATCTTCCATCTGAAAATGATTTAGTATGACTTGGTACTTTTAAACATATGTTTGTTAATCAACAATGGTCCAATTTAGATTGGCTAAGTTGGCAGTTGTTGGGACCTTCCACAAATATGATATATTAGGTTACATCTTGTTTTCTTATACAAATTAAGCAAAAAGAAGTTGTGCTAAATAGTAAACACTCTCACTTTCCTTTTTAACTCCTAGTATTATGCTAATATTTTTGTTAGGATTTCTGTAACATCATGTTACTTGGTGTATTATACTCAAAGAATTTCCAACTTTTCATATGCTACTTTTAGCTTTCTCTTTGTCTCATCATGTAACTTGTTCTTATGATCAAATAATGCAAAAGTTGTTGCAATTTGTTTCTTCACTTTATTTATGAAGTGACCAACTATTAACATGGAAAGATTTTTGTAATGAAGGTTAGTAAGTTCCATATAATTTTTCAGCTCTTCCATTAGCAAGTTCTTGGCTTTGATCTCTACTTGGTGAATAGCTAAGATTTCACAGATAATATTTTTCTATGCAATGGCTATAGATTGTTAAAAATAAGCATTAGTGAGGGCATTGTCTACCCTAATTTTCTTCTTATTGATCTTATTCCAAAGGCCCAGCTATTTCCTGTGAGGTCTTTTGAACATATCCTCCTTGGTGGCCTTACTTTTCTAGGTTTCAATTTTAGTTAGGAACCTTTATTGTAACATACAAATCTCCATCATGAATAGGTTGAATTTTCCCTTGTTAACCTCTTAATGTCTACATTTGCCTTACCAATTTCTCTTAGAGATGACTTAGCTAAGTTTTAAGTTATTCCTTCTTCTATGCCATTTGATTTAACTTCTAATTCTTTGTTGCTAGCTCCTTGTTCTCTTACTCAAACATGATGATGTTCTTTTGTAAGGTATAAGTCTTAACATTTATGATAGATAAATCTCATTTTGTCTTCTACCATTCCATTTCCAATTGGTATTACTTTGTGATTAATTGGTATTACTTAGCTAGATCCTGTGACTAAGCACAAAGTTAACCTACCTCATTTTGTAATTGTTGAACTCTCGATTATGCATGTTGTAGTTGGATCTTGGTGAGAACCAACTTCTCCTTTATCAAAATTAATTTAGATAGGATTACTGTGACATTTTTAGGAATCTCAAAAATTTCTTGAACTATTTAATTAGTTTAGAGTAATTGGTTTAAGGCATTATCATGCTTTGTTATACTTAGTGTTCCACTAACTACTCCTCCAATGTTTGTAGATTTTAGAACATTCTAGGCATTAGTGAAGTTATGAATGAGGGCCATAGGAACATTCAAGATGATACTCACATGTCATACAACATCCTTAGTAGCATTTTATTGGCCTTCAATAGGCATAATTAAGATTCTGACCCGATTACTAGATGTAAGAATGAATTAGAATGCATCTGCATTCCTAAAAATCTATGTGGTCTTGTTATCCCTTGTGGGTTACAGTAAAATTATACTTGATAACAAATCTTAAAAACTTTACGTTCATTAAAAGATGCATCCAAGCATTATTAAAAGTCTTTAGCCCTTTAGCCTACAACTTGTGATATTTCTTACAAATGACTCATTGTTGATAGTAGATCCCAAGATCTAGTACAGGAACATGAGTACCTAATCATGTACCATCTATTTCAACTACTAGTGTGCATTATGGAACCTTGGCACTGGCTGGTGCTTCCACTTGATTCTTTTTTGTTAACATAAGCTTCATTATTTCATTAAATGTTGCATTAGGTGCCATCATAATCATGTCATTTATGTATCCCTGTATATAAGCTTGCTTATAAATGTTCTTGATGAGAAATGAAAATAATGAAAGTATTGGTTTGCAAGTTTGCTTCTTTGTAAATCGAGATTGAATATGCAAGAAAAGGAGATGAAATATATTACCTGGATACTTGCCACTTAGTATGATGCTTTCAATTTCTACATACATTGACATTCTATTTAAGCACTTGGTAGGATAGATGTAGTATGTTCCTATCTTAAAGTAAATTTTCTTAGCTACTGATAACACTTCATATTGTTTCTTCTTATGCTTATAGGTTCTCTTTAACTATAAAATTTTAGTATTGTGATTAGACTAGGTGGAGATCACAACAGTCTTTATACTTGTGTTAGGTAATTATAATGCTATAGTAATGGCCTCAACAACATAAGGTATTAAGATTTCCTTGATCTTGACTATGACATCCTCTTACTTGTTGTGCCAAAATTAGTATGTTTTATGAAGATACAATTCTTTGTTGGTTAATAGAGTTCGCTAAAGTAGAGAAGCCTATAACCACTCATGTAGCTTCTTAAGCTCTACAATTACAGTAGCCATGAGGAATTTATCACTAATGGTCTCAACACATGAATTTGAAAGCATGATTTTTTTGCTTACTTTTAAAGCAAATAGTAAGACTACTTACATCCATGCAAATTGCTAAGCTTGTTTTGCTTAAGGTGTTGGTTGATCCACTTCCTATTCCCATTCTTATTCTTATACATGAGACAATTGTGGTTGTTTTGGTCCTTTTTCTTATCCTCTTCCTTTGTCTTTGTCACATTCTTAATGTGGTCTTTACTCCCTAAGATGCATAAACCATTCTTCTTGAGGAACTTGTTTGGACACTGATGAGTGGTGAGCCTTTCCAAGATCTAATCATACGAGTCATACAAGTGTATGTACAAGATCAAATTGTAATCTATAGATGGAATAATATGCACTCTAGTTAATTAATGTAAATATATTTGATTATTATCTTCTTACTAGGGGGATGTTGGACCTTGAAAAAAGTTTTATTAATCAAAATAAAACATCAAATATACATGTTGCATTTGACAAATAATAGGTTAGAAAACATGAAGTATAATCAGTAGTGGTACCAAAAGTGATACGATAGTTACATAAGGCATATGATAGTTGTATGTGTTAATTACGTTGGATTTTATTGATCATAGTATAAAGAAAGTGGATGAGAGTTTTATTGGTGGACTCATTATGATCATGAGACTAAGGGTAGCAAGGTGATGAAAAGGATTAAGTGATGTTGTACATGGAATAGAAATAAACAACCTACTTACTTTTGAATTACAGTTCATTATTAGTTAAAAGTTGAAAACATACACTGGAGTTAGTTATGATGTTGTCAAAGATGAAACAGTAGATGAAACAAACTTGGTGGAATGCAAAGGAACCTCTACCCACTTAGTGAAGTATTTCATATTAGTTAGCTTAAATTGGTATCCAGCAAATGAAGGAAGGCTAATAGCACTAATAAGATCTAAACCCAATTTATGAAAAGGGCCATGTAATCTAAGATATGTTAAGCTCCTATGAAGGACCACAATTAGGAAAGTCATGGCTTTGGCAAGTATCACATTCTTTAACTATGTGATAGACATCTTTGGCTAAGATTGATCATTAATAGCCCAAAAAAATAATGTAAGTAGCTAGGGAGCATGAACTTAAGTGTTTGCCACAAACTCCTAAGTGAACCTGATCAAGGATTATCTTAGACTCTATAGAATTAAGACAACATTAAAGAACATATATAGAAGAAACTAAACAAAGGATATCAGGATTTACTAATAAAAAATATTAGTTATGTTTGAGTAAGGAATCCTTTTCAGCAGGCATGAGATGACTAAGAGTTTCCCTAGTTGTGAGGTAATGAAGAAGATTAACATATTGCTAATTATCATCTTTTGTATTAATAAGACTTACTAATACATTAGAACACTATGTGACATGTGTTAAGAAAATTGATTATATGAGTTGATCTCGCATAGTGGAAGGATGACCATAGATGGTAAATGTTACTAATGCATTAGATAGTATGTTTTTGGAATGTAGGATGTGGCTTAAAGTATGAGTAGAGGAGGAAAAGATTAGCTATGTAGCCATTTATAAATAAGAAACTAAGTGAGGAGCATTGTAGTCATAGCCATCATTAATTTGATTTATGATGAGCTGAGAATTACCATAAATAACAATAGTTTTGACTTGTTGCAAAGTTGCATTATTGGTACAAGGAAAATCAAGCTTGTAATCCAAATAGAAAACTTGCTTGGTAGAAAAGATAGGACATAGGCTACCCTAGATTTGAAGGAAGTGTGTGTTCCATTGAAATAAAGGATAGTATCCAAATCCTTATGATTGATATGCAACCTATGAACAATGTTGGCTGATTTAGAAGAAGAGAAGAGTTCACCTCAAGCTTTGATTGTGTGTTGATACAGAAAAAAAGATTAAACTCAATGAGGAAGTTCTTCCAACAAGCTAAGTGATGATTGTTGAAAGGGTTATTAGTAATGACTTTAAGGATTCTATCCTTGTAGACAACAAAGATCTTAGCATTGAAAAGATAATGTCTCAAATTTTTGAGGACAAAGACAAGACTTAAACAAGACTTCTCAATATTAGAGTATCTACTTTCATAGTCTAAGAAAGGATGAGATATGTATTATATGGGAAGATCAACTTCATCCTCCAGCCTTTAAGAGAGCATGGTACATATGGAATGGTTAGATTTAAAAAGATAGAGGTAGAATTGTTAGTTGAATTGTGGAGAATGAAGAATGGGAAGAGTGGTCAAGATTTCTTATATGAAATCAAAGGTTGTTTTCACTCCTTATCTTAGATGAAAGAAGTGGATTTATTAAGGAAACAAGTTAAGGGATGAAGGTAATTAGTGAGAATTGAAATGAAGCAATGAATCGATTGAAAATGACCCTATAGAATACACATATCTTGAATGTTTTTATTTGGTGAAAGATTAGAATAACCTTAATCTTGTCAAGTTTAATAGTTATACCATATTGAGAAACAAGGTAATCCAACATCTTGCTTGTGAGGACCCCCAAAATGCATTTCTTGGGATTAAGATGTAAGTTGAACTTATTGTAGTGAGTTAGAACTTGGTCTAAGTTAGAAGCATGATCAATTGCTAAGGTGGATTTGATGGTTAAATCGTCAACATGATTATTAACTATTTTTAACATTGTCTTGTTGAAAATGAAAGTCATACCTTGTTGATGAGTAGTTCCAAAATTCTTAAGTCTAAAGGACATTTTGGTTTAGCAAAATATTCTCGAAGGAGTCATGAAAATGGTATATTACTAGTGCTCTAGATTTATTTGGATTTGGTTGTAACTAGAAAACCCATCCATGAAGGATAAAAGAGCTTGGCTAGTTGTAGAGTTAATAAGCTTTTTGATGTTAGGTAAAGAAAAGTCATCCTTGAGAGTGACCTTGTTAAGGTCTCGAAAGTCAATGCATATGTGAATGTCACCATTCTTTCTAGGAACTACAACCATGTTAGCAACCCTATTAGAATAGTCAATAGGATGGATAAAATGTAAAATTTGTAGATTTTTTTGCCAAATGCCTAAACTATGGGCAAGGAAGGAAGCTATAGAATTTATAAAGTTCTGTATCATCCACTTCCACATGGTGATCTAGACTAGGCTAGACTAAGTAAAGAAGTAATCCTACAAGCTCTAGAGATAATTCTTTCAGGATTCTTTGCTAAGCTTACAAAGACAATTTTTAAGGTATAGTTAGATATTAAGAAGTTGTTCAAGGACATCCTAGTATACAAGAAATACTTGGACAAGCTATGGGAGCAAAGAGAGTATCCGTAATTTAGTGCTGATAGCACATTACTATTGGAAACCCAAATTTTGAAGGTAATGTCCAAACCACTAGGCCCTTAAATATTTGTTGAGAGGTGAGTCAAAAGTTTGAGATTTTAAAAAAGATAGAATTTTATTGTCTAAAAAAACTAACCTTAAAGCTTTGTTATGTAGATTTAATGATCTAGATGTGCAAAGTCCTGACCATTTGGCATTCCTACAAAACTTGTTATGGGATCTCTCTCAACATTAAAAATTAAGACCTTAAGTGATGTGTAATTTTGGTGCATAATACAAGGAATTGAGATTGCATAACTTTTAGAATGAATATAACAATTGAGGATGGCTTCATCCACTATGGAATAAAGTTCATGGAGAGAATGCAAAATGGGCAAAGGGGTCAAGGATCATCCTGAGGGTAAATGCTAAGCAAGAGTTGATTTTTATATAGTTTTGTTGTTATTTTTGAAGTGAATGTTAGCTAACTATGAGCATGCTTACTTGTAACTTAAATAAGCATTGATGACACCAAGTTTATTAACGTCATGAAAGCTATACAAGAGTTTGAAATGAGGTCCACCAACGAGGCACAAAGCATCAAAAAGTGGATTTTTGAAAGAGAAGATGTGAGATATTTTGGGAAGTTTGATAGGAAAAGAAATTTGTATACTTTAGGCTTAAAGCATTCCTACCCCAGTGTGGTAGAATATATAGGTTTAATCAAGAGTTACTTCACAACAAAGATAGTTTTTGTTATGCATGTATACCAAAAGAAAATGGTCATCACTTGGGATTAGATGACACTGAAATATTGGTTGGGATTCGCAAAGTGGAAAATAGAGATTAATAGTTCAAAGTTGGATTCAGAAAAATTGGTAGTCATGGAGGAATGGGTTGGGTCAGAGACAAGGAAAATCATTAATGTTCATAAAGGGACCAATGAAAACTTAAAGAATTTGTTTCCGTTGTTTGCTAAGAGACTCTTTTGGAATAAGATAGGATAGAAATGGGAGATGGCTTCCTAGTGATTATATAGGTTATATGGGGAAATGATCCAAGGGAGAATAGCCAAATGAGCATCGATGATCTATTAAAGAGTAGTTAAAAAGAAGGAATAGATGTTGTAAGAGAATAGAAAAGGTAAGACAAAGATAGTGAGCAAACAGTTCAATTTTGGCTTCTATTATAGTTTAATAAAATTTGTGGCAATGTTGTTGGCCTACAAAGGAGAAATAAGCTGATGTTACTTCAAAGGAAAACTTCAGGCCTCTATTACACCAACAGTTAGGAAGTCTAATGTCAGCCTATAGCATTGAAGATGGTAGTCCTTTAGAATCAACTTCAAAGACTAGGAAAGAAGTTGATTTCTTAGTGTCTAATAGCATTAAGAAACCCCAAAAGAAAATAAGTAGTGATCTACAAGTAGAGAAGGAGGAAATTTTGAAGAGTATCTTTGAAACTATGGAAAAAGAATGGACATCAAGAAAGAGGAAACTCTTTCTATGGAGGAATTCTTCTCCAAGATCCTAGAAGTTAGAGTCTCCCTTAGAACATTGTAGGCACAAATAAGTAAGTATTTTCATGTGTTTTTACATTTTTTGTTATTTTTGTGCTAAGTGTTATTTGCGTAGAGTAGTTTCTATGATTTTAATGCTAACACTTAAACATTTTTGCTTGCAAAAACTACTCGAGATAGAAATGTGCTAGAATGGGAAGTGAAGAGGCTATGTTTCAACTTTCCTAGATTTCTCGAAGGCCAAAAGGAAGGTATGAGCTAAGAAGATACAGATTTCTTACATGAATTATTTTCATCAGAGAAAAACAAAGGGGATGGAAAAGGTACATTCTTTTCTAACCTCTTCAAGTTAAACCTCAATGAAGTGGGTCAAGAAGAACATATGGGTGGGAATAGAGGAAGGGATAGACTTCCAAAGTTTAAGATTCATACTCCACCTCCAAGAAACATCAGTCCACCACTAAGCAATTTGAATGATACAGACGTTTGTAAGTGGATCAGGGAGGTGACAAGTTCTAAGCTTTCCATGTCATACGGTAAGTATAATTGGCATTTCTTCAAAAGTTAAACATCAATTATATTGATGTTAAAAATACTTAACCATTTTCTTCTCTTTGCCATAGATGAAGAGGAAAATCTAGGCTTGTGTCAAAGATAAGTAAATGATGTTGGAAGGGTTTGCAAAGGAGATGAAGACAAAGTTAATACTAATGTCTCTAAGAGAAGGTAAGTTGGAAACATTATTAATATAGAATAACATTAACTATTAGATGTAGAGAATTTGATATTCTCTTATTTTCCATGTAGAAATAAATATTAAGCTAGATAAGGATCAGGTTACGTTGCATAATCGAGTAATAAATGTAGATGTAGCAGGAAAAAATATTGATGTAGATAAAATAAGTCCTGCTCTCAAATATGCTAAGGATATGGGATTATTGGGCATAGAGCATGCTAATACCAATGTCATACTTCTAGATTTGATGAAGCAAGCATAAAAGGATAAAAAGAAGCATGAGTAGCAAATAAAGATGTTGTCTAACCAGGTGGAGTTGTTGGAAGTAGAAATAAGAAGCAACAACATGATTAGACATGACCTTGTTCCCCATGCATATTGGAAAGGAAGGAATAAAGCTATGAAGTTCCAAAGGGCACTAATGAAAAGGAAGAGGTTAGCTCTGACCATGACTCATTCCATGGCCAGTCTTGAAAATTTTGCAGTAGCATGGAAGAGTTGGGATAGAAAGCATCAAGCTAATAGGCAGTGGTATAAAAGAGAGATTGTAAATTACTAAAGGAGAACAAAGGTTTGTATGTAGATAGAGAAATAAGAAGTATGTTCATTAGACAATAATAAGTTAGAACAATTATTTGAATATTTTACAAATAGTGTGGTAATTACCACACCAAGAGAGGAATAGAGAGATTCCTAGGAGGAACCTATGGTAGAAGGGAAAGATGATGATATGTTCCTAGAAGAATTGAAAGTCTATTATGAAGAGGAGGCCAGCATTTTATGAAAGATTTTAAGTATAGCATTTCATAAATTAGATATAGCAAACCAAAGCTTAGAGGAGATAGAATAACAACTACTAGAGATCTATAGAGAAATGCAAGATAAGCATCAAAACTTCAGGTAATCATTTTATTTTGTTTCATCTCAATGAAAAAAGCTAACTTGTTTATCTTAACTTATATGTGGCAACCCTAGGGAAAGTAGCCAACGATTGGTAGAAGAGCCCAATCTAATGCCAGTTGATGAATATATAGAAAAGGAAGCTACTAGAATTCAATAAGACTATTGAGCATTCTTTTTAAGTTTTTTTTATTTTTGCATCATTTGTATTTGATGGAAAGAAACTATGTGAAATGTCAGATGTGTTTGATGTTAGAATAAGATGTGACATCAAAAGTTATGATATGCATCAGTTATACAAAATTTTATGAAAATAAAGTCTTTTCACATTATTTTTGAGTTAGTCATCTTTGTGCAATTGACATGCCAACCAAAATTTTGGAGCTAGATTATTCTCATTGTAGAAATGTCATTTCATTTGTGACTAACCCATAAGTCATATGTATGGAGGAATGATTCAAAGTCAAAGAAATCATCATGATATAAAATAATTAGTATCAAATCTAATCAAATCCCACACTTAAGACTGTCACTCATAAGAAAAATCATAAATCTTCACCCTAACTTCTAATCTTAAGTTTAAGAGTGGAAATTAATGATTAAATTAAATTTAAATCATAAAGTATAAACATAGATTGTGAAGATCACAAGGGAGGCACCATCCAATTTGTGATTTTGCCTTATTGTTTCCATGGTGCAGCAACCTCAATAGCCCACCAATGGACTGCAATGGTCTATAGTTGCTAAAAGGCTTAACAAATCCTTACTTAACTATTATTCAAGGGAAACTAAGAAATTGATTTTAACTTGATGTGGATTCTCCTAGGTATTGACTCTCCAATTGGATGTAATGTTTCCTTTACATTAGGAAGAGCTTACATCATAATTATAGGAAAAATTCATAAATTAGATATATCAATATTCATCAAGGGAATCGATAAGGATTAATGGAATTCTAAGGTGGTCTCAAAGTATATCACATTGGCAATGTTCTTTGATGTTGATCTCTATCACATTTGTAGTGTGGATTGATATCTCCATTCCATGATGAGGTGCAACTTCTTTTTATGTGACATTATTGATCTTCATCATGGTTGGTGTCAAGATCAATATAATTTGGGTCGATCTGAATTGATTCTGGTAATGTGGATCAATGATGAGTGGCAAGGTACCCCTACACTCAACCATACGAATACAAGCGTTCACACACGATCCGGTCAAACTCAGTGGATAGGCTAGTTGTGGTATCTAGATAGTTACATGTTGATCGCAATTCGCTATCTTCCCACCTGGACTAGTATTTGCTTTGTCACGTATGGTTTAGTCTAGAGTGAGGCGTATGATGTGATCCTAAACTAGTGCTACTCCTAGAGACAATGGAACATAATCTTGATTAAACTAATGAGTAAGAGGAAATGAAGTCTAAGCTAACCTAAGTGCGATGAGCATCCGTTCCTTAATCATCCGTACACATCTTGGACCTCGTGCACAACTACTACTGGGATTACCAAGCATAGATCCTAGGTATGCTATTGGGTTACCAAGTAGTCACACTTAAATGCTCATGATCAAGTCGTACTCATTCCGCATTTAACAACAGGAATAGTAAATGATGATAAAAAAATATTAACTAAGAAAAGAATAAATAACAATAACAATTAATAATAACAATTTAACAATTAAAACTAAGTGAATGCTGCAATGATGAAGTAATCTCGATCTTTATTTCTGGTCATGTGCACGTCCAAGTACATCACACTCGAATAAAGGTGCCGTACAATTACAAGCATCACGCTATGGGCATGCACTTGGGAAAATAGTATAACTTCTATGGAAACAAAATGTAAGGGCTTCACTATGACTACTAGAAAGATACCTAGGTGTGATGGAGGGCCACTTATTTATAGGCTAAAACAGGCTCTACGTAAATGGGGTCACGTCGACGGGGACGTGTATACATGGTCCGATATACGCGGCCTAGTTGACACATCGACTGCTTAGCACTTCATTAATCAATATAGTTGTTCTTTAGAATATGTCAAAATTCTTGATCTCAATAGATATCTTATTGATATTTGTCAATCTCATGGTACCCTGCGATAACATAGACTTAACAATGCAATTAGTCCTTATTGCTTAGCATAGAAGAAATTGATGCACTTTGATATCATAAAACAATAAAAAAATAAAAATTAATGCCATTTTACTTTGAATACTAAAACATTGTGGGGTTCACCATGAATCAATAGTTAGAATTAGTGTGACATGTTAAAGCTAGTGGCCACTTATTAACTTAATATTATCCAATAATAATAAGTGATTAAAATAGAGTAAAGTAGAAAGGTAATGTTAATTCTATTTACTAATCATCATTATTTAATGATAACAAATAATAGAATAAATAGTTAAGAAAAATCCTAACAGGTGCTAGTAGATGTCTATGACTTAGTAGCAAACAAGAAGTAGAAAAGGGCTTATGCATCTAAGGTTGTCATGTTTGTAATGAATTTTTCAAGTAGTTAAATAAGAAAGATAGGGGGATTCTTCTCCTTAGGTGAGGATATGTCTAGTTCTCCAAACTGCAACTAAACAAACTGAACATCAAAAGTAGACTTGTTGCCGAAGTTTATTAAATCCATAGTTACCTCAAAGTTTTTAGGAAAGTAAGGGACTATGGGCTTACCCATAGACTCAAGCTTAATATTAGCCAAATTTTCACTAAGCTCATAAAATTGGGCTTCTTGGTCTAGGTGAGAAATGCTTAGAATATGTTTATTCCCATAGATAACTATCTCATGGTTACGAACATGTATGTGTACCTTTCGATGTATGGGAGAAGATACAACTTAGTGTTGAGGTAGCTAAGGATGCCCTGGTATACCGTTGATACTAGGACACTTCCACATCACCATGAATATAGCTTAACATTGCACATCATTACCTAGCATGAAAGACAATCTAATGGAATCTATATCATGTATCAATCTAATGGAATCTATATCACGTATCACCATGAAGATAGCTTAATATTGCACATCATTACCTACCATGAAAGAAAATCTAATGGAATCTATAACCTTTACTTATGTACTATTAAATAAAATAAGGTTAATATAGGTTTCGTTGAAAGCCAATGATCATGAAGATTGAGATGCTTTATAATAGTCCATGTGATCATGTTTGATTTGACACCATCATCAACATGTATCAGTGGAACTAAAGCTTTTGGAAATACCTTGATGGTGACATAAAGTGGAAGTTAATAGATATCTCTCATCTTCAAATCAATCTTGGTATTCTTACCATAGAAGTTCAAACTATTTGATCCATAGTAAGAAATTTAAAGAAAAGAAGATATGAATTTCATCCAAGTAGGGATATCACTTGGAGCCATTATTCTCTTAAGAACATTGTATAGTGTAGCATGATGTTCTTTAGAGGTTGCCAGAAAATCATATAGAAATAAGTTGGTACCTTTAGAATGGACAATGACGGTCGTCTATTATAAGACCTCATTGTCTATAGGCTTAGATATTTATGGAGCAGGTGCTACCGTAACTAGCTATATGGGATTAGAAGAAGGCAAGAGGTTGTTTGAAAAAGCTATCTCCTATTGTTTCTAGAAGGAAACCTTGTTTGCTATCTTAAAACGTTGCTTCTATGCATCAATGACCTTCTCCTTTTGTTTAGCTAATCCTTACTGATGAGTGGCGAGGTATCCCTACACTCAACCATACGAATATGAGCATTCATGCACGATTCGGTCGAACTTCGTGGACAGGCTAGTTGTGGTATCTAAATAGTTACACTTTGATTGCAGTTCACTGTCTTCCCACCTAGACTAGTATTTGCTTTGTCACATATGGGTTAGTCCAGAGTGAGGCATATGATGTGATCCTAAACTAGTGCTACTCCTAGAGACAATGGAACATAATCTTGATTAAACTAATGAGTAATAGGAAATGAAGTCTAAGCTAACCTAAGTGAGATGAGCATTTGTTCCTTTATCATCCATACACATCTTGGACCATGTGCATGACTGCTACTGGGATTACCAAGCGTAGATCCTAGGTACACTACTAGGTTACTAAGTAGTCACACTTAAATGCTCGTGATTAAGTCGTACTCATTCTGCATTTAACAACAGGAATAGTAAATGATGATAAAGAAATATTAACAAAGAAAATAATAAATAACAATAACGATTAACAATAATAATTAAAAAATTAAATCTAAGTGAATGCTGCAATGATGAAGTAATCTCGATCTTTATTTCTGGTCATGTGCGCATCCAAGTACGTCACACTCGAATAAAGATGCTGTACAATTACAAGCATTACACTGCAAGCATGCACTGGGAAAATATTCTAACTCCTACGGAAACAAAATGCAAGGGCTTTGCTACAACTAATGGAAAGATGCCTAAGTGCGACAGGTGCACTCTTATTTATAGCTAAAAATAGACTATGCGTAAATGGGGCTGCGTTGATGCATGGGTGGATGCGTTGACGAGGCCCCATATACGCGACCTAGTTAACATAGCCACGATATTAAGGCCTATTAGACTAGGGCTTCGATAACAGGGCTTCAATAATTGGGCTCTGATAATTGGGCCTGATAGACCATGACTCATCACTAACTCATTGGTTTGTTGATTATGAGTAAGAA
Organism: Gnetum montanum; assembly: GCA_015680685.1. NCBI lineage: Eukaryota > Viridiplantae > Streptophyta > Gnetopsida > Gnetales > Gnetaceae > Gnetum > Gnetum montanum. Next base: position 848,317 of record MNCI01027882.1, on the reverse strand, counting down.
TTTTTACCTGTGATAAGGGAAAAGGATTAGAAGATGTTTGAGATATAGTGGATGTAGGGACATTTATGGGTTTAGCATAAGTTGGAATAGAGTAAGAAGTAGATAGATGTGTAGATTTAGTATGATTGGTATAATGGGAATTGGTGGCATAAATGCAATAAGGAGGCAAAGAAGAATGGCTTAATTTGGATGGCACAATGACATAGTTAGATCAATGGATGACATAAGGTTTCTAAGGATATAGTGATGATTACCTAGGTTGTTTATGGTCAAACAAGTGGATAATGTAAGGCTCCTTGGATGGGGACTTACAAGATTTATATTCAATCTTGAAAGTTAAATTGGGCCCCCTCCTCCCAAGGAATTCTAAAATACTTCAATCTATTTATTATTGGTTTGCATAGTGGATGGATTGCTCTCCACCACTATCTTGTCCTTATCAATGAGATCTTGGATGTCATCCTTCAAACTCCTATAGTTATCTATATCATGCCCAATAGTCTCAAGATAATAGTAATATTTCTTGTAATCATACCACTTATGTGCCTCAAGATTACCTTCTTGTCTTTGAGAAGGATCCATAGCTATTAATTAAATGCAATGGTAGCATTCTCTTTCTAGATTAAAGACTTATTTCTTCTTCATGTGGCCATCCATAAGAAAATTTTTTAAGAGTAGAGAGTACTTCATAGCTATCTTGGTGTATTGGTCTCTACTCCTTTGAGGCCTACATTGCTAAGTGGAAGAGGAAGTAGCTAAGGGAGTGTTATTTATCCCTTAGAGAAGGAAGAAACACATGTAGAAGTTGTTTGTTCCATCTGCTATTTAGCAACCTTGTTAGCCTTGTTATGAATTAACATGAATTCCTATTTATTATGTTGAATTGTTATTTCTTCAATAAGTCTAGTAGCTAGAAAAGCATCATTTAAAGAGTGAGGCTTAGGATAAGCCATCCTTTTTTGAATGTAGTCAATCATTGTAGCTTCAAAGATGTCTTACAAGTAGTTTTACAACTAGCAAAGAAGCAATCCAAATTGATTTTTATCAAAGGAACATAAGAGTCTGTTATTAGACTTTGGACCAAATAGGATTGATTAGTTTTCTCCAAATGATAGGGTAGTTTCATTGACATTTTTATTCATCAAGAAATGAATTTATCAATGGGCTTATTTGGAGCTTACTTAATGTTAATGAAAAACATAACACTTGTGCTTTAGGGCATAATGAACTTGAAGCACTAAATAAAGGTTATAACCAATTGCTCCAAAGAGGTAATAGATCCATGTGCTAGGGACCTATACCATTCCAAAGCTTTTCCAGAAAGAGATTTTGAGAAGTATCTCAACACAATATGTGGGTGAGAGACCAAAAGCATACATTCATTTTGAAATGTGACCACATGATTCATAGCTCTCTTGTTTCATCATTATACTTGATAAAAGTAGGTAGTGAAACCCACTTAGGTAAGATTAGTAAAGGGATTATAGAGCTTATGGGATCATTGAAGATCAAATACAAGAAAATAGTAGAATTTCTTAACATGCTTAGTGCTTTTATTGCTTTGTCTTCATTGTTTTGAAGATGGAGCATCATGTCGTTAAGTAGTACCTATAACTATGGATCTATTCCAGGGGAGTTGATAATAGATGGAAGTGTAGCAACAAGTAAGGATGTTATGAGAGGACACATATAGGAAATGTAGGAGTAGGTACACCCAAGGAGATTGGATTGTATGGGTATACTAAAAAAGAGAATACACTAGTAGCTTGGGGAATAGTAAATGGTTGTAGAGTGAGAGTAGAGAGTGAAAAAAGCTATAAAGAAGGTATGATAGGTTGTGGTTGAGGAATAAAATTGATAGTTAAAAAATTTGAAATAGAGGATTAAAAAATGAGGTGTGGATTGCTTACATTGCTAGGTGAAAGCAAATAGAATGATAAAGCAAAAGTTGTGGGAAGATTGAAAGGCTCAATAGTTAATGGAATAGATGCAAGTGTAGTACTCTAAGTAGCTAAGATGCTAATATTGTAAATATGGTGAGGGAAAGGGTTTCTTTTGCCAAGATCCTCTATTGGTTATTCTTCATCTTCATTAATCAGATGTATGTTAGAATCAAAGACAATGCTTCCTCTCCTTTCACTAAGAGTGATGTGTGGATCAAGAGGCTGATCCAAGATCCTCTTCATCCCAAATCCTTTGATATGTAGGTGAATGTATTCCTACATCTTCCCTTACTCCATGATGAATGTTTCTATCTCCTTATCTTCCTCATCATCTACTTTGATTGGGCAATCTAGATTAGGAAGAAAGGATGATAGATCATTAATTCAATCATATTCTACCTTGAGCTTAAACATATGAGGTGTTAGAAGAGATTCTAGATCTTATTTGGCATAGGCTATTTTGTAGTGCTTTAAGCTCATTCCTCTTGAAATTCCTTGATTTCTTTTTAAATCATAAGCTTCCATCATTTGAAGAAACTCAAAGTAGATGATCATGTCATAATAGCAATTGTAAAAATAATGCAACTTCATAGGACTATTACCAATATGTTAATTTACCCCTATAAATAGGTTCACACTTGAAGTAAAAGAGGAGAAGTTTTAGTTTCAAAGAAAACACTAAAGTCATAGAGAGATGACATGACATTGATGTATTGATGTGATATGTCAGCAAAATTTAAATAGAGAAAAATCTAGTAATAACATTAAAATCACCAAAGCACAACATGACATTAGTGTATTAATGCCACACATCAGCAACACTTAGAGAATAAAAGCAAAAAGTGAATATGGAAACATAGAGCAAATCCTAAAAACAACATTTAGGTTCATGAAGGTCCTCTTTCTAATGCTAGAAAGATGTTGTGGTAGGAATCATAGTAATACCAAGATTCAACACAACCTAACATAAAATTGAGCTAGACAATCTAATGGCCACCAAATGGTCTAGAAAAAATTAATTTTTCAATTAATCTCCCTCAAATTGAAAGGAGACTTGTAGATTGTTAGAAAATTTTGAAAATCTAAGCCAACTATTAGTGTGTATTAAGCAAAAAGAGAAAATGCATGTGTGTGGAATAGTTAAAATAAAATAGATGGAAAACGTGTGGCAAATGTAGGGAATGTGTATCCAAAGAAAAATGAAATAGAATGTTGTGCAGTACTAGAACAACAAGTGTATAGCTATCAATGAAAACATTTGAAAAAAAGTATGTGAAAACAACATAGATCTAATTTCATTGATAAGATAATTTCAAGAGGGAAAAGCGCAAAAATAGATCTAAAGTAGATCTAGACAACATCAGAAACAAAAACAAGTGTAATGGGAAAATCTAGATTACAAGAAAAATAAAGAATGAGAACTTGCTAAAGATGTTCTTGGAGGTGTACTAGGTGATGAGTGGTGAGGTACCCCTACACTCAACCATACGAATACGAGTGTTTCATGCATGATCCAGTCGAACTTTGCAGATGGGCTAGTTGTGGTATCTAGATAGTTACTCATTGATTGCAGTTCGCTCTCTTCCTACCTAGACTAGTGTTTGCTTTGTCACATATGGTTTAGTACAGAGTGAGGTGTATGATGTGGTTTCTAACCTAGTGCTACTCCTAGAGGCAATGGAAAATAACTTTAATTAAGCTAGGAGGAAATGAGAGAGAGAGAGTTAAGCTAATAGGAAGTGGGAAAGAGAATCTAAGGTAGCCTAAGTGTGATAAACATCCATCCCTTAATCATCCATATACATCTTGGACCTCGTGTACGACTACTGCTAGGATTACCAAGCGCATGTCCTAGGTACGTGACTAGGATACCAAGTAGTCACACTTGAATGCTCGTGATTAAATCGTACTCATTCCACGTTTAAGGAGTTTAGGGTGAAGAGATATTAACTATGAAAGGAATAAATAACAATAATAATTAAATAATTAAACTAAGTGAATGCTGAAATGATGAAGTAATCTCGATCTTTATTTCTAGTCATGTGTGTGTCCAAGTACGTCACACGAATAAAGGTGCCGTACAATTACAATCATCACACTACAGGCATGCACTAGGGGAAAAGGGTTGAGAAGAACTAAAATGAAAGCTAACTTCTAAAATGAACTAAGAATTGATTCTAAAACTAACTCCCAACTCCTTGAGCTTACATGTGTATTTATAGGCCCGCACAAGAGTCATGATATCGCACATCCAATATTGCAAGCATGATATCACGGGTTCGATATCGGAGCCTAATGAATCACGATTCATCACTAGGGATCAAAGGTATTTAACGAGGAGCTATGTTACCTTGTTCTTTCTTCGATGCATGCACCTAATGTAGATCTGACAAGAATACTTGTAGATTTAGTAGATGTAGAGTAAAGGGATGGATCATATCGATGTGTTAGGAGGACAACACAAAAAAGATATCATGTATCAACAAGGAAAGAGGAGAGAAATCAAAGAATTTGATATCTCTAGAATGAGAGCAAGAGAGAAATTATTTTGTGAAGAGGTAGAGTCTTCACAAAAGGATTTTTCAAAATTGCCAAATGCAAGGAATGTTAACTGCATCGAGTAGCAGAGGTAGTTGAAAATGCTAAGTAGTTCTCTAAAAGCTAGATGAAGGAAAATGCTAACTAACCAAAAAGCCAATTCCTTTTCATTTAAGAGTATCCTCCTATTTATAGGTTAGAAATGCCTATAGATCATGAAGAAATAATGCAATGGGGTTCAAAAAATCTTCTAAAAGGTTTTAGATAGAAGAATTGACATCTAGTTGTGAAGATTGACATTAGACGTTAAATGTAGGATTGACGATGGATATGGAAAAGTTGATGTGCTACAAAAGTAAGATTTGATGTTGGATGTCAAAAGTGGAATTGGCACTAGACGTAAAAAGGTGGAGATAGAATCGAGACTAGAGTTCACGTTAGATGTCAAAACTAGAAATTGCAAAATGAAGAGCCAAAATGACATTGATAAAGATGCAAAACATCATTTTTAGCAAGCTGAAGATAGAGATCCATAAACTATGTTGCAGTTAATGTAGGATATCAAATCTAGACTACTAAAGATGGGTCTAAGCTAAGAAGCCATAGAATATACCCAAGACTTTGACTTATATAGAAAAAGCTAAAGTAGGTATAACATTGTGGAACCTGGATTTTCATCTTCTTTACGTTAATTAAAGATAGCTAGTTTCTTGTTTTCTAGCATATTGATTATTTTTTATAATATCTGGATTTAGTGGGAATTGAAGGTTAAATTAATATGAATGAACTTACTTCATTTACATTTTCAAAGGTGTGAGTCTTGGTTAGAGAAGAAATAAAGATATGTAGGGATCAATAGTTGTAAATTGATAAACCATTTGAAAAAATAAATAAAGACAAGATTTAGAAATTTGTTTGTAGTACATAAGCAAATTAATAACCTTTCTAGAAAATATATAAAGATTTAAAAATCAAATTGAGATTAACATGACTTGCTTAAACCCTTTCAAACAATAAACAAAGTGAGGAATTTTCACAAAGAGATGCCTGTTTTTTGTTTTGTTAAGGGGAAGAGAAGGGCTTTATTAGAATTTGAAACCTTTTTAATAATATTTACCCTTAAGAAAGATAGTCAAATTAGAACTTTTATAACTCAACAATGCCTATCAATGTTGAGCCTATAACTTAAAGTTTCTAAATCAAGAGTATTACCACTAAGTTAATATATATAAATTTAAACAATAAGATATTAGCCTATGAAAGAGGTTACATTATGAACTCTTAATTGCTAGTTAACATCATGCATGATGGACATGCATACATCATCATGCATAATAAAGTGTTTGCAAAAAAAAAAAAAAGTGTATATAATAATGTACTGACCTAAATCATCGGTGTAAGGCTGGAAGGGAAACGAATACTGAGAGATCGTCGGGTAGCCATAGCTGACCTTACCTTCGCTTGAGGGCAAGTTGGAAAAGGGAACGAAGGCAGAGTACCTTGGATGATTTGCACGCAAATCAACCAAGGACTTCCTCGAGCGTAAGCTACAGTTAGCGCTGGGGTTATCGTAAACGATGTAAACAGGATGTAAACAACGACAAAAAATGTAAACAGAGCATACTAAATTATAAATAATGCATAAATAGAGCTATATTATAAACAAAGCGTATATAGAACTAAACAATGTAAATGGAAGGCAATGAACTGTACTGTATTGTTTAATAAAAAGGTATGCACTGGTCAAAGTGTAGCTGCACGTGTGGATGGCAGGTCAAGCACTAAGCCCTGGGATGATGTCTAAAGTGATGATGCGATGATGTGATGTGATGAACGTGAGAAATGCTTAGATGCCAACAGTTAGGTGTGCCGAGCATCCAAGGATTGCAAGTTTTGTACTTTCTTAGAATTGTCAGTCTCTCTAATTTTTGCCTCCTTGATTTATGTGAATTGACAGGGTATTTATAGGGTTGGGCTGGGCTCTAGCACAGAATTTCCAGAATGGAATTAACAGCTGGGAGATGAAAGGAAAGCGGATCTAGTGACATGTATCCAATGGATAGTTGTGTTTGGGTTGGATGTGCGCTAGCGAGAGTTAGATGTGTGTCGGCAAGCTATGTTCTTGACCAGGGGCATCACATTTTACAATTTATGGATTATTCAAGCCCATGAAAGTATATTTAATTTAGACCATGAGGGCCTAACTATCCCACAAATAAAAATCTACAATGAAATGTACAAGTGAAATTTGAATTGTCCTGCTTGAAACTTCTTTGTCCCTGAGTTTTTCTGAAATTTTTCTGGAATTTTCTAGAAGTTGATGAATAGTGTTCACGCGATGAATAGTGATTTATGTTGATGAATAGTGGTTGCGTGATGAATAGTGTTTACACAATGAATAGTGATTTACACTGATGAATAGTGGTCCCACAATGAATAGTGTTGATGCGATGAATAGTGTTTATGCGGATGAATAGTATTTATGCGATGAATAGTGATTTTTTTGGAATTTTCTGGAAGTTGATGAATAGTGTTCACATGATGAATAGTGATTTACGCTGATGAATAGTGATCGCGTGATGAATAGTGGTCGCAGGATGAATAGTGTTTATGCGTTGAATAGTGATTTACGCTAATGAATAGTGGTCCCATGATGAATAGTGTTGATGCGATGAATAGTGTTTACGTGGAAGAATAGTATTTACGCGATGAATAGTGATTTACGCTGATGCTTACATTGTTTACACTGTGCAGCGTAAGAAAATGTAGCTCCACCGTAATCAATTGAAAATACGTCATTTAAGGCCCAAACTTCGATTTTCTAGAAGCTGGGAGCTGCTAGGGACCTTGGTGAAGGTCATGGACGGTCCTTGTGCTTGATTTCGGCCTGTTTTGATTTAGTTTCAGGGCCCCAAAAGTTGGTGACATTGATCCTTACGTTGTGCAGCGTAAGCACAGCGGAAGCACATTGTACTTAGGCAATATTACGCTTTTTAACCTTGAAACTAATGATTCTTGACACTAAGACTTACCGTTGTGATCTATGGCCCTCAGGGGGACCTTGCTTGTTCCATGGTGGGCTGCTTGAAGCCGTTTCAGAGGCTCTGAAGTTATCTAGAAGTGTTGCTAAAATTTTTGTGGTGTTTCATTGGTCCCTCTTTGTTGACGCCTAGAGGAATCCACCCGAGAGGTGTCGACAAAGAAGTGCAAAACACCATGAACAACAAAGCATTAAACATTAACCATCAGCCCATGGCCGGATGTCATCGCATCATTTTCAAAAGTACATGGGATTGAGGGAATGTGGTTCAAGATGCAAGGGAAGGTGATTGGTTGTAACAAGGGAAGCCAAGAAGTTGCTGTTGGAATTTGTGGAGAGGAATGCTCTCTCGTGAACAAGTTATGTCATTGGCCCTTGTCAACAGCTGGGTTTTTAGCAGATTCGAACCAAGACATAGGAGGTGCGTTCTTTGGAGAAACGGGACTCTTAAAGAGTGTTTACGGGGCCTGTTGTGAATAGCCAAAGCCACACAATGATGTGCAACATGGTCTCTTTGAGACATAAGTGTAACTATTTTTTTTAAGATAATTGCCTTCTCGCCTGGGGCTTGTATGAGAATGGCCAATAGTCTTTTGTTTGTGATGTCAACGGGGTCTTGAAGACCTTTTCTGTGCATTTTGCTCTTTCACCTTTTGTGCTTTTTCTTTTCTTGTTTTTTCTTGTTTGTTTCTTCTTTTCTTTTGTTTTTGCTTTATTTTGTCTTTTCCTTTTTCATCGTCTTTTTTTTTGGTCTTTTTTGAAAGAGCTTGCTTTTTGTGTTGTGCTCTTGTTCGAGTGCTTGCATTTTGTGTCATGCATCGTATACTGTGTTTTGCGTTGCAACTACTTAGAGAGTTACACTATGCAACAGTGTATCAAAAGTTTTGAGGTGAGCAGAATGTATCATGAGGATATAATTGAATAGGCTAAGGGGAGCATGATGGGGAAATAGGAGATGCATCGGGAATCGAGAATGTACTTATGAATGGATTGATTAACCTAGTGGTGTGTGTCAGGAAAAATGTGATACCTTGTCATCATGATGAAGTGCATCTATGCACGAACGCCTCAAAAGTGTCATCCTGCAAACACAACTCCAAGAAGACAAGAAAACCACAAAAGAAACAGTCAGCTAAACACTTTAGACAAGGAGATGGAGTCATCATGTGTAATTTTCAAAGCAGATAGAATCATGAACAACATCAGTTTCATTAGGGCCCCATGAGATCAATCATGCAGCAAGTCTTTGTGGAACATGAGAAGCTAATTGCAGCGACACATCTTTTCAAGTTTTTCTTAGTCATCGATGATGTCACCAGTTTATAGTCTTAGCGGACTGTTGTAGATTAGTTTCACGTCATAACCCCTTGGATGGCGCTAGTTTAGCATCATGGTGGATAGTGCATTGCTAGTTTGTAGTCATAGAAGACTGTAAAGAGGCAAATTAGTTTATAGTCTTAGTGGACTCTGGATGCTAGTTTCATGTCATGGCGGACGGATGTAGCAGTTTAGTGTCATACTGGATAGAACTCTGTGGTATCAGTTTTAAGTCATGATCCAGGACTATTCTATGATATCAGTTTTAAGTTATGATGCTAGGACTATTCTGTGGTATTAGTTTTAAGTCATGATGCCAGGACTATTCTGTGGTATTAGTTTTAAGTCATAATGCCAGGACTATTCTGTGGTATCAGTTTTA
>MNCI01027882.1:822187-833541 GCA_015680685.1 Gnetum montanum | reverse complement strand
GATTCTTGAAGTTGTGGGGATAATACTGCATAAATGGATAGTTCATCTGCAGGAAGATCCTCACTAACAGGATTTGAAGTTAGCATCCGTACGAGAGCCTCTCGATGTATTGGTGAAGTCATTACTAGGTCATACAAACTTAAAGAAGTATTCTTTTGTTTTAAGGCTTGTTTAGGTCTTTATCGTTTGGGACATTCTTATCTGTAGAGATTTGGTCCATTTGACCCAGCATTCGTATTTCTCATGGAGGGGTTTTTACGTTAGTAGCTGAGGATGCTGAGCTTGGGATATGACTCGCGACTTCATCTTTGTTTTGGTGACTTGTACGAGGCTCATTAATGGACGGACTCATGGGGACGGTGTTTAGCGGTGTAGGCTTAGGCAGTCCTAATTCGTGTCCATGGTTTTCTCTCTCCGTGTGCTCTCTTTTTTCTCTTTCCAAGCACTCTCTTATTAGCCTGTTGACAAGACGTTCTTGCAAAGGTCGTTGAGAAGTGGAGGTGGGTTGTGTGCCAAGGTGTTTTGGCACCCGGACCACAAAGGGAATGGGTCGGTTTTCAGGTGGTATGTTTGTTGTGGTGGCAACTGAAGGAGGTATGCGGATGATGAATGGTTTTTGTGGCGCGGGAGATGTGCGGATGATGAAAGGGGCTTGAGGAGATGTTGGGGTAGGTGTGTTTTCTGAAGGCCTCTGAATCACAAAAGGTCTTCGCAGAACGTCTTGTCCGTTTTCCATATGGATAGTATTAATCACATATGGTGCATCATTGGTGTTGAGAGGATCTTTGTAGATCTCCATGGATTGGTTTTGAGGTCTTACTGGGTTGNGATCTTTGTAGATCTCCATGGATTGGTTTTGAGGTCTTACTGGGTTCGCCTCGTCGAATGCTACTTCGCCCCTATCAATCATGCGTTGTATGTCTTGTTTCAACATAAAGCAGTAATCAGTTCCATGGTTGGGTCGTTGGTGATAATGGCAAAATCTATCCAACCTAAAGCCTTTTGGAATTGGAGGGTCGTTGGCTGTTGCTAAGGCTGGATTTTTGGCTAATTCGCAAAAGCAATCATGTCTTTGCGAGGCCGCGGGAGACATTTGTTTGTGTTGAATTAGCCTGACCTTTAGAAGTTGATCAAGTAGTTATGAAGGCCTCATGGGCAATGGTGTGTATTGAGCCGAGTCAGTACCTTCTCACTTATTATTCATAGTGCATAACACTATTCTACCTACTTCATTGGGATAGAAAATGTGTATTATTTTAACTAAATATTTGTTCTTGGAGTGATGGTAAGGTGCTTGTTTCTCAAGTCAAAAGACCTTAGCTCGAGCTTGGATGCACTTGAAAGAGGTTAAGCTTTCACTCATCTAGCTCCAAGGATACACATTGAGTCTCTAAGTGATGATCCTCTATATGTTCTTGGGTGAGGGACATGTAAGCATGGTTGATGATAGCCATGGAATATGCATGCATTTTTACCATAGTCATTATGAGCTGCTAAGAAACATTGTCTTCATTCCTTAACCTATTAACAAGACTCTTGATTTGGAAATTCTACGTTATATGCTAAATTTTGCTAAGGAGTATTGAATTATGAAGTTTTAGCCTAGTGGTACGGGTTTTGGCTTTGTAACCCAAGGTCACAGGTTCAGTTTTACTGGGTGACACTAAGGTATGAATCTTGGGGTGTACCTATGTTTTAATTATTTCAAGTTCCAACACCCCTCTTGAGATAAATATTCTTTAAAAAATGTATTTGGAGAAAATTTGAACATATTTAATTTAATTAAATATTCTTTAAAAAGTGTATTTAGAGAGGATATGAATATATTTAATTTAGTTATGGATTTTTTATTTCTATTTTCAATGGCTACAACCTATGAAGCCTAAGATGTCAAAACATACCACAACGGCTATTGGGTGTCATTGTACATTATTATTTATTTAATTCTTTCAAAGAGTCCGTATTCCATGAGAGATGGTGAAACTTGATCCTGAAACGCAATCTCCCAGAGTAACGGAAATCTATAAATAGATATACTACAAAAAAGCAATAGTTTAGAAAAAGCACCCAACTTTTTACCGTTGCTGATGTTATTTCAATTTTAGGAACACCCAGCAACAGCATCTTTTAAAAACAGGTCAATTTTAAAAATTGCGAACACACATGGTAGCGAATTTGTGCATGATACAGAAATTGGTGACAGAGCTTTGGTGCATAAGATTTCAATCTTTGTTCAAGTAGTATTCGAATCAGAATTCATTGCAAAGAAATCACGCTAGGCATCGATGCCTCTTGTTTGGAGAAAGAAAACAAGAAATTCTGAATCTACTTTAGGTCCGCAGCCGCAGTAGCATGGTGATGTTATTATGTTAGATGCTGTTGTTACTGCTTCTGCTAATGCTGTGCAAGAATCGATGATGAGATCAAGTAGAAGAAATGTTGCAAGAAGCCGCAGATTCGTGCCCTCCTTTGAAGCCGATTCTTGCAACCCTAATATCATGCCGTGCGATTCTTCATCCTGGCAAAATTCTGAGTCAGCGAGCAATAAAAATAGAAGAGAAGATGCCATCATGGATTCTGTTGATTCTTCCTCTGGCAACAGCTCCTCTCAGATGGCTAGGGTTTCTAAATCTGCTAGATAACCTAATGCCGAAGCTGCTGTAAGCAGCCCTATTTCTGGTATGTCGTGCATCTCTGATATTTCTGATGATGACCTCTTTAAGGGTTTTTGGCGAATTGAGTTTGGATGTGAAACTGAATTTTTATTGCTGACGGCACTAATTTGAATAAGTCCAATGAGATTGAATTTTTTGATGATGATGATGATGCAGAAGAAAAATATGGTAAGGTCGAGAGATTATAGAAACTGAAAGATGAATTAGTTTGTTCTATTTGTTTGGATTTGTGCCATGAGCCTTGCACCATATCCTGTTCACACACTTTCTACAAATCATGCCTGATTTATTCTATCTGAGCCTGCTGCAGCCGGTGCCCTAAGTGTCGTGGAGAGCTTAATTTTGGAAGGCAGGGGCCTTCGGTTAACACTATGATCTAGAATAGCATTCAAATGATGTTTACAAATGAATGTACCCACAGAAAAAGAGACATGGAGGAGGAAAAAGCTTTGGAGGAACAGCAGCACCAGCAATAGAGAAATGTGAGCAGGAGAAGTTATGATGGGGATGTGAGTGATCAATGGTGTCATTGGTTTACTACCTTTCATGAACTAGCTTGGGCACAAGAATTTTTTGAGGTAGATGATACGTTGCTTGAGTTGGATTTCAGGTCAAGTATTGGCTTAGGTCACTGCAGAAGCCATGGTGGTTCTTCAAGGGCTGCCAGAAGTGGGTCTTTTGATAAACCTCTGTTCCAACCTCCATTTATTCCTACAACAGGCAAAACTCCTGCATCTGGAAAAAGATTAGTGGCAGTTACAAATGCATCCCCAAAATTATTTTACAGGTAAGAGCCATTACGTCCACCACTTGTGCATGTCCCTTCAATTTTCAACTCGACCTCCTCGAAAGAAGGGTGGCAAGGATGAATGTAGGTGGGTCCTTTAATTTTGCAGAGAAAGCTGAAAATGCAAGGAGGATGGCTGTAGGTTGGAATCGAAGACCGAGGGCAAGGCTGTGAAATATATGCATTTTGACCTGCAATTTTTGAAAGAGTAACCATTTCTAAACTCTTTCCATCATTTTTCTGAAGTAAACTTGTCCTACAAACTAGGCATCCATGAAGTGTAATATTTTTTGACAGCAGATATGAACAAATGTTCATGAATATGCCATGTCCAAATTCTTGCTTTATTGCATTTAATTTTTAATGCATATATTTCTTTGATATACTACCTAAACTCTATTTGCATTTATCCCATTATTTATACTACCTAAACTCTATTTGAGAACACAAGGTCTAAAGGAAGCCTGAATTTTAGCATTTTTAGCTAATTATAGATACAAAAGTTGTGACATCCTGTCTCAGATTTCATGGCAAACGTCAAATATATGATATATTTGACATTATGCATACAAAAAAAATATACCAAATGTGAAATATAAGTGATATTCGACAATATGTATAAAGAAAATAATAGGAAAAATGTAGAGAGAGAAATAAAAGGATGCTTTATTAATATGGAATAGCATATTTGGATCGTGCTCTGAGAATGTTCCTTGGGGTTTTCTTCCTTTGGCATCTATCCCTTAGATGCAATCTAGCATTGCCACTACGGTTAGGCCTATAACCTGGCCAAAAGGGATGGCTAGTCCACTTCCTATTCGCTTCACCCAGCTTCCCATGACTTGCCTATACTGGCTCCACCACTTCATGTTAGCACAGCCTCCACTCTATGCTAGCACGACCTCTAACCTCGGGTATAAATGTCTTAGGTCAAACCCCCTGATGAGCGGCGAGGTATCCCTACGCTCAACCATACGAATACGAGTGTTTCACACACGATCTGGTCGAATTCCAAGGACTAAGTGCCTATGCACCTTATGTAATGATAACGGGTTGATTAATCGTTGTCACGGTTGTATGGTTAAGTAAGCTTGAGGTATATGATTTTTTGGTTTTTATGTGTTTTCTACACTATGCTAATAAGGAGGGGAGAGAGAAGTAACTAAGTAACTAATCTAATTTAACTATTCATTAACTAAGTTCTAAGTACTCCTAACACTAGTATCTGTTCCCACTTTCCGTATACATTTTGAACTAGTGCAACGCTGCTGGGATTATCAAACGCTAATCGTTATTGGGTTACCAAGCGCTACACGCATGCTCGAAGCAATCATGTTGAGTGTAATTAGCTAAGAGAGTTGTAGGGTGAGAGAAATCATTAATTAACTATGAAAACATTAAATAATAATTAACACTAATTAATCTATTCTGTATGCTGCAAGGTTTATCATAACATTCATCTTTATTGCTGTACACAAAGTGTGCTCAGGTACACAATGCTCGAATAAAGATCTGTTTACTCTATGACTCTTACTGCGGGCACACAAAAATAATTCTAACTCTGGAGGGAGAAAATGGCAAGAGTTTGACTAAGGGACTAATTCTTAACTGTGGAAACCAAAGGCGCCGCCTCTTATTTATAGATAATGAGATAGGCTGCGATATCGAGTATTCGATATCGCATGGTCAATCCANTGAGCACAAAAGTGAACACTATACATAAATGACATCTAGCCTTATTGGCAGCTGAAAGAGAAGAAGAAGAGAGAGAGAAAAGAATGAGACGTGTTGCTACCGATGCCAATATTGCGCCTGTCGTTGTTCATCCATAGCCACACCATCAATCTTGCACCTTTCGTGAATGTTCCAGTTCCGGTCCATCCTAAGTGCATCCTCCAGGCCCAGTCCATTGTCGTATGATCACCATCTGCACACACAACATAGTTACAAATGAGCGAGGGTAGATAAATCACAATGTAGTTGATACCTTGCTTCGACGTGAAGTGCATTGGCTGAGTTGTGGTTATGACAGATAGTGGTTCTGGAATTTTAACACTAGTGACTACCTAAGGTGTAGGGGTTAGGAAAATTTGAAAAATTTTGTGCCTGGGCCCCCATGACGAAGAGTGAACCTTTGGTAGTGATAGGATGGGAAAAAGAGAAGGAATAAGAAAGATGGAGAAAAAGGAACAACGACAACGACAATAAAATGGATGTCATGGATGGGGATGAAACAAAAAATGGTGATTGCAGGAAATGTTTAAGGGAAAGAAGTTAACTAGCGTACCCAAAAAGGAATGCCAGTGGGTCCTCCCCAAAGTAGGCTTATGCCCTTGATGCCCTGACAGACCTGCAAACCAAAGAGTCTGTAGGCTTTAGGAATGTCATTGGGAAGCAAGAGTTAAAAAATTACCCACAAGAAATTACCAAGGAAGAACAATGCATCAACCAAGATACAGACTAATGATAAAATAGGCAATGAGGTGAGAAATGGAAAAGAAAGGTGGAGAGAAGATACAGACTAATGATAAAATTGGCAATGAGGTGAGAAATGAAAAAGAAAGGTGGAGAGGAGAGAATGGAATGGAAACCCAAAAACAAGGTTGTGTAAAGTCCCTTGTGTGTTTCATGGTTAATGTGATCGAGTAGAACTCGTTCCAAATCTGGACTCAAACCAATCCACATTCAGTGACCTCGCATCAACACATTTGACCAACCCATTCATTTAGAGCAACAAGAATGCCTCTACTAAAAGTCACCACCATTTCAAGGAGAGCGAGATGGAGAACCAGGAAGCGAGAAGGGGCCTTAGTTAGGGGGAACCTTCAGGCATGGGTAACATGTCTTTCCAGTGTGATAACCAGTGTATGTAGCCCAAAATCATTATTGTGTCTAAGGGGTGTGCTTTGAATTCTCACTATTTTTTTTTGTGTTTTTCGCGTGAGAACCACACCATGCAAAGACTTATTATATTTTTTTTTTATGAATTTAGCTTCCAATGATTTGATGAATGGTCAGAATGGTAGAAAACCCAAAGAAAAAGCATGTAAGCACTCAAGAGAATAGCCAGTACAAATGCATAGAATCCCTTTGAAGCCATACCCTTTTCATCCTTTGAGTCTTTTCTTAGTCTGAGAAATACCCGATCACCAATTCGTTAACAGTTTTATTAAAGAAAGAGACTATATAGCTCCAAGCCAAGGGAGACCATAGAATTTTATGGATCTATGAACGACGTGGATTCATTGCCTGTTAAGCAAAAGAATCATACCTTAATATCGACATCATACTTCAAAGGTAAAATCCAAACATTAGCAAT
Organism: Gnetum montanum; assembly: GCA_015680685.1. Lineage (NCBI taxonomy): Eukaryota > Viridiplantae > Streptophyta > Gnetopsida > Gnetales > Gnetaceae > Gnetum > Gnetum montanum. Next base: position 826,760 of record MNCI01027882.1, on the reverse strand, counting down.
TGATATGATATTATTCATACCACCATCATGAACACTTATTGGGTGACAAACAAAATAAAGTAATCACACAAAGAAATGATAAAAATATGAACGATGGTGTAAAACAAAAACAAGAAAGATTAAAGAAATGTGGAAAACAAAAAATATGTAAAACAAAAATGTGTAAAACAAAAACTTAGAAAGAACTGAGGGCCTTCAATGGTTAGCTGAGGTGGCCATCTGCCCCATGACTAAGTTGGAAAGAGGAGATCCGAAATAATGAGCAAGGTTACCCACTTACAGAGGTAGCATATGTCCTAGCTGAGCTGAACTCATGGAAAGGTTTTGTTTGTTGCACATTGATTAACAGTCTCTTTTCTGGGCTCTTAGGTTTATATATGGTCATGGCCCTTGAAGGAAAAGTTGCATAAATAATGTAAGGTCCTTCCCACAATGTTTGAAATTTGGTCCGTTGTGACACATGTGTGGGGTTCCAGTAGAGGACCTTATCTCCTGGTTGGTACTTAACTCTCCTAATTTTCAGGTCAAGACATTGTTTATTAAATGCCTTGTGTAACTCATTAGATGACAGGGCAACTAGTCAGTTCTCATCTAGCAAGTTAAGAGTCATTAACCTTTGTTTTTGTGCTAGATTAAGATCAATGTTGAGGTCACATGCTGTGGTTAGTGTACGGAGCTCAGTTTGGATAGGGAGCGTTGGAAGTTTTCCATACACTAACTTGTAGGGAGAGTAGTCTATAGGGAGTTTCCACGTGGAGCAGTATGCCCAAAGAGCATCATTCAGTTTAGTGCTCCAATCTCACCTATATTTGATAATAGTTATGGTTAGTATCTTGGTAATCTCCCTGTTGGTGATCTCGGCTTGACTGTTTGCTTGGGGGTGGTATGGTGTAGTTAATTTGTGCTCAACCCCTAAGCATTGCATCAGCTTTCAAAAAGTTACACATGTAAAGTGTGTACCATTATCTGAGATAAGTGCACGTGGCACACCAAACCTATTGATGACTTGTTGTTGAACAAATCATGCAATTGTAGATGATGTGCAATCTTTAACAGTAGCTGCTTCAACCCATTTTGTTAAGTAGTTTACGACAACTACGATGTAAGATTTTTCATTAGACATTGGTGTAATGGGCCCCATGAAATCAATCCCCTAAATGTTGAAGGGTTCTAGTGGTTGAATCCATTGTTGCGAACCCTCCATTTTAGCAATCAATCCCCCATCATGTTGACAGCGCTCACAAGATTGTGCAAATTGATGGATGTCTTGGAACAAGGTTGTACCGTCCGAAATCGTCGGTCCCCGGTTGGAAAGAAAAACAGAGACCGCGGGATCGCAGGACGAGCACAGACGACCCTACCTTCGCCTGAGGGCGAGCTGGAATGCACGAAGGTAGGGCACCTTGGGTGGTCCACATGCGGATCAGACAAGGATGTCCCCGAGCGCCACCGAAGTGTTATACGCTGGGTTAGACGTAAACTGTGTAACGGGCGTAAAACGGGCGAACAGTGAAAATAGGGCGTAAACAAAGTGTGGACAGCGTAACAGCGTAAACGAGGCGTATACAGCGTAAACAGTGTGAACAGGGCGTAGATAGCGTAAAGCGTAAACAGGGCGTAGACAGTGTAAACAGAGCGTAAAGCGTAAAGCGTAAAGCGTAAATAGGGTTTAGACAGCGTAAACAGAGTGTAAAGCGTAAAGCGTAAACAGGGTTTAGACAACGTAAATTGTAAGTGCAACGTGGATAGTGTAAACAAGTTTAAACAGCGTAGACAAATGTAAACAGCGTAAACAATGTGAGCGTAAACAGAATGTAAACTGTAACAATGATGCTGTAAGAATACAATTTTCGAGGTACCGGTCTTAACGCAGTTGTGCGTGTACACAAGGCGGACGTAAAGCCCTGGTGGGTGCAGGGAGGCGGCTGGTTCATACGGTAGGCGGAGCGTAGAATTTGCTCAGCGTACAGGACTTCCCAGCGTGTGAGGGTTTCAAGCTTTGGTTTTACAGCGTAATTGCTCTGGGTCTACTCTGATAAATTTTTGCCACCTTGAAAACGCGGAAAACTGGGCTTTTTATAGGGGAAGGGTTGCTGGGAAAATCGGGTTGGAAGACACGTGGCTTGTCGACCGGGGGCGTACAATTTAGAAACATGGTATACGCTGGGCGTATACGCTACATCAGGCCAGCGTATACGCTGGGCGTATACGCTGGACTTGCTGGGCGTATGAACTTGGATGGACGCTGGGCATGTACGCTGGGGCGTATACGCTGATAGATGCTGGCGTATACGCTGGGGCGTATACGCTGAAGGATGCTGGCCGCCGACTTGCTTCAATTCTTGCTCCTGTTGCACTTGCTGAGCGTACATGTGAGGCGTGTATGCTGGGCGTCTAGCGTATACGCTGGGCATATACGCTGGGCGTCTACGCTGGGCGTAGACGTTGGGCGTAGACGCTGGCACAACACTTGGTAAAAATCGAGTGTTTCAGTCCTCAAAATTACCATGTGTGACTCCAAATGTAGCCAACGTCGTCTGAGGGTCACAGGGATCTGCTTCTTGTTGGACAAGTGCTAAACTTAAAATTTTTTGTGGTGTTTCATTGACCCCTCTTTGTTGACGCTTGGAGGAATCGACCCGAGAAGCGTCGACAAAGAAGCGCAAAACACCACAAGCAACTTGATAAAAGCTTTGTCCCTTGCCACTTGACTAGACGTTATCGTACCGTGTTTGGTAGTGTATGGGATGGAAAAAGGGGAGATTGGTAGCTGGTAGGGGTGAAGGAATGGTGGGGATTGGTGACTGCCCCAAGGGCTTATGTTGGGGAAATGGGATGCTCAGGTGTGTGACATGCTGGTCCTCGTCGATAGCCACTGTTTGGTAGACTCGGAATTCAGGTATGCGATGTGCGTCCTTTGGCGGAACAGTGCTCTTGGTTAGTGTTCAAGAGAGCTTGTTGTCAAAGCCAAAGCCACGGGGTGATGTTTTGCATTCTTTGGAGGAACAACACCCTTCTTTGGGGAGACTGTAAGCGACGTGCCAAAGCCATGCAACAAGATGTTTCTTAATTGCTTTTGACATGAGTACCCATTTTCAGGGCCGATGCCTTCTCGCCTGGGGCTTGTATGGGAAGGGCCAAGGGTCCTGTTTTTTTTTTTTTTAAAGAAGTGATTGTTCTGGTACTCATGTGCGAATATTGTGTTTTGTGGATTGCGACTGCTGTAATGTTTTGCAGTGTGCAATAGTTTGGTGAACGGATGGGGAGTTTTCGGGGAATGGGAATGTACGGGTTAACGGTTTGATTCAATCTTGCCAGGTGGATTAATGGACATTGCTTCATCTTGCTGCATATGATGAAATGCACTCTCGTACGAGCACCTCTGAGCATCATCCTGCAAACATAACTCCAAGGAGACAAGAAAACCATGAGTGAATAAATGAGCTTAGATTTAAACAGCTGTAGGTGAACAAAAATATTGGGGGTGATTCTGAGCACTGAGTGCGAATGTCGACGATGTTGATGAGATTGTGTGCCGATGAGGGGTGGAATGATTATGATGAATGAATATGGCTGTGGAGTGGAGGGTCGAAGACGAACGTGCCAGTTTACAGTCTTGGTGGACTATCATGGGTTAGTTTTATGTCGTAACCCGTTGGACATTGCCCGTTTAGTGTCGTGGCGGACGGTACGTTGCTAGTTTTGAGTCTTAGCGGACCATGCAGAGACAAGCTAGTTTATAGTCTTAGCGGACTCTGAGGGTTCTGGCGGTAACATTTTACTATCATGCTAGAAGGATGCTAGTTTATCGTCATTGCGGACACTGTGGGACATCAGTTTATTGTCATGATGCCAGGACAATGGTGGTGTTAGTTTTAAGTCGTAACCCAAGACTGTTCTGTGGTATCAGTTTATAGTCATAATCCAGGACTTATCTGTGGTATCAGTTTATAGTCATGATTCCAAGACTAACACGTACTTGAGCTCAAATTTATGTATAAAACGGTTTCAGGAACAAGTGATTGGTTGGATTTGCAAATTCTTTTCCGTCCATGTCAGCTAGCTTGAAAGCTCCGTTGTCGAATGCTTTGATGACCAAGTAAGGCCCTTCCCAGTTGACTGAGAATTTATCTAGGTGTTCACGAACAGCCTTAAGCACCAGGTCTCCTTCTTTGATGGGGCACTTACGAACGTCATGCCGATGTCGTTGCCGCTGTTGTTTTTGATACCATTCGATCTGATCGAGTGCGCGTACGCACTGCTCCTCCACTGAGTCCAGGTCAATGATGCGTAGATCATTGTTTTGCTCGTCGTCGAGGAGTCCGGAAAGCGTGATCCTTAGAGATGGTACCTGTAATTCTAAAGGTAAAATAGCTTCTGAACTGTAAACAAGACTGTATGGAGTTTTACCTATCGAAGTCCGATGTGTAGTATGGTATGCCCACAATGCATACACCAGTTATTCGTGCCATCTTCGTTTACTTTGGGCAAGCATCTTTTTGAGTATTGTGATGATTGTCTTATTTGTTGCTTCCGCCTGCACATTGCTCTGAGGATAGTAAGGGGATGAAAA
>MNCI01027882.1:810623-822176 GCA_015680685.1 Gnetum montanum | reverse complement strand
TGACACACGTGTTTAGAAGTAGTTTTTTGAAGGGGCGCAGCTTCTACCCATTTCGTGAAATATTCGGTTGCTGTTATGATAAAACCATGCTCGGCAGAAGACGTGGGTGTTATCGAGCCTATAAGGTCCAATCCCCACTTTTGGAAGGGCCATGTGATTTGCGCTGTATGCAACTCATTCCGTGGAACATGGATTAGATTACTGTGTTTTTGACAAGTACTATATGTTCTGACCTTGGACAAACAATCGTACTTCATGTGTGGCCAATAGCAACCTAAGCGTCTTATTTTGGTTGCCATTACCTTCGGTGCAATGTCTCCCCCGCATATTCCGTCGTGTACTTATTCAACAATTGTTTGGGCTTCGGTACTATTGACGCATGTCAGCAGTATGCCTTCGTAGGATCGACGACACAATGTATCTTTTATTAGTGTGTATTGTCTAGAGCGTTTGCGTACTACGTCTTTTTGTGCTTTTGTTAAATGTTGTGGCGTTTTGCCGTGCAGAAGATATTCCTTTACGTCATCGTACCATTCATTAGCATGTGTTGTACTGACAGATGCGATTGGCAGCATGTCGAGAGTATTGGTTATGGGTTCGGCGCAACTGGTTACGGAGTTTGGTAATGCGTGAAACATGTCAGGGGATATGTTTAAGGCCAAGGTTGCTAATGCGTCTGCAATGGTATTGTCATTCCTAGAGACGTGTTGGACATCAACGCTTTTGAATCATTTAAGTAGGTGTTTAGCCAAATCACAGTATGGTTGTAAGTGTGGCGCTTTACATGTATAGACGTCTGTGACTTGGTTTACGACTAGTTGTGAGTCCCCTCTAACTACAAGTCGTGTAATGTCGGAAGCTAGTGCGGCCGCGAGACCTCTAAGGAGGCCTTCATACTCTGCTATGTTATTAGTACAATGAAAATCGAAGCGATAAGCAAATGGTTTAATTTCCCCAGAGGGGTATGTGATTACTGCGACAGCACTTCCTCCTCGAGAGGTGGATGCTCCATCGAAGTTTAGAATGGCATCGTAGTTATCTGGCACCGTATCTATTGCGTTTACATTTTCGTCTGGGAATTCGGGTTCTATTGTACCTAGATCCTGTGTTGGCGATGTAGTTATTTGATTTGCTATGGCTTGGCCTTTGACTGACGATTGTGCTATGTAGCGTAGGTCGAACTCAGCTATGATGGCCTTCCAACGGGCTATCCTGCTCGATTCGTAGATATTTCCAGTTATAGCTCTAAGTACATTGTCTTTGCAAATTATGTTAGCTTGGTTTTGGAAAAGATAATGTCGCCATTTCTTTAAAGAGAAAACTAGAGCTAAACATGACTTCTCTACGTCATTGTATCTTTTTTCGTGGGCGACCAATGCATGGCTCAAGTAGTATACAGGGACTTCAGTTCCGTCATCTTGTTTCTGGCAAAGCATAGACGCGATTGATGATTCTGATGTGGCCAGGTAGATGTAAAACCGCTTGTCGTTTTTGGGTGGGTACACCGTGGGCAGTCAAGCAAGTGCTGCCTTAATGTTGTCAAATGCTTCTTGGCACTGCGGGGTCCATTCAAAATGGACGTTTTTGCGTAGTAGGTGGTTCATAGGTGTTAGCTTTTCTGTCAATTTTTCTATGAACCTCCTGATGAACTGTAGTCGACCTTGTAGCCCCCAAAGTTCGGTTAGGTTGCTAGGCGGTTTCAGGTTTATAATGGCCTTAACCTTATCGGGGTCTACCCGTATCCCTGCTTCCGAGGTTACAAATCCAAGCAGTTTGCCTGTCTTGACGCCGAAGACGCATTTCTTTGGGTTAAGCCTTAGTTCGTATTTTAGACAACGTTTTAACACTAAGTCAAGATCCTGTACATGTTGTTCTGTCGTTTTTGATTTAACCACTATGTCATCCACGTAATCATTGAGTGAATGTAAGATGTAATCGCTGAAGATGTATGTCATCGCCCTTTGATATGTGGCCCCAGCATTCTTAAGACCGAAAGACATCATCGTGTAACAAAAGGTTCCCCAAGGTGTCATAAAAGTGGTTTGGAGCTGGTGTTCTGGATTAATACATAGCTGATTATATCCCAAGAACCCATCCATAAAAGATAACAGGGTATGCCCAGCGGTTGAGTCAACTAATTGATCAATGCTAGGTAAGGGGAAGTCATCTTTTATGGTTGCTACGTTGAGGTCTTGGAAGTCAATGCATAGGCGGATACTTCCGTTCTTCTTTGGGACTATAATCATGTTTGACACCCACTCGGCGTAATCAACAGCCCTAATGAAACTAGCTTGGTAGAGCTTGGTAATCTCACTACGAACTGCTAATGCCACCTCGGGCTTGACCTTTCGTGCTTTCTGTTTCACTGGCCTTAGTCTCGGATCAAGAATAATGTTGTGCTGGATGATACGAGGGTCTAGTCTGGGCATGTCCGTATAGGACCAAGCAAACGCTTTCATATTATCCCTAAGCATGCTCTCGATATCTCTAGCCAGACGCGGTTCTAGTAATGCGCTCAATTTTAGAAATTTAATTTCCCCATCAGGCGTGGTGATGGGAGTTTCGATTAGAGGATCCTCGGTAATATTTTCGGCTTCTATGTCGAGGGATTTTGTCATACCCTCATAGTCGTTAACCATTTGCTGTGTTGAAGCTATTATTGCATTGTTTGTTGATGAGCTCGCATGGATGAGATTCATGTCGATATTCCTTTCAACCTCGCCGTATGGTCCATCAATAACCAACGACTTAGTTAAGTGCTTGCAATCCATTAGGCTAGTTCCTGTTAATAAATAGAGAGCCTGGTAAGATAGCGACAGTCGTTTTATGTCTTTTGGTAATTTTTAGTGTATATGTATGACAGTGGATTAATGTGACAGTAAAACAGTAGTTTAATGCCTTGCCGGGCAACGAATGACAGTTTAATGCCTTACCGGGCAACGAACGACAGTTTAATGCCGAAATTTTACGTTTTACTTAGTTTATGTATGTAATTTTTATATATTTTTGAAAAATTTAAGGAAAATCTGAAAAAGCACGAAAAATNTTTTTGAAAAATTTAAGGAAAATCTGAAAAAGCACGAAAAACGAGGTAAAAAGGAAGAAAAGCAAGAAAAATGGAGGGCAGCGGCAGCATCAGCGTCAGCGTCGGCATCGGCGGGCTATAAAAAGGGGAAAAGGGGCTTCGTTTGTCATTTGCAATCCGAGCGTGAGCGTAAACTGCGGCTGAACCCCAGCGTAGACGACGAGCGAAACCCCAGCGTAGACGCCGAGCCGAACCCCAGCGTAGATGCCGAGTCGAACCCCAGCGTAGGAGCCAAGCCGAACCCTAGCGTAGACGCCGAGCCGAACCCCAGCGTAGACGCCGAGATGGGCAGAGGCAAGGAGATAGACGACCGAGAAAGAAAAGGGGCAGAGATGACGTTCGCGGAGGAGAGTGAGGTGATGCTGCAGGGCCTACCCCGCCCGAGTCTTCCCGTGTGGCCTAGATCTTCTAGCAGGTAGGCTCTCGACCCTGTTTTTGTTTATTTTTTGTCTGTTTTTGTAGCGTAGATAGTTAGCGTACAGGGTTTCGGCATATACGCCGAGCGTAAAGGGTTTAGGGTATTGTACCGGCGTAGACGCTGCGTGTGTTGTTTTCGGCGTAGACTGTCACGGCTTCGTTTTTCGATGTTCAGCGTAGACGATTGTCGGCGTATACGCTCGCTGAGCGTAGACACTTGTACTTGGTTCTTGCGTAGACGGTCTGCGCTCGGCGTATACGTCGAGGGTTTCTACAGCGTATACGCCAGGCGTAAGATATTTCGCAGCGTAAGCCTGTTCGGCGTAAAGTCGTGTTATGCACAGTGTAGATAGTTTTTAGCGTGTACGTCCAGCGTATACGCCGAGCGTAATTGTTTGTCTCTACGCCCAGCGTATACGTCGAGCGTAACTGTTTTTCTCTCTACGCCCAGCGTATACGCCGAGCGTATACGCCGAGCGTAACTGTTTGTCTCTACGCCTAGCGTATACGCCGAGCATAACTATTTTTCTCTACGCCCAGCGTATACGTCAAGCGTAATTGTTTGTCTACGCCCAGCGTATATGCCGAGCGTAACAGTTAGAAAAATTTTACGCGAATGTCCATTTTTCAAAGTGAAGTTTCCAGTATGATTAACCTTTGGGGTTGTTTTAATGGTTTGCAGGGACGTTGAACCTCCCCTTCTAGTGGTTGAGCTGGTTGGGGTGTTGACATGGTTTGGTCCCATTGAGGGCGGTGATCTGACCCCAGACTTAACCGTCGAGAACAATGGGGTCTGGTTTTGGGACGGGGCCTGCAAATTTTTGGCCTTCATACTAGACCATTTTAGGGTTGTGATTTGGTCCCACCTAGGCGAGGATGCGGCGCGGAGCATCATCGAGGCCATGTTACCTGGTGCAGCAGAGGGTATTAGAATGTTTATGGATGATATTGATGAAGGACCACTTGTCGCCGAGGGTGTTCCCCCCGGTGGTCCAAAATCTACCCGTCCATTGACACGTGTGTGGGACCGGCTGCCGCGGGGGCTTAACTATGTCAACGACACTTTATTTTTGGCTGGCCGCGCGCACACCTTGTTTCAAAATCCTCCCGGCTCAGTATACCGGGTAGAAAGGCAATTTCATTTTAGATCTGGTTGTCCCTCTTTTTTATATTCAAATATTTGCTTTTGTTTTAACACATGCTTTCGCCTTTCTGTAGGCCGAGAGTTACGAAAGAAGGGGCCTATGCAGGCGATGATGGGATTGCATTGGCATGCACGCCTTTGGAGGTGTTCATGGTGGGCCCCACTCTTTGCGGGGCCGTTTTGGCCCACACTAGCGGCGCCATGAAGCACTTCCACAAGAAGTTTTCTAAGGCGTTTGCACAATGCGCCGCACGTGGATGGTTGCATGTCGACTGGTCCCCTAATGGACCAATCTTTCCATCTGCTTCTGATCTGGGCGAGACCTCAAAGTCTAACACGGAGAGTAAGTGGCAATGTTTTCTAGATGTCGCGATGTGTTTATTCAATTGCTGAGTGTTAAACTAATGCGAGGGTTTTGGATTTGTCTCTACAGCTGGCACTACCTCTGGTGGGGATTCTGTTGTAACCGGGCGAACTGAGGCGACTCTTTCTATGAAATTCGGTGAAACTGTTGCCACCCAGAAGTGGTTACGGGTAAAAGCCCCACCATCCATTATTGCCTGTTTAGAACATGCCGGCCTCATGGTGCTCTTGGCGGCCCCTAGCCCAAACGTGTCTATAGCGGAGATGATCAGGATCGTGGATTCGTTTGACAGATCTGTTTCTCGCTATAGCGCTTGTATTAAGGGCGTTAAGATAATTTTTGAATTATCGCCCCAATTTTTTGTGGATTTGTTTGGCGTGCCTACAGGTGGTGTAAAGATTGTTTTAGATAGGACGCACAAAGAAATTCAGACGATCTGCGCTTTAGAGGATTGGTTAGGGGTGACCAAGGGTGCCAAAGGATTTCCAATGCAGGGGAGGATGAAAGTTGAGGAAGTCAATGAGCTCTACCCCTTATTTCGGGCGCGTCTGTTTCTAAAGACTTTATCGCAAGTTAAGAGTCTCAGGGTTGAAGCAGTGCGAGTCGTGCGTACTGTTCTAGAGGCTGGCGTGCACTACAATTGGGCTGAATTCTTAGTGTCGGGCATGACTAAAGAGATAGCGCAGCTACGTTCGAACATAGACGCTTAGTCCCATTTTACCCTTGCCTTTTTTACCAGTTATGTTCATTGTTTGGCCGAATTTTTAGTGGTTTGTGGGGAGGACAGATATGTTTTGCGGGATAGGAGTCAGTTATCTCGCCCCTGGGGAAACCACCCATTTGACACGGCTAAGTCCCAGGATGCCCCCGAGGGGATTGATGAATCCCTTACAATTACTACGGGTGGATCGTCTAGTGCCTCTCTCCATACGCGCGACAGTATAGGGCCGGGACCAGACGAAATGTCCTATACTGCCAAAAAGGCGGAGCGGGTAGTCAGGGACACAATAGGCAAAGCGAAATCGAAGTTGGCGAAGCGTGACCGCCCAGTTGAGCAGACCAGTGAAATTGAACTGCCCAGAGTAAAGAGGATTCGGTTTAAAATACCTGGTAAACCTCTCGTCTTCTTTACTTGACTTATCTTGTAGATAGTTTTAACGATTAATGATTGTATGCGACTAACTTCATCTGTTTTGTGTTGAGAAGTCAAGAGACATGATTTGCAGACTATACTTGAGGATGAGGAGTTAACTGACCCCGCGAGAGGGACTGAGTTGCTGGAGGAAAGAACCGGAAACACTGAACCACTAGATGATCAAGCGGAGACTGACAATATGTTCAGTAATTTTCTCACAGGCAACTTGGACCTTGGAGCCCCTCCCACATCGGAGGAGATTAGAGGGAATGGTATGTCTCGTTACTTAGTTGTATAGCCAAATATATTTTTATCTCATTGTGGATTTTTCGTTTGACTCAGAGGAGAGTAAGACCATCCCTGAGAAGGAGCCAGAGATCCCCCTTGAAATGCCGCCAAAGGTCAGCACGTCACGCCCTGATGGACCTTTTACTTGGATGGAAATGCCAAGTAAAAGGGATTTCGTAGCTGGTGTGGCCGAGGAGGTCGTTGAGCGGATCGAAGGGATCCATCCTGAAATAGGTATGGGAACATCCAAAGATCCTTACTATGTTAGAGTTTGATTCTCGATTTTGTCTGTTCTAACGTTTGTCTTTTCCTTTTTGATAGGTGTCCAACTGAGGTGAGATCCGTCTGAGACTGTCAACATGGAGAGTTTGCCGACACTTTCCCCAGAAATTGAACAAGTGCCCAGACCCGTTTACGAAGAGGTGGCTGAGGGCTTTGTTCACAATGCTAAGGCAGTATGGACGTGTAGGCGATCCATTGAGCAATTATGGCTCCAGATCCAGGCGGAAGAGAAAGAGGTTTCTGAACTAACGGTGGAACGTGACGATCTGAAGGCCCAGTATGAATTTGTCGCAGCCAAATTAGACAATGATCGCTCTTGGCGGACCTTCAAGGTCACGTATACGAGGTATTGGAACCTACTCAATCATCATGCAGGACTGATACGGAGACTAGGGGAGCGCAGGGCCCAAATCGAATTGCTGAACACCAAATGCCACGACTGGAAGGCTTTTGCCTCCAAAGTACGCAAATGGGGGCAAGATGAGAAAAACCACAAGCACCAGTATAAGAAGTCGCTAAAAGAAGTGTCTATTGAGAAGCGACAGTTTGAAATGTTTGTGGAAGGCCTTGGTCTGCGCTCCGCCTTTGACACATTTGCCCAAAACACAATTGTAGAGATGGAATCCCCTAAACGGCGGATAACAATTGCTTCCGGGGAGGTGTCAGTGGGGGAGTTCCCTTTGAAACGTCCTACCTGGTCGGATGTTGACAAGGGAAAGGCTTTGGCGGATGTTGACTTGGGTCTTGACGGGACAGATTGGGCAAGTGTTCCCGAAGAGGAAATCCTGCGGCGACTGGAATTCGACTTGGGGGGATCACCCATGGTAAGCGTTTCTCGTTCATGAAGTTAATTGATAATGTTTGAAGTTTGGACATTCGCTTATTCTCGTGTTGGTTATTTCTTTTCCTTGGTCTTTTTAGGATGAAGGTGGCGGTGAAACTGAAGGAGCTGGCCCTAGTGGAGCAGAGGCCTTTGATGCTGGCGGGTCCAAGGGGGACGATCATCATGTCTCAGATGTTTAGCATTTTAGCTCTTAAGTTGTTTTGTTTTTTTTTGGTTTTTCGGCTCAGATTTACACTAGGACTGTAACTTGAAGATCGTGGAATGAACAGAGATGGTTGATTGTATGTAATAACTATATAAATATTTTTTTGTTGATTTTGGGTTTATCATGAGATGGAAATGTAAAAATATTTTGGTTTGTTTTCTGTTTTAAGTGTATTACTGAAATGTGATTATAAAAGTAAAGCGAAAGGCATGTACTAGTTTATGGCCATTTCGGGCCCCTTGCGTAGTTTATGGCCATTTCAGACCTCATGCGTAGTTTATGGTCATTTCGGGCCCCATGCGTAGTTTATGGCCATTTCGGGCCCCATGTGTAATCGGGAAATGTTTTGGAGGACGTGGATAGATTTCTCGGTCAACCGATCATTGCTGATCGTGGCTAGTTTTATGTCTTTGCGGACATGATAGTTTAGTGTCATTTTGGACTAGGAGTAGCATTTAATTATTTTTTTGTTTTATCGTAGTTTAGTGTCGTTTCGGACTTTTTGTAGTTTAACGTCATTTCGGACTAAGAGTGGTAGTATCATTTCAGTAATTTTTTGATTTTTTTCGTTTTAATGTTAGATGATGTTTCAATAGGTATGATCCGGTATTCAGCGTCTCCTTCGCTGATTACGTTAAACGGTAATTCGGCCCATGGGACTTCTGATGGAATGTCTTTTGTGTTAGCGTTTTCAGATATTTTAGTGTCCGTAGAGAGTTCTATATTAGCTTCTACTTGAGGAGGTACAGACGTTTCTATTTGAGGAGGCTTTTGTTCCATGTCAGAAGATTTACTGCTTACTGATGGTTGCGGATTTTCGTTATTTTGGCTAGGTTTTTCGAGTTCGATTTCCGAGCCTCGGTCCATGTCCATATGCGACGAGATGATAGGAGTAGCTGCTTCACCGTGTATGACGATTTCTCCGCCCTCATAAGGCAGGTGAATTTCCTGATGTATGGGGGAAGAGACAGCTCTTAGTTGGGCTAGCCAGGGTCTTCCCAATATTAGGTTGAACCCCAACATCTCATCCACTACTAGGAAATTAGCAGACGTTGGGAATTGATCTCCCGCTATGAAGTTTAAGGTTATTGTGCCTTTCACCATTACGCGTGACCCACGGAATGACCTTAAACATGTAGTCATGGTTGGTTTAAGTAGTTCAGTGAGTCCTAGTTGTTCAATGATGTGGTACAGCACAACGTTTGTCGCAGCTCCATCATCTACATGGACCCTGTGGATTTTAAACGGATTTATACGGATTGTTATAAACATGGGGGCTGTTGTTATCTCCCCCATTTTCTTGTCCACCTTGATGTTGTCATTATGAAAACTTAGAGGCTTAGGAGTAGTCCCGCGAGGTGAGAACATCACCGCATGGATGGAAGGTTCGTTCGGGGGTAAGTCCTCGCTTACCGGGATTGACGTTAACATGCGTACTAGAGCTTCCCGATGCGTTTGAGATGTTAGGACTAAATCATACAAGCTCAATGAAGTGTTCTTTTGTTTTAATGCTTGAGTGACTTGTGTCAAGGCGGCTGCAAAGTTTTCACTGTTGGGGGTGTTTCTATCGGTGCTGACTGGGTCCATCGGACCCAACAATTTTATCTCTCGTTTTGTTGGCTTTTCAGTTTTCGGAGCTGTCGTTTTAGATGATTCATGTCTTTCAGATGACTCTCCTTCGTTGCCTGTGCCTGGTTGATCATTAGATGATGACATGGGTACAGAGTTTAGGGGAGTGGGCTTAGGTGCCCCCAGAGCTAGCTGTTGGCGCTCTTTCTCCAAACGTTCTCGCGTAAGCCTATCTGCCAGGCATTCTCGTGTGTCACGTGGAGGTTGAGTTGACCTCGGAGTCTGGGATTACCCAGGAATTTTTATGACATAGGGAGCTGGACGGGGTTGTGCGTACGATTGGGTAGGAGTTTGTGCAGGTAGCCTGATGACGTACGGGGTTGGTCTTGGTGGAGGCTGAGCCTCTGTTGTCGCAACGGCAGGTGGTACTCGGACTATGAAAGGGGTAGGCCGAGCGTGAGGGGTTGGTGTACCTGCGGGGTTAGCCTGAGGGATACGCACTGCATATGGTTGTTGGCGTGTCATGACGTCAGAGGTAGGCATGGTGGAGGGCACTCGGATTACGAATGGCCGTTGCGGGTTGTGAGGTGATTGAGGTGCAGAGTTAGCAGGGGGAATCTGAACCACGAATGGTTTGTTAGATGTTTCTTGTTTGTTTTCGGGATAGACGGTGTTGATGCGGGGTGTGCTGGAGTCATCATCACAATAGATTGAGGTAATTATGTATGGTGTCTCTTTAGCATTCAGGGGGTCTTTATACACCCCCATGGTCTGGTTTTGGGGTTGGATGGGGTTAGCCCCGTCGAAGGTGATCTTGCCATCATCGATCATCCTTTGGATGTCCTGCTTCAGGGTGAAGCAGTAATCTGTTCCATGCTCATTGCGTTGGTGATAGTCGCAGAAGCGATCCATCCTGAATCCTTTGGGCACGGGCGGCTCATCCGGCGTTGCCAAGCTTGGGTTCTGTACGAGTTGACAGAACCGGTCATGTCTTTGGATAGCCGCTGGGGACAATTGCTTATGTTGCATCAATATAGCCTTTAAAAGTTGATCAAAGAGCTGGGATGGCTTCATCGGTAAAGGCGTGTACTGAGAGGGTTCCTTCCTCTCGAAGTTATGCGTACAGTTCGTCGGGTTTTGTGATGAAGATTTCGGGGCTGTTGTGGGAGCGGGCTGATAGTAGTTAGTGGGGGGGACGGGTGGTTTGTATTGATGCGTAGCGTTTGTTTGCTGTGCCCCCACTATTGCCGCTACAGTTGCCTTGGCCTTTTCTTTGTCTTTCTTAGTGTGTTGGTTTCTGAAAGTCTGGTACGCAGGGTCATTGCTGGTTTGAGCAACTTCCTCTATGTTTTTGATTTGTTCAAATGCTTGGTTCAGATCGCGCGCATTGAGGTAATACAATTTGGACTTGAAGAAGTCATTTACAGCCCCTTTCAGTATCGTGAGCAGATAGGTTTGAGAGATTGGGTCGTGCAACTCGTTGAGAGCTGCGCTCCATCTCTGAATGAACTTCTGCACTAGTTTGAGTGGTGCCTGCTTGATCTGCATGAGGCTGTCCAGTGTTGCTTTGGGTTTCAAGTTATACTTGAACCTGGTCACAAACTGGCGTAGGAGATCGTTTAGGGAAAGGATGGAATTCTTGGGCAAGGCCCGATACCAGTCAAGTGCCCTTCTTGCAAGGGACATGGGGAATACTCGTAGTATTGAGTGGGGCCATGCTTGAAGGAGTGCGCACTCTAATCTGAATGTGATGAGGTGGGCGTTGGGGTCTGTCTCCTCGTTATACTTAGTTAGCGTTGGGAGGGGAACACCCTTGGGAAGAGTCAATGGCGGGACAGAGGAGCTGATAGGGTCATCATTGTAGAAATCTACTACTCTCAGCTCTCCATCAACGACGGTTTTGAGGCGTTTTACCTCATCTGTCAATTCTTGCATCATTTTTTTAGCGTTCACCCAATCTTGGGCGCTCGGTGAAGCCACAGGCTGGGGGTGCGGGGCTGCATACTAGCTAGATTGCTGGGTCACGGGTTGGAAAGCCGAAGGCTGGGTGATCGACGGTTGTGCCTGTGGGTAGTTAATGGCGGGCAGTGCTAAGGCTGAGATGTTAAAAGAAAAATATTGTGGTTGTTGTTGTTGTTGTAGCTGGGGCTGTGCTTGAGGAGCAGTAATCGAGGGGATTGCGTGGGGCGGGACGTGGTGATGAGGAATTTGATATGATGA
>MNCI01027882.1:794903-808974 GCA_015680685.1 Gnetum montanum | reverse complement strand
GGACGTGGTGATGAGGAATTTGATATGATGACGCCCCCCTTGTTGGCCATTGTCCCGTTACGTTGTATGCGGGGACTCCCTGTTGGGCTGGGACTACTTGGGGAGCTGTATGCGTCTGGATATGGGGTATGAAGTGAGCGGATGTAGACGTGGGGATCACATGCGGCATCCCAATTACACGAGGTGGGAATGTTGGTCCCATGCCATCATGAGGAGGCGGTGCTTGTGAGGATGGGCCCGCAGCTGTATTAGGGGTAACTATTATAGGGAAGGTGTTAGGTTGGGAATCGCTCGAGAGCGGAATGTGTACGAGTGTTGGCATTTCCGGTGGTGGCATCTGAACTTGGGCGAGTCTAGTGTGTTGTACGAACAAGGCTTCCCCTGTCCCGAGATGGAAGATGAGTCTCCCTGCTCAGATTGGGCAACGAACTCATCTTCTTCGCCTGGCTGAGGCACTAGCGCGGGTTGGTCCAATGACTAGCTCCTGTGCAGAAGGAGCTGGGTAAAGAGCTTCGAGAATTGTTTTGGAATGGGGATTACGTCATATGGGGAAGGGATGAACTCATGTCCTCCCCTGTAAAAGAGTTTGAATTGTCTTTTCACTTCGATTTCGGCCCGATCTACTGCTAGGCCGGCTTGCATCTTAATGCAGATGAAGTTATACTCATCTTGGGTTATAACGTTAGCGGCTGGATCTCTCCCTTGTAACCTCAAAGACCGACGGGGCCCCATTGTGGATTGCCCTCCCAAATGTGGTGTGACAGACTGTTGGGCAGCCATGGTATCTGAGATGTTAACGTCTTGGGTAGTGGCAGCAGTGGTGTTTACGGGATTCATGATGATAGACTGCGTATGAAACTGTGTGGCCGGCGTAGACGAATCCACAGCGTAAGCGTGCAGCGTAGACGCTGGCGTAAGCGTGCATCGTAGACGCTAGCGTAAGTTAGCAGCGTAGACGTTGGTCTTCGGACAGCGTAAACGCTGGAGTAAGTGTGCAGCGTAGACGCTGGCAGGTTGACAGCGTAGACACTAGGGTTTCTGATTGCAGCGCAGATGCTGGAAGATTGACAACGTAGACGCTGAGAGTAGGGTTTAAACAGGGCAGCGAAAATGCTGATGAGCGTAGACGCTGAGGAGCGTACAGTCAATTTGTTTAAGCAGAAGCCCTCCTTCTAGCGCCAATTTTTGTACCGCCCGAAATCGTCGGTCCCCGGCTGGAAAGAAAAATAGAGACCGCGGGATCGCGAGACGAGCACAGACGACCCTACCTTCACCTGAGGGCGAGCTGGAATGCATGAAGGTAGGGCATCTTGGGTGGTCCATACGCAGATCAGACAAGGATGTCCCCAAGCACCACCGAAGTGTTATACGCTAGGTTAGACGTAAACTGTGTAACGGGCGTAAAATGGGCGAACAGTGAAAACATGGCGTAAACAAAGTGTGGACAACGTAACAGCGTAAACGAGGCGTATACAGCGTAAATAGGGCATAGACAGCGTAAAGCGTAAACAGGGCGTAGACAGCGTAAACAGAGCGTAAAGCGTAAACAGGGTTTAGACAGCGTAAACAGAGCGTAAAGCGTAAAGCGTAAACAGGGTTTAGACAGCGTAAAGTGTAAGTGCAACGTGGACAGCGTAAACAAGTTTAAATAGCATAGACAAATGTAAACAGCGTAAACAATGTGAGCGTAAACAGAATGTAAACTGTAACAATGACGCTGTAAGAATACAGTTTTCGAGGTACCGGTCTTAATGCAGTTGTGCGTGTACACAAGGCGGACGTAAAGCCCCGGTGGGTGCAGGGAGGTGGCTGGTTCATACGGTAGGCGGAGCGTAGAATCTGCTCAGCGTACAGGACTTCCCAGCGTGTGAGGGTTTCAAGCTCTGGTTTTATAGCGTAATTGCTCTGGGTCTGCTCTGGTAAATTTTTGCTGCCTTGAAAATGCGGAAAACTGGGCTTTTTATAGGGGAAGGGTTGCTGGGAAAATCGGGTTGGAAGACACATGGCGTGTCGACTAGGGGTGTACAATTTAGAAACATGGTATACACTGGGCGTATACGCTACATCAGGCCAGCGTATACGCTGGGCGTATACGCTGGACTTGTTGGGCGTATGAACTTGGATGGACGCTGGGCGTGTACGCTGGGGCATATACGCTGATGGATGCTGGCGTATACGCTGGGGCGTATACGCTGATGGATGCTGGCGTATACACTGGGGCGTATACGCTGAAGGATGCTGGCCGCCGACTTGCTTCAATTCTTGCTCCTGTTGCACCTGCTGAGCGTACATGTGAGGCGTGTATGCTGGGTGTCTGGCGTATACGCTGGGCGTATACGCTAGGCCTAGACGCTGGGCGTAGACGTTGGGCGTAGACGCTGGCACAACACTTGGTAAAAATCGAGTGTTTCAGTCCTCAAAATTGCCATGTGTGACTCCAAATGTAGCCGACGTCGTTTGAGGGTCACAGGGATCTGCTTCTTGTTGGACAAGTGCTAAACTCGAAATTTTTTGTGGTGTTTCAAAGGTAGGTCAATAATACCCTGCAAGAAGGATCTCAATAGCTATTTGTCTCCCAACATAGTGACCCCTACAAGGGCCCTCATGAGCATCTTGGAGAACTCTTAGTTGATCTCTATCGGGAACACACCATCGAACCAAGGCATCGGAACATATTTTGTAAAGTTATCCATTGATTTCCATAAAGTACTTGGCTCTGTGAAGAAATTGTTGTTTCTTCTTAAGGTCCAACTCTTGTGGTGTTTGTTGAGTAAGGAGATAGGTCAGAATGTTACTGTACTAGTTTGTCTCCGTGGGTGATTGGTCATTCACTACATCAACAAAGAGGAACTTATCAGGGAAGTGATTGAAAATAGGATACTCATCCTCTTTGCTATCCCAATGCAATCGAGATAAATGATCAACAACTACATTCTCAGTGCCTTTACGATCGATCATCGTTAGATCGAACTCTTGTAGGATTACCAGCCATCGTATAATATGGGGGCTTACCATTGGCTTATTCATGAGGAACCAGATTGCACTATGATCTGTATGTATGAATACTTTGTATCCCAATACATAGTGCCTAAATTTTTCTAGTGCAAACACTACAACCATTAATTCTTTTTCTATAGTAGTGTAGTTAAGTTGTGCACCAGCTATACTTCTACTTGCACAATGGATGTAATAAGGGAATTTTTGGTCATCTAACTGTGTAAGTATGGCTCTTAAGGCATAGTTGGATGCATCAGTCATGACATGAAACAGTTTGGACCAGTCAAGAACTTGTAGAATGGGTGTTTTTACTAGCTTCTGCTTCAAAGTTTGGAAGGTTAGTTTGTATTCCCTGGTCCACTCGAAGGGTACGTCCTTTTTCATTAACTCTACTAATGGTTTGGCAACCTTTGAAAAGTTCTCTATGAATCTCCTATAGTAGCCAATGTGTCCAAGGAATGACTGAATGTCTTTGATAGTTTCCAGTTGACGAGTGATTCTTTGGATGACTTTGATTTTCTCAGGGTCTACCTCTATCCCTACATGTGAAATTTTATGCCCAAGAACTACGCCTTCTTGGACCATTAAATGGCTTTTCTGCCAGTTGAGCCTTAGATTAGTCTCTACACATCTTTTCAGCACTTGCTCTAACTCGTTCAAAGCTTGATCAAAACTTGTTCCGTAAGTGGAAAAGTCATCCATAAAGACTTCCACACCATTTCCTATCTGCTGCTGGAATATGCTTAGAACTAAGCGTTGAAATGTGGCAGGGGCATTGCATAAGCCAAACGACATTTGTTTGTATGCAAATGTTCCCCAAGGACTAGTGAATGTAGTTTTGGCTTGATTTTCTGGGGCTATTTGTATTTGGTTGTATCCGCTATAGCCATCCAGAAAACTATAATAGTGATGCCTTGCGATTTTGTCTAAGACTTGGTCAACAAATGGCAACGGAAAGTGATCTTTGAATGTTGCCATGTTTAGCAGCGTAAAATCTATGCACATCCTCCATTTGCCTCCCTTTTTAGGCACAATTATTAAGGGGCTAACCCATTCGCTATCAGCAATGGGCTATATGAACCCAACCTTTAGAAGTTGTTCGATCTCTTCTCTTACTACTTGCTTCAACTTTGGGTTCAATTGCCTCTGTGGTTGTTTTTGAGGCTTCATGGAGGAGTTAGTGTAAATCCTATGCTAGCATATCCTAGGATCTATTCTAGTTAATTCTGGATATGACTAGGTGAAGGATTTTGACCATTTGTTTATTACCTTGAGCAGACTTTCTTTTTGTTGCGGAGCAAGTCTTGTGTTGATGATTATCAGTTTCCCATTCTTAAGGAACGTGTATTCCATACCGGTGGGCAATGGTTTTAACTCCAGGAGCTCTTGTTTAAATTTCTTGGGAATTTCCAACTTCCCACAGTTGATGTTTTCTAAGTTAGGACTAGGAAGTTGGTGGTGGACTTACTCTAATGCATCAATGCTATCTATATAAGCGCAAGTCAAACCCTCAGTCAGTTCCATGCATATTAGTGAGCTACTTTCTTGATTAGCTATCAACCACTGGGTGTCTTCTTGTCATGTGGTTGTTGCATATAGGCACATTTGTATGTTGATTGTTTGTGCACACCGATTGCATGCAGGAAATGTCAAACTCTGCACAACCTATGATCTCTACACCCAATTGCACCCTTGCATGGAACCTTCTTCCTCTTGATCTTTCCAAAAGTGTTTTTTCTTAGATATTTCTAGGGAAAGATCATGGATTCCTAGATGTGCATCTATAGTGCTTAGCCATGCCCTTTCCATTATGATTGGAAAGTACCCCTTACTATTATTTACTTGGATCACTAGGAAGTCAGCTGGATACGACCACCCACAAGTAATGGTAACAATATTATCCACTAATCCCAAGGGGACAATGATGGACTGGTTGGCTAACTCTAAACGGACATTTCTCTTTTTCAATGGGTTAGGTTCTAGGCCTTATACATTTCTTGGGATATTAGGTTGACACCAGAACTTGAATCCAAAAGAGCTTTGCATGGTTCATTTCCAGGGATTTGTAGATAGATTAGGGGACTCCCAGGATTAGAGAATTTCTTGGGAATGTGGCTAGCTTTAATCTAATCAGTAATGACATGTGTTAACATGACCATATGCATTGAATGTGGTGTTAAGTTTGAAAGGGGCTCCAACGCTTTAGTTGATATGGAGGCATCCAAAGACTCAGCCACTTGGGGTTGCAAGGGCTTGGTTGGACTGTTGGTTTTGAAGAAAGATCTTTTCTTCATACGGTTGTCAGAACCAACAGTAGGTTGAGGGTTAACATCCCTTGTGGCATTGTGTTGCTGTGGCTGAGCAGGGAGTTCACCTTGCATTGCTGGAGCAGGTGGTAATGGGACTATTGGTGGGAGAGATGTGGCTGGATTGGAAGGATGGTATACTTGTGGGATGTTGCCCCTAGGAGAGGAAGTCCTATAGTATTCACGGGCTTGGTAGTAATGTTGTGGTGTAACGTGACCAATAGAGTCATGTGGAGAGATCGGATGCTGCACATAGTATCCATATGGGTCTGGTTGCCAGTAAGGATATTGTTGCCTTAGTGGTGGCATTTCCCATGATTGTGGGTGCTGCCATTGTTGATGTTGCTTGATTGTTTGTGGTGGAGTTCCACTTGGATAATATGTTAAGGGTTGGTGGAACTACCTTGGGTTACCTTGGGAATAAGGTAACCGTTGAGATGTTTGCTGTTTGTTTAATCGTGGATTAAGTGCATACATCCTAGACTCCTGTAAATGTGAGATTATAGGGCAACATCCCTTAGGATGGTCGTATTGACAGATCTCACATTTACTATCATTGTCATCTGAATCCACAACCTCTTCAATAATAGCAACTTTATCCTTACCCTTGTTACGTGCATTCTCTGCTTCTCTTTTTTTCCTTTTGTCACGATCACTACCTCGCTCCCTAGTCTCCTCTACTACTTTGAGCATAGTTTGAAACCTACTATCTAGGGAGTCCCACATTTGGTCTACCTTTGCCGATACTTCTGATGCTAACTTTTGAATGGGTAAGGTTTTCCTATTCACCATCTCTTCAAGTGGCGACTCTTCCTCATCCTCGCAAAATCTTACTCCCTTCTTTCAAAGGGAAGGATCTCAGTTGTATTCTTCCGCACTCTCTCTTTTTCGTAGCTCACCTTCTTTTTTAGCTACTTGCTCCAGTAGTCTGTGAATTTGATGGGACCTGAGCTCAGATAACCTTCCTTAGGCATAAGTTCCAAGGGTTCTTCTTGTTTCATGCCTAAGCCCATCTATGAGATGGCATAGTTGATCCTACCGTGAATAACCATGGCCAAGACAACGATGTAAGAGTGCATAATAGCGGCCCATGGTAGCATCCAAGGGTTCATGACTTCCTTGTTTCCATCCTTGGATTTTCTTTTGCAGGTTAGACACCTGGGAGTACGTTTGGTACTTATCGTTGAACAATTCTAGCATCGTACTCCACCTACGAATGGATTTCAGTTCTAAGGACTGGTACTAGCTTTTAGCTTCTTTTATTAGTGTTCGTGGGAACAACTTAAGCTTTTGCCACTCGTTTTCTATGTTTTGAAAGGCACACACATTATGAAATGCTTGTAAGTGATTTTAAGGATCAGCGTTATATCCCCCTTCAAATCGTGGGATGTTATTCATGTCTAGCCTCTTGATCCTACTATCTTTCTGGTGCCTTGTTGGAACTCTTATGGCCTCAGTTATATCTAGCATTCTTCGTGTGGCGAGTAGGGGTTCATCATGATAATTTCGTTCATAGCGTCTATGGTGTCTACGCGGTTCCCTACTCTCCCTTCTTCTATGGCGTGATTCCCTAGAGTGCCCTTGTCCTCCATCTTGGTTGTCTCGTTTACGACTTCCACTTTGTTTGCCCTTATCTTCATGATCTGTTTCTCTATGGCTGCATTTGGACATGTAAGGAGATAGTGAAGGTGACAATGAAGGTGAAGAAGAAGGAGAACCACCACCATGACAGTGTTTACTACCTTCTCTTTGGCGGTCTCTACCTCGATCGCGATTGCGATTAGAATGTCCACCTTTTTCATGTGCCTTTGCTCCTTTTTTGAATTCTTTGTATCCGTTGGTATCAGCACCTGGGTTTTGAATAGTAGAATGAAGGTTTTGATACACAACCCCTTGGCCAAAGTCAAGGGGAGGAACATCGTTATGTGGGTGACTACCTGAGGTAGGTTCATCACCCCCAATTTCAGTTAAAATGTATGGGGCATCATTATACCATTTTTTCTTCAAGGAATTATGGTGTCTCTCTTGTTGATAATCCCTTTGAAATTGCACTTCAGTAGGAGGATAGTCTCTTGAATCATAGTCATGCACAATGTACTCTGTGTGTAAGTGTTGCATGCCTATTCTTGTGAGAGCATGAAGAAGCATACTTGGGACTGAACGGTTGGGAGGTAACACTATGTTACCTTCCAAGTCATGCCAATGCAGCTATTCATCTTGGTGGAGAATAAAGGTGAAGTTAGGTACATATTCATCGAGATGAATATATACCACACGAAAATGTTGAGGAATTGGCGGATCAACGTCATGTGTGTTTTGCCGTCGATTGCTTCTTGTGTTAGTCCTAGGTGGTGAAGTGCTCTTGTGCAAAGAAGAAGAAATCTTGTCTTGTTTAGTGTGCAATGTACTATATATTTATATATTATTATTATTTTTCCTTTAAGCAAC
This sequence comes from Gnetum montanum, assembly GCA_015680685.1. Classification (NCBI taxonomy): domain Eukaryota; kingdom Viridiplantae; phylum Streptophyta; class Gnetopsida; order Gnetales; family Gnetaceae; genus Gnetum; species Gnetum montanum. The sequence continues at coordinate 801,223 of MNCI01027882.1, read as the reverse complement.
CCTAAGGGTTCATTCCAATGATGTGAATAATTTCCTAAGTTCTAGTTAGTGCACAAACAACAAAGTCCCTGACAATGGTGCCAATGATGAGTGGCGAGGTACCCCTACTCTCAACCATACGAATACGAGCGTTTCATGCACGATGCAGTCGAATTCCAAGGACTTAGTGCCTATGCACATTGTGGAACAATAATGGGTTGATCAATCGTTGTCTTTCCAAACTTGTATGTCATGGTTGTATGGTTAAGTAAGCTTGAGGTATATGATTTTTTTGGTTTTTATGTGTTTCCTATCCTGCGCTAATAAGGAGGGGAGAGAGAAGTAACTAAGTAACTAATCTAATTTAACTATTCATTAACTAAGTTCTAAGTATTCCTAACACCAGTATCCATTCCCACTTTCTATATACATCCTGAACCAGTGCAACACTGTTGGGATTACCAAACGCTAATCGTTACTAGGTTACCAAGCGCTACATGTATGCTCAAAGCAGTCGTATTGAGTGTAATTAACTAAGAGAGTTATAGGGTGAGAGAAATCATTAATTAACTATGAAAGCATTAAATAATAATTAACACTAATTAATCTATTCTGTATGCTGCAAGGTTTATCATAAAGTTCATCTTTATTGCTGTACACAAAGTGTGCTTAGGTACACAATGCTCAAATAAAGATTTTTTCACTCTATGACTCCTACTGCGGGCACACAAAAATAATTCTAACTTTGGAGGGAGAAAATGACAAGAGTTTGGCTAAGGGATTAATTCTTAACTGTGAAAACCAAAGGCACTGCCTCTTATTTATAGATAATGAGACAGGCCATGATATCAGGTATCCAATATCGCATGGTTGATTCGATATCCCGGATGCAATATCATGGATGCGATATCACAGTTCATCACCCACAAAGGTTACGTTAAGAGACATGTTCCTTATTATAACATGCCCTTTTAGGTCTTAATTACAACTACCCTTTCGAGTCTTGTTAAGATAACAATAACACTTGTTATGAAGATACACCATCTTGATTAGTCAACAACATCATTTGGGAATGGGGATGTGACAAACTAATCCAATCATTTATATGCTTGAATTTCAATATTTTGAGCTAATTATAGATATACAAACTAGTCCAAGCCTTTATGATCTTTGATCCCTGTAATTTCCATAGATATCAACCAAAGCACCATACAATGTAGATAGTCCTCATCACCTCCCATTCGTATTTCTCTATAACAATGTTTTTAGAATTATCTACTTAACTTTTGTCCTGGGAAGACTGATTTCATGCATCATCTTGTTCAACCATTATTTCATTTTGACATGGCATGGCCAGTGTTGAATATAAGGGAGTCCTTCTAGAAGGGTTCCTTGCTGGAGGAATGGCTCCACTTCTAATTATTAAGGGACAATGATCTTTTCTCATGTGTATTCTTGGAGGTGAACCAACTTTCAAATTGATACCTTGTTTTCCATAGGAGGAGGTTTGTAAGGATAGATCACTAGGAGGTCTTAGTGGTTGCTTAGTTATGAAGAAGGTAAATTGTGCTTAGTGCTTGGAGTAGGTATGAAATGAAGCTTATGTAGATAATGGACATTAAAATTCCATTAAACTCTCAAGAAAGTTAAGGAAACACAAACATTTTTTTCATCTTGGATGAAATCTACCATACATATTCTATAGGTTCAATCTATTTCAATTTCTAGATGATAGAAATTAAACCTTAGTATGCTAATTATACCTTGTAGTCTAAACGGAATTTCAGTTGTAGTAGTAATATATTGTGGTTTAGGTTGCAGTTGTACTCCTTTAATATGCATTAGGTAGAATTTGGAATTTGATCTTCCTTTCTGGGCTTAAACAAAATTCTTGTATTATTTTGGCCATGTTCAATTTTTGAGCTCATGTCTTTTTTGCTAATGTCCCATTTTGTCAACCACTTTAAAGCTTGGTAGAACTAAGTTACATCTAGAGTACATTCCAACACTTATTCAACAAATTTAAGCTTGTTAGTATATTTGAGTTTTTTGAACATAAGCAATAACTTTCGCTTCATCTTGTAAAGAAAATATGTTATTAGTTTCTAACAATAGAAAATGATATGTTGTTTGGATTTTGACTTACAATTCTTGAAAGTAATTGTTTATGTACTCTTTTCACCATTTTTTATACACTTGGCCTCCAAATTAGGCATCCATAAACTGTAACAGTGTTTGACAAGATATGAACAATGTTGTTTATGAATTTTCAATATCTAATTCCTTCTTTCTTACAATTAATTTTTTATGCATGTATTTCTTTGACATCCTATCAATCCTTTCTTTGTTACATTTCTTTCAATATATATAATTGTTTGAGATAACAAGGCTAAATTCTAGTATTTTGAGCTGGTCCAATCCATTATGACCTTTGATCCTTGTAATTTTTATAGACATCAACATAAGCACCAAACAATGTAGGTAGTCCTAGTTAGCTACCATAACTATTTTTCTGTAGCAAAGTTTTTAGAAGTATCTACTTAAATTCTATCATGTCAAGACTAATTTGATGCATCATCTTGTTCAACCATTCTTTCATTCAAGCATTTCATAGTCATTGTTGCATGTGAGGGAGTCCTTCCAAAACAAGCCCTTGCTGGTGGAATGGTTCTACCTCTAATTCTTAAGGAAGATTGATCTCTACTCATTCATGGTCTTGGAAGTGAACAAACCTTAGGGGTTCTTACCTTACTTTCCATTTGAGGAGGTTTGTAAGGATAATTCTCATGTAGGTCTCTAGATTCTTACTAGTGAAGGTGATGGGATTCTGGAATCCCCACTAATGACAAGGCAAGAAGCACTTATGTGATCTCTTTCTATAATTGATAATGTTGTAGAAGCCATCCTTAAATCTTAGATCTAGTACTTCCATGCCTACCCAACCCAAAAGAGATGAAGGTTTTAGTTTTACACTAGTCATTCTTGACATGGTTGTAGCCATGTTCTAGAAAAGAATTTCCACTTTCTTTGTCCAAAGTGCCCTAAACTTTGTAACAAGAATTTTGAGCAATAACGGACTTCTGCAACTACATAAATAGCTAGTGTGAAATTGGCATTTTGAAATTTTATTCTCCAAAAGCACGATGAAATATATTAGTATAGTACAAAAGGAAATCCATTGTCACATTGATTGAGTTAATGAAATTTAAAATTTTGAAAGGATTAGGGAATGACAATAATAGAACATCTTTGAGGCTTTTTCATTTCAAACATTTGACCTTCTTCTATGGATCAAATTGATCTTTCACACTCAAGGTTAGACAATTTGTCACATATATTTTAAAAATATAAGCAACATATGTATTTAAATTTTACCAAGCTTGATTGATTAAATTGTTGATTTTCCTTACTATGACAAATTTTTGATTCATAGAGTCTCACATTTTCTCTACCTTTATTGGAAAGTCATTTACTAATTTTTGAATAGATAGAGTCTTTCACTAGATTACATCTTCTAAGGTTTATTCTTCTTGTATTTCACATATCTTTACATATTTTTTTCTGATGGCTAGGACTCTATTGGATTCTTTAGTAGATTCCTTTTTTCACAACTCCACTTCTTCTTTTACTACTTGATGAACTTAAGGATTCAAAATAAAGCTTGCCTTGGATATAATGTTGGGTGTTGAATGACATACATCTATCACGTTACTAATCATAAGAATACCAAATTTAATAGATAACATTTAGTCAAGTATCTTTGATTTTAGGAATCCTCTTAGATATTTCCTGACTTATATAGATTATTAAAGAGCTGGAAAGGAGGTATCATGGGTTGTGATTGAGGGATAGAATGGATAGTTTCAAAAGGTGGAACAAAAGATTGAATGATGGAGTGATGATTGTTGATTTTATTGGGTGGAAATAGCTGGTATGGAGAAATAGAGCTTCTAGGAAGGCTGATACATTCAGTGGGGAATGGAATAGATCCAAGTGTAGTACTCTAAGTTGTAGTGATACTAATATTGTGAATGTGTTGAGAGAAAGGGTTGCTTTTGCCAAGCCCTCCTATTAGTTGCTCTTCATCTTCATCTATTAGATGGATGTTAGATTTAGAGGCTATGCTTCTTGTCCTTCTCCTAAGAGTGTTCCCTGAAGAGTGATGTGAGGATTGAGAGGTTGATCTAGGATGTTCTTCATCCTAGCCTTAATCTACAAATGTATGCACCCCTATATTTTTTTTATCCATGATGAATTTTGCTATCTCCTTATGTTTCTCATTATCCAATTCAATTATATGATCTAGATTAGAAAGAAAGGGTAGTAGATTATTAGTCCACTCATACTCTACCATAAGCTTGAACACATCAGGTGTGAGTAGATAGGCTAGCTCTCATTTGACATAGGCTATTTTGTAGTTCTTAAAACTTACTCTATCTAAAAAATCATGGTTCCTCTTCAAGTCCATGAGTTTCTAGATCTTAGAGAAAACTAAAATAGATGATGAGGCCATACTAACAATTGTAGAAATAATGTGATTTCTCAAGGTTTTTACAAGTATTTTGATTTGTCCCTACAAAGAGGTTCATACTTTAAACGGAAGGTAAAAAGTTGCTATTTAATTAAAACATTAAAATCACATAAAAATGATGCGACATCAGTGTATTGATGTGACATGTTAGCAACACTTGGAAGAAGCGTAGAAATAAAAAAACATAAAAAATGTAAATAGAGAAAAAATCCTAGAAACAATATTTAGTTTTGTGGAGGCGTTCCTTCTAGCATCATAAAGATGTTGTAGTAAGGATCGTCATAATCTGAGATTTAACACAACCTAACACAAAACTAAGCTAAGCAATATCGTGGCCACTACACAATCTAGGAAAACTAATATTTTGATTAATATCTCTCAAATCAAAAGGGGACTTGCAAGTTGTTGGCAAAAAATCCAACAAACTAAGTTAAACATCACTGAATAAAAAACAAGATAGAGAATTATTTATGTATGAAATACCTAGTAGAAAATGAGTAGAGAAGGTGCATATAATACAAATCAAAATGAAATAAAGTGGGACATATGACTAGTAGGAAAAGTAATTGACAACAAAGTGTAAAGTGAAATAGATTTGATTCATAAAATATTAGATTAAAGAGAGAGAATATAGAAAATAGATCTAGATAATACTAAAGATAGGGAAAATGGAAAAAGATAAGATCTAGATTAATAGAAAAATCAGAGAATGGGAACTTGCTACATATGTTCTAGGATATTTACTAGAGATTAGAGACATTTAGCAAGGAGTTGCATTATCTTATTCTTTCTATGATGCATGCACCTAATGTGGATTTGGCAAGAGTGCTTAGAGATTCAATAGTTGATAGAACAAAGGGATGGATTAGATTGGTGCGTTAACTTGATTCTGAAGGATTCTCCGTGTGTCAAAAGAACAACATGAAGAGGATACAATGCATTAGCAAGAAAAATAGAGAAATTAGAGGAGATGATAACTCTAGAGGGAGAGCAATTGTTCTATAATGAGATAGAATCTTTGAAAAGGTTTCCAAATCATCAATTGCAAAGAAAGTCAACTACACAATGTAGCAAAGAGAGTGCTAAAAAGAATTAAAGTGTTCTTGTGTTAGCCAGTCCAATATGTCAAATGATAACCTATTTTTGTTTGGAGGTATTCTTATATTTATAGATTAGAAATGCTTTGTAGATTGTAAAGAAACAATGCATTGGAGTCCATAGAATCTTCCAAAAGGTTCTAGAAGATTTTGGATAAAAGAATTTGTGTAGCTTAGTTGATGTGAGAATTGACGTTCAATGACAAATGTAGAATTGATGTTGGACATCGAAAAGCTAGCTAACATTAAGAATTAAACAATTGATATGTTGCAAAAGAAAAATTTGATGTTAGATGTCAAAAGTGAGATTAACATTGGACATTAAAATTTGAGAACGGAATCAACATTGGAGTTGATGATGAATGTAAAAATTGAAATTCATAGAAGAAGAGCCACAATGATGCTGCTAATGACATGAGGCATACCTTTTGGTAAGCTAAAGATATACATCTAGAAACTATGTTGTAGAAGATGACTTTTAGTGAAAGGCCATAGAATGCAGCTAGGACTCTTAACTTATTCAAAAAAAGTCAAAGTGGGTACAATTATTTCTTTCTTAAAAGATGTTTAGTTTTATGGGCAAGCAAGAAACAATACTCAATATTCATTCAATGGTTGAGGTAGAGCATATTTCAATAGGATGGTATTGTGTTTAAATTCTATGAATAAGTGATGAGACGCGGTTTTCACTAGGCCGCGATATCGCGTACGCG
>MNCI01027882.1:735794-788352 GCA_015680685.1 Gnetum montanum | reverse complement strand
ACCTCAGACTTGCTTAACCATACACCGTGACACATACAAGCAAGCCTGGGAAGACAACGAACGATTAACCCCAAGTGTTTCTTGTGGCGTTAAGGCATTTAGTCTGCGGAGTTCGACCGGATCGCGCGTGTACGCTCGTATTCGTATGGTAGAGTGTAGGGGTACCTCGCCACTCATCAATAAGAAAGACTTTAAAGGATTTTGGAATTTAAGCAAATCATGTTTTCATCTTTTGTGATAACAACAATGTACTCAGAATAAAAAGAAACCCAATTCAACACTCAATAACAAAGTACATAGAGATCAAACATCATTTTATTATGGAACATGTTGAACTCGACAATGCTTAATTAGAGTACAATGGGACAAAAGCTTAATTGGTAGACATATTCACCAAGCCACTTGATAAAAGGAGATTTGCTATGCTATGCAAAGACATAAAGATAAGACCTTTTCCTATTAGGTAAGTAAGGTAAGTTTCATAACTCTTACAAATAGGATAGATTAGAATAGTTTAGATTAGGCTACACTAGTTTATTATCTTTCTTTTAAGTAGCCAAAAGAATAAGGTATTCTTGATCCCATGAATGGTTCATTCGACTCTCTCATTAGTCCATTTTTTTCTTTTCTTAAAACTAAGGAAAGTTGTTAGAGTACTTTTTTCAATTTGCTTCTAGATCTAGCAAGATGTTTGATCAAACATATCTACCTAAAAATGAGACATCTACTATCTACATGAGATGTCTTTCCTATAGTCTCTCCTATCTCTGTCAAAATATCTATTCCCTAAAAGTTATCTTATTTATGCCTTTTTTTCTACAAACAAGATGTCTATTCTCTTTTAAAGTTTACTATTCTAAACCATAAACCATTACAAAAATTGCACATATTTAAGTCCTACTTGTCCATATTTTTCATTTCTCATCTAGCTCTAGTTGTCTACTTGTAGCAATACTTTGGAGATGTCTTCTTTCAACGTAAATTGCAAAATGTTTCTAGTTGTAAATCCATGGCTTATCAAAGGAAAGGTTCAACATGATATTCATCCTTCTCTCAACATAGATCCAAGGACAAAAAAGGACATACTAAAGTCAAAAGGGCACAATGTTAGTTGCAATTCCAAATAATTGATGCAAAACAAAGATTTAACTATTGCAAAACTATTTTCATCATTTGTGAAAGAAGTCTTAGCTTCAATCAAGAGCATCAAGAACAATTACTATCATGCTTTAATACGCTAGTGATGAATCATCATCAATGGGATATGTCAATGGGCATGCATCGACGCATGATCTGATGTGTCGACATGGTATCTGTGTTTGCCTATATAAATGCATGCACCCACAACATTTATGGCATCATTAAGTCCATAGCTTAGGAAAGTTCTTGTAGTTTGTTTTCTCAATAGTTAGAATATTTTTTAAGTGCCTGTCCGCAGTAGGAGTCAAGAAGTGTACAGATCCTTATTTGAGCATTGATGTACTTGGACACTTCGATGTGATAGCAATAAAGACAAACTTTTTGAAATACCTTGCAGCATTTGGAAATAACTTAATGTTTACTTTAATGCACTTTATTATTCATGTTATTTACTTCCATGTCCATTAGTTAATCAAATAAGATTAATTAATACACATAATTATGACCACCTCGAACATAATGTTAACTCTTGGTAATCGTAGTAGTGCTAGCACTTGGTAACCTAGCAGTGTTATAATGCGTTCAGGATGTGTATGGTAGGTGGGACTAGATACTTGTGTTAGGAATTAGCTTAAGGCATTTGATAGTTTATTAGATTAATTAATACTTGATCACTTTGTTTTATGCTTAGGATAAAATAGATAAAAAATATAAAATTATACAAATCATGTGCCTTGGTCACACTTAACCATACACTTGTACTTACACAAGTGGGACCAAGAAGACAACAATCACATCCATAGATTCACTATCCTAGTTAATGTGCATTTAGAGAACTAAAATTTATGAAATTTGACTAGATTGCACATGAATGCTTGTAATTTGTATGGTTGGGTGTAGGTTATACTCAGCGCTCATCGCCTAGGATGGATGAATTTCATAAGAATCAGTGTGGGGCTACCTAAAATCATGGTATAAGAATTCTTTTGTAATCCTATGATTATTGATGGATCTACTGGGGCATTCCCCACCATGATTGATGGAATACTTAGAATCATTTTCATAATTATGAATAAACTATTAGAAATCAAGAGTACTAAGGTCTTTCATCTTTGGTCAACCTCTTTTGATGAAATTTTCACTAATGATATTATTCCTTTCACTCATTGAGAATTTTGTGATGCATTATATGGAGGATTAATGTCTCTATAAAACTACTAAGTATACATATACAAAATATCATAAGATGCCTTCATACTCTTCCTCATTATTCTATATAATATCATTATCCATGATGGTAGTTATGAATATCTTCTTCCTCTGCAAGCCATTATTCTATATTGTATTTTGAGAGGGCAAAAACTTGATTTGGGCTATGTCATTTATCAAGATGATTTGGCCATGTTCTCTTGATCATGGATTTTTGGACATCCATTGTTGATCAGTCTTATTATTTGATATGTTTGTGTGTCTAGTTTAGATTTTTCTATCATCAACGAAAAGAAATTCTTGCTAGAGTACTTAATCAAGTGATTTGCTATTCACATTGACCCAGTAGGATCATTGTTAAAGTATAGTCCTAAGTTAAGATAAAATCATTACTTTCTTAACTTAATCTATCAACAACTATAAATGATTGTGATGATTTTGTAAGGATAAAAAAATAAAAGTTCTTAATTTATAATGTGTGGAAAAATATGGAATAAGAAATAAAAAAAAATCATGCAACATGGAACAACAATGAAATAGTATGGAATAATAAGGAATGATAGTGAAAAAATAATGAAAAAGGTATGAGTAAAGAATGATGAAGAAATGTACTATGCTAAAACAGTAAGTGGGAGCATGCAACAATGCTAATAGGAGTATAACGAAACATAGAAGTAGTTATGATCTATAGATTCCTAATGATTATCCAAGAAAAAAAAGGTTAATAAGTAAGTTGTACATGAAAGAAGTGAGAGGGATCGACTTTCCTAAATAGATACAGAAGATTCAAGGTAAGACATTTGTAATTTGGTCTAGATTCTTGAAGAGGGATAGAAGACTATCTAGAAGGTTATGATAGAGTAAAGAGAATGGCTATTGATGAACTGCAATATCGCATACATGATATCACAGCCACCACGCAATATCACATACACGATATTGCGTCCTGCCTCATCTTCTATAAATAAGAGGCGGTGCCCTTGGTTCAAGATAGTTAGATTTAGACCCTTAGCCAGACTCTTGCAGTTTTGTCATTCTAGAGTTAGAATTATTTTTGTGTTCCTGCAATAGGAGTCATAGAGTGAATGGATCTTTATTCGAGCAATTTGTACCTGAGCACAATTTTATGTACGACAATAAAGACGAACTTTATGATAAACCTTGCAGCATACAGATTAAGATAATTAGTGATTAATGATTGTTTAACACTTTCCTAGTTAATTAATATCTCTCTCAACCTTCAACCCCCTTAGTTAAATACACTTAGTACAATCGCTTTGAGCATGTGTGTAGCGCTTGGTAACTCAGTAACGATTAGCATTTGGTAACCCCAGTAACATTGCACTAGTTCAGGATGTGTACGACAAGTGGGAATGGATACTAGCGTTAGTACCATTTAGAACTTAATTAATGAATAGTTATTGTAAGTTAGCCACTTAGTTCTCTCTCCCTCTCCTTTATTAGCAGAAGACATAAAAATGATAAAAGCTATAAAAATTATATACCTCAAGCTTACTTAACCATACAACTGTGACAATACAAGTAAGTTTGGGAAGACAACAATTGATTAACCCTAAGTGTTCCATTAAGGTGCATATGCACTTGATCCTTGGAGTTCGACCGGATCATGCGTGAAATGCTCGTATTCATATGGTTGAGTGTAGGGGTACCTCACCACTCATCATTGGCATCGTTGTTGAGGACTTAGTTGTTTGTGCATTGTGTAGAACATAGGAAATCATTCATATTTTTGGAACATTAGAATGAATCCTTAGGGTTAATCAAAGAAAGACGAGACAACAGTACATTGCACACTGAACAAAACAAGATGTCTTCTTCTTCGCATAAGAGCACTTCACCACCTAGGACTAACGTAAGAGGCAGTCGGCAACATAATACACATAACCAGGATCTGGTAGTTCCTTAACAGTTTCGTGTGGTATATACTCATCCCAATGAGTATGTACCCGATTTCACCTTTATTCTTCACCAAGACAAACAATTGCGTTAGAGAGACTTGGAGGGTAACATAGTGTTGCCTCCAGACCGATCAGTTCCCAACATGCTCCTTCATGATCTCACATGAATAGGCATGCCGCTTTTCTATGCAGAATATGTTGCATGTGATTATGACTCAAGGGACTATCATTCCACAGAAGTGCAACATCAAAGGGACTTGCGACAAGAGAGATACCATATACCTTTGAAGGGTAAAGGGCCCCATGACGCTCCGCACATTTTAAGCGAAATTGAGGATGGTGAACCTACTTCAATAGGTTCCCCATGAAATAATGTTCCTCCTCCTAACATTGGTCAGAAGGTAGTGTATCAAGACCTCCACTCCACTATTCACAACCTTGGTTCTGATGCCCATGAACACGAAGTGTTCAATGAAGGAACATGAACACATGATAAGGGTGGACATTCTGATCGTGATCATAATCGAGGTCGAGACCATCGAAGAGAAGGTAGAAAAAACTGTCATGGTGATGGTTCTCCTTCTTCTTCACCTTCATCATCATCTTCACCCTTTCCTTTAGTGTTTGGATGTAGTCATAGGGAAACGAATTGTGGGGATAAGGGAAAATGATGTGAAAGTCATCGACTAGATAGTCGAGAAAGAGGATGAGGGCACTTTATAGAATCAAGGCATAGAAGAAGGGAGAGTAGGGAACTGCGTAGACACCATATACGCTATGACTAAGATGATCATGAAGAACCCCTACTCGCAACTAGAAGCATGCTAGATATAACAGAGGTCGTAAGAGTTCCACCAAGGCACCAAAAGGATAGTAGGATCAAGAGGTTAGACATGAACAACATCCCACAATTTGAAGGAGGATATAATGCTGATCCTCAAAATCATTTACAAGCATTCCATGATGCATGTGGCTTGCAAAACATAGAAAATGAATGGCAAAAACTGAAGTTGTTCCCGAGGACACTAGTGAAAGAAGCTGAAAGCTGGTATCGATCCTTAGAATTGGAATCCATTCAGAGGTGGAGTACAATGTTAAAACTGTTCAATGATAAGTACCAAACGTACTCCCAAGTGTCTAACCTATGGCAGCAAATCCAAGGATGGAAGAAAGGAAATCATGAACCCTTGGATGCTGCCATGGGCTGCTATTCCACACTGTTACATCATTGCCCTAGCCATGGTTATTCGCAGTGGGATTAACTACGCCATCTCCTGGATGGAGTTAGGCATGAAACAAGAAGAACCCTTAGGATGTATGCCCAAGGGAGGTTATCGGAGCTTAGGTCTCATCAAATTCATAGATTTCTAAAGAAAGTTGCCAAAGAAAAAGATGAGCTACAAAAGAGAGAAAGTGTAGAAGAATACAATTGAGATCCTTCCCTCCGAAAAAGGGAAGTGAGATTTTGTGAGGAGGAAGAAGAGTCACCACTCGAAGACATAGTGAATAGGAAAACTTTGCCTCCCCAAAAGTTAACATCAGAAGTATTGGCAAAGGTAGACCAAATGTGGGACTCCATGGATGGTAGGTTTGAAACTGTTCTTAAAATTTAGGGAAGTCTAGGGAGCAAGGTAGTGACCGCATCAAATAGAAAAAGAGAGAAGTGAAAAATGCACATAAAAAGGGTAAGGGTAAAATGACCATCATAGAAGAGGTTGTGGATTTAGACATGGACAATGATAGTGGATGCGAGATATGCTAATACGACCATCCTAAGGGATGTTGCCCAGTGATCTCACATCTACAAGAGTCTGGGATGTATGCACTCAACCCATAAATAAATAAACGGCAAGCACCTTGACGGTTACCTTATCCCCAAGGTAACCCAAGGTAGTTCCACCAACCTTCAACATATTATCCAAGTGGAACTCCACCACAACCCGTTGAGCAACATTGACAGTGGCAATACCCATAGTCATGGAGGATGCCACCACCAAGGCAACAATACCCATACCGGCAACCTGACCCATATGGCTACTACGTGTAGCATCCAATGTCTCCACGTGACTCTGTTAGTCATGTTACACCACAACATCATTACCAAGATCGTGAGTATTATAGAAATCCTTCTCCTAGGGAAGATAACCCATAAATATACCATCCTTCAAATCCATCCGCAGCTCTCACACCAATAGCTCCATTACCACTCACTCCAGTAATGCAAGGGGAACTCCCTACTCAATTGCAGCAACGTAATGCCACAAGGGCTGTAAATCCTCAACCCACTGTTGGTTTTAACATTTGTATAAAGAAAAGACCTTTCTTCAGAACCAACAGTCCAGCCAAGCCCTTACAACCATGAGCTCTATTTGAACCTTGGAACACCTCCCCATCAAATAGAGCTTCAGAGCTCCCTTTGAACCAAACACTGAGCTCAACACATACGGTTATGTTAACACATGCTGTTATTGATTGGATCAAGGTTGGCCACCTTCCCAAGAAACTCTCTGATGCTAGAAACCCTCTAATCTATCTCCAAATCACTGGGAATGAGCCATGGAAAGCTCTTTTGAATTTAGGTTTTGGAGTCAACTTAATATCGCAAGAAATGTATAAAGCCTGGAACCTGCCTCCATTAAAGAAGAGAAATATTCACCTAGAGCTGGCCAACCAGTCCATCATTGTTCCCTTGGAATTGGTGGAGGACATCATCACCACTATGTGTGGGTGGTCATACCCAGCTGATTTCCTAGTGATACAAGTGAATAACGGTAAAGGGGACTTCCCGATAATAATGGGAAGGGCATGGCTAAGTCTTGCACGTTTAGGAATTCGCGATCTTTCCTTGGAAATATCTAAGGAGAATACTTTTGGAAAGATCGAGAAGAAGAAGGTTCCATGCATCGCATACAGTGATATAGGGTGCAATTGCATGCAGAGATCATGGGTTGTGCAAAGTTTAGCATTTGCTGCATGCAACCGGTGTGCACAAAACATTAACATACAAAAGTGCCTATATGAGGTAGCCACATGACAAAAAGACACCCAGTGGCTAATAGCTAATCAAGAGAGCAACTCACTCATGTGCATGGAACTAACTGAGGGAATAACTTGCGCTTACATAGAAAGCATAGATGCACTAGAGTAAGTCCACTGCTAACTTCCAAGCCTTAACCTTGAAAACATCAATTGGGAGAAGTTGGAAATTCCTGAAAAATTCAAACAAGAGCCCCTAGAATTGAAACCATTGCCCACTAGTCTAGAATATCTGATTCTTGAAAATGGAAAATCAGTAATCATCAATGCAAGACTTGCTTCCAAACAAAAAGGAAGACTGCTGAAAGTAATAAAAAAGTGGTCAAAAGCCTTTGCTTGGTCATATCCTGAATTAATTGGAATAGATCCTAGGATATGCCAGCATAGGATTTACACTGACCCCTCCATGAAACATCAAAAAAAACTGCAGAGGTGATTGAACCCAAAATTGAAGCAAGTAGTAAAAGAAGAAATAGAACAACTTTTTAAGGCTAGGTTCATATATCCCATTGTTGATAGAAAATGGGTTAGCCCTCTGGTAATCGTGCCCAAAAAGGGAGGCATGGAGGGTGTGCATAGATTTTAGGATGTTGAACATGGCAACATTTAAGGATCACTTTCTATTGCCATTCATTGACCAAGTCTTAGACACCATAGTAGGGAATCACTATTACAGTTTTTTGGATGGCTATAGTTGATACAACCAAATACAGATAGTCCCAGAAGATTAAGCCAAAAAAATGTTCACTAGTCCTTGGGAAATGTTTTCGTATAAAAAAATGCCGTTTGGCTTGTGTAATGCTCCTGCCACGTTTCAATGCCTAGTTCTAAGCATATTCCAATAGCAGATAGGGAATGGAGTGGAAGTCTTTATGGACGACTTCTCCACCTATGGAACAAGTTTTAATTAAGCCTTGAACTGATTAGAGCAAGTGCTGAAAAGATGCGTAGAAACCAATCTAAGGCTCAACTAGAAGAAAAGCCATTTAATGGTTCAACAAGGCATAGTACTTGGGAATAAGGTTTCACATGCAGGAATAGAGGTAGACCTAGATAAAATTAGGGTTATCCAAGGAATCACCCATCAACCGGAAACTGTTAAAGACATTTGGTCATTCCTTGGACACATTGGCTACTATAGGAGATTCATTGAGAACTTCTCCAAGATTTGCAAACCGTTGGTAGAGCTAACAAAGAAGGATGTACCTTTTAAGTAGACTAGGGAATGTGAACGAGCATTCCAAACCTTGAAATGAAAGCTAGTAGAAAATCCCATTCTACAAGCTCCTGACTGGTCCAGACCATTCCACATTATGACTGACGTGTCCAATTATGCTTTAGGAGTTGTACTTACATAATTAGATGACCAAAAATGCCCTTACTACATCCACTTTGCAAGTAGAAGTATCACTGATGCACAACTTAACTACACAGCTACAGAGAAAGAATTAATGGCTGTAGTGTTTGCACTGGATAAGTTTAGGCACTATGTGTTAGGTTACAAAGTGTTCATCCACATGGATCATAGTGCAATCCGGTTCCTCATGAATAGGAGTTCGATCTAACAATGATCAATCAGAAAGGCACCGAGAAGGTAGTTGTAGATCATTTATCTCGATTGCACTGGGACAACAAAGAGGATGAATATGTTATGTCTGATCATTTTCTTGATGAAGTCCTCTTTGCCGATGTAGTGAATAACCAACTACCCAATGAGATGAATTGGTATAGTAGCATTCTCACCTATCTCCTTACTCAACAAACACCACAGGAGCTGGACTTTAGGAAGAAACAATAGTTTCTTTATAGAGCCAAGTACTTCATGGAGATCAATGGATAACTTTACAAGGTGTGTCCTGATGGCTTGGTTCGATGGTGCATGCTTGAGGTAGACCAACTGAGAGTTCTCCAAGATGCTCATGAGGGCCCTTGTGGGGGTCACTATGCATGGAGATGAAGAACTATTAAGATCTTGCTTGTAGGATATTACTGGCCAATAGTATTTCATGATGCCCATTAATTTGTCCGATCTTGTGAGCACTGTCAACGTGATGGGGGAATGACTGCTAAAATGGAGGATCTGCAACAATGGATTCAATCATTAGAACCATTTGACATTTGGGGAATAGACTTTATGGGGCCCATTACATCAATGTCTAATGGAAAAGCTTACATTGTAGTTGCCATAGACTATTTAACAAAATGGGCTGAAGCAGCTGCTATTAAAGATTTCACATCATCTACAGCTACACGGTTTGTGCAACAATAAATCGTAAATAGGTTTGGTGTGCCACGCGCACTTATTTCGGATAATGGAACACACTTCACAGGTGCAAATTTTTGAAAGTTAATGTAATGCTTAGGGGTTGAACATAAATTGACTATACCTTATCACCCCCTAAGCTAACGGATAAGCTAAGGTCACCAACAAGGAGATCACTAAAATATTAACTAAGAAAATTAGCAAATATAGGCGAGATTGGAGCACTAAACTAAATGATGCTCTTTGGGCATACCGCTCCACCTGGAAACTCCCTATAGGCTACTCTCCCTATGAGTTAGTGTATGAAAAGCTTCCAATGCTTCCGATTCAAACCGAACTTCGTACACTGTCAACGGCTTATGACCTCCACCTCGATCTTGATCTAGCACAAAAACAAAGGTTGGCAACTTTAAACATGCTAGATGAAAATCGATTAGCTACCTTGTCATCAAATGAGTTGCACAAGGCATATAACAAGCAACGTCATGACTTGAAGATTCGAAAGGTTAAGTATCAACTAGAAGATAAGGTTCTCTACTGGAACCCCACACATGTGCCATAATGCACAAAATTTCAAACACCATGGGAAATACCTTACATTATTCATGCGACCTTTTTTTCAGGGCCATGACTATATACAAACCTGAGAGCCATAATAAGAGATTTTTAGTCAATGTGCAACAAACCAAACCCTTCCATGAATTTAGAATGGTTAGTGCACAAAATACCTCTAAGAAGGGATGACCCTACTCATTGTTCCAGATCTCCTCCTTCCAACTTAGTCATGGAGGAGATGGGCACCTCTGCTAACCATTTGAGACCCTTAATTCCTTTTTAAGTTTTTGTTTTACAAATTTTTTTAATTTTTCTTATTTTTGTTTTGCAACATCGTTTATACTTTCTCATTTCTTTGTGTGCTTGTTTGTTTTCGTTTTTATTTTTATCTTTGTTTGTTGTTTTTGTTTTGTTAGATTTGTCACCTAATAAGTGCTCTTGATGGTGGTATGAACTGTACTCTATTGATTGTTAATGTTTGATTTTTACCTTCGAGTTATAATGTTGATACTAAGGTATGGTTCTTTTGATATAATAGGCAATGAGTCCACATCATCCATGCATTCATGAATTTCTATGGTCTCTCTTGGCTTGGAATTGTACAGTCCCCTTCTTTAATGATAAAACTATTAACGAATTGGTGATTGGGTATTTCTCAAACTAAGGAAGGACTCAAGGATTAAAAAGGGTGTGACTTCAAAGAGATTTGATGCATTTGTGCTGGCTATTCTCTTGGGTGCTTGGATGTTTTCTTCTTGAGTCATTCCAACATTGCTCCATTATTGGGAAGCTGAGCCAATAAAAATAAGTCTTTGCATGGTGTGGTTCTCATGCAAAAGAAAAAAAAGAAGAAGAAGTGAAAATTCAAAGCACACCCCTTAGAAAAAATAATCATCTAGGCTACAAGAACCGGTTATGGAACTAAACAAACATGTTCCCTCTAACTAAGGCCCTTTATCGCTTCCTACTTCTTCCTTTCTCGTTTTCCTCAAAATGGTGTTGACTCTTTGGCGGAAGCATTCTTGTTACTTCAAGTGGATGGATTGGCCAAGTGTATTAATGTGAAGTCACTGGATGTGGATTGTTTGAGGCTGGACTTGGAATGAGATCTACTTAGTCACATTGACCATACCTACACAAGGGGCTGTACACCACCTTGTTCTTGGGACTCCATTCCATTCTCTTCTCCCCATCATTCTTTCTCCATTTCCCACTTCATTGCCAGTTGTATCAGTAGTCTATATTTTGGTTGATGCATTGTTTTCTCTTTGGTAAATTCTTGTGGTTAAGACTTTAACTCTTACTTCCAAACGACATTTCCAGAGCCTACGGACTCTTTGAATGTGGGTTTTTCAGGGCATAAAGGGCATGAGCCTGCTTTGGGGAGGACCTACTGGCATTCCTATTTGGTGCATCAGTTAACTTCTTTTCCTTAAACATTTCTGCAATTAACATTTATTTTGTTCAATCCCATCTCTGACATCCATTTTATTAGCGTTGCCATTGTTTCTTTTTCTCCATCTTTCTTATTCCTTATCTTTTTCCATTCTATTGCTACTGGAGGATCACTGTTAGTCACGGGGACCCTAGTCCAATTTTTTTAATTTTTTCAATTTTTCCTAACCCCTACACCTTGGGTAGTCACCAGTGTTATATTTCTAGAATCCATATTGGCCATATCGCAACTCAGCCAATCGACCTTACATCGAGGTAAGGTATCAACTGTATTGTGATTTACTTATCCTTGCTCATATGTGACTATGTTCTGTGTGCAGATGGTAATCATACAATAATGGATTGGACTTGGAGGAAACACTCAGGATGGACTGGTGCTAGAATGGTTGTGCAAGGAACAAGATTGATGGCACGGATATGGATGGACAACAGAAGGTGCAATCTTGGCATAGGCAACAACACGTCTTCTCCTTTTCTCTCTCTCTCTCTTCTCTCTCAGCTACCAAATAAGGCTGGATGTCAATTGTGTATAGTGTTCACTCTTGTAGTCATGAACACTAATGTTTTCATGTATTGTAATGTTGATCCATTCACATGTCATCCCATTCACCATTAGTTGTCATTCAAGTCAATAATCCCATACCTTCACAATATTTTGTAAGGAACTCGAGGATGAGTTTTCATTCAGTCATGGGGGTATGATGAACTACGATATCGTGTATGCGATATCACATCCACCACGCGATATCGCATACATGATATCGCATCTTGCCTCATCTTCTATAAATAAGAGGTGGTGCCCTTGGTTCAAGATAGTTAGATTTAGATCCTTAGCTAGACTCTTGCAGTTTTGTCATTCCAGAGTTAGAATTATTTCTGTGTGCCCGCAGTACGAGTCATAGAGTGAACGGATCTTTATTCGAGCAATTTGTACCTAAGCACAATTTTGTGTATGGCAATAAAGACGAACTTTATGATAAACCTTGTAGCATATAGATTAAGCTAATTAGTCATTAATGATTATTTAACACTTTCCTAGTTAATTAATATCTCTCTCAACCTTCAACCCCCTTAGTTAAATACACTCAGTACGACCGCTTCGAGCATGCATGTAGCGCTTGGTAACCCAGTAACGATTAGTGTTTGGTAACCCCAACAATGTTGCATTGGTTCAGGATGTGTATGACAAGTGGGAATGGATACTAGTGTTAGGAACATTTAGAACTTAATTAATGAATAATTATTGTAAGTTAGCCACTTAGTTCTCTCTCCCTCTTCTTTATTAGCTGAAGACATAAAAAATACAAAAGTTATAAAAATCATATACCTCAAGCTTACTTAACCATACAACCATGACAATACAAGTAAGTTTGGGAAGACAACGATTGATTAACCCTGAGTGTTCCATTAAGGTGCATAAGCACTTGGTCCTTGGAGTTCGACTGGATCATGTGTTAAACGCTTGTATTCGTATGGTTGAGTGTAGGGGTACCTCACCACTCATTAGCTATAAAGAAGGATAGGCTATGAATGAGATAGTAGTTTATAATAGGTCAAGTTGTAGATCACTAAAGGAGTCCAAAAAGGTTTAACTTATGTAAGATTGATAAACTGGAAAAATTCCTAGAAGACCTATCATGAGTAATAGAGAAGGGTAGGCATCGTAAGGATGTAGGCATGAAGAAGAACATGCTAAGAAGGAGTATTTAATAAAGTTTAGTGAAGTTTTTGAGGTGGAGTTCAAGAGGAACTTGATGAAGTATAGTGAATCAAGATCTAGTACAAGATTTTATAATAGATTAAGTTACAAACTACAATTATAAGTATATTATATTTTATAATGGAGAAGTAAATATGAACCAAAAGAAGATGCATTGATAGAAAGTACAAAATCACTGAAAAATAGAAAGTTCTTAGTAAGAGATCTAACAACTTATTATCATAAAAATAGCAACTTATGGATAATAAAAATAGAGATCTAACAAGTCCAAAGATGATGTTATCAATTACTAGAATAAGGAACAAGTATCAATTGATGAAATTTGCACAATGTAACTTTATTCATCATAAGAGGATTCATAAGTAGCCAAGTCAATAAGAGATACGATACTTAGAATGATCAAGAATTATGAAGAATGGTCATGATTGGGAAGAGAGATACAAACTTACACCTCCATGATATTAATATTACTATAAGTTATGCAAAGTGAATCTTTCTATAAAAGATCTCGAGGCACAAACATTGTATTATGAATACTATGAAAAGATTAACCAAAAAGAAAAATCTAACAATCAACTACATCTTGAGCACCTTTGTCTAGGATAGTTCCATCACAACTTACCTATTCTAAATTAGTTGGAGCATAGGTAAGCTTATCAATGAAGAAGGATCTCCATTCAATTATCAAGATAATCAGGAAGATTAAAAAGAACTATTTAATATCTCTAGGTACTTAGATTTGGATGGCATTACCTCTCTTCCAGAAGATGGGCTAGATATTAAGGATGTCCCAACTTCTCAATGGACAGATACTGACTCTAGAAATAATATTGAGTTAGAGGAGCTTGTAAGAGCTAGAGCACATTCTCAATGGAAGCAAAAAGAGCAGTAGTAGATTCAGTTAGCATATGTGCTAGGGAAGTTCTCAAGGAGGATCTTTAAGAGATTTCAGATACATGAGTAGCCATAATCCTTTGAGTAGCAAGCTATGGATAATATCTTTAGCTTTTAGTTCAATAAGTCTTAATGACCTATTAGTGATGTGGAATTCCCTCTTCTTCCAAGACTAGTCCATTAGTAATTGTTGTTGTTGCATCCACCTAGTTTTTGGTGAAGCTCAAGCCTCAATGTGCTCTGATTTTAACATACATAGATGATGGTGGTAATGATGAATAGGTTTCTTGTAGCAATACCAACAATGATGAGAGTGATGTAAAACCGTACTTGCCAAACCATGCTATTTTTAATTTAGATGAGACTGCCAAGATAGAGGATTAACCACCTCTTTTAGATGAAGTCCAAAAAGGGAAAGATATTTTTATTATGGATATATGTATGACTATTTTTAGTATGTATATGTATATGAGCATGTATGTGTTTTGGATATTAGTGACAGTTGTGGAGAGTGATCATGTGATAGCTAGGAACTATGTGATAGTTGTGGATAGTGATAGTAGATTCTTTTTATAGTGTATGTATGGTTATCTTATGCTGATAAGACTTTTTGGTTATTTCTTGCTTTTCTCTCTTTACTTTCATACCCATATTGTTACTTGTTGCTTATACTAAAATAATTTTGTCACAAATGGCTATTTTGATTTTACATTTGCTTGTTTGTTAATTTAGATGCGATAGATTAGTTGAATGGTTTAGATCTTACATATATTTATTTGATGGTTTAGCTTATGCATTTACTTATTTCTCTATATTTTGGTCATAAAATTATATTCTTTGCATGTCATAGGTTTATGTCTCAATGATTTAATTACTTACAGTTGTTGAATTTCATGCTAACTCATTTTTTTAAATTTTGAACATCATCAAAATGGAGAAGATTGTTGATGTTTTGGTGTGCCAAAAACTTGCAAATTAGAGATCACATTTGTTTGTATGCATGTTTAGTATAATTTTTAGGACTCTATATTAAAGTGGAAGAAGATCAAAATAAATTAGAAAAGAAAAGCAATATCCTAAAGAAGAAAAAGCTTATTTTCACCTAATGCATTGATCAATCATCTTCATGAGCAATAGGAACTAATGGGATCTAATTTTTTCTTAAGAATAAAATTTGGAGACTTTGTTAAAGAATTTTTGCTAAGGGTAGAAAACACCTAATTTTCTAAGAAGATGTTTATACTCTTGACTAGAAATCTACTCATAGCTTAAAGATGTCTTGTCAAAATTAAGCAAGCTAAGAGTAGGCATCTATACTATCTTGGAGATGTCTACTCTAGGATAGGAGACATCTATACCAAGAATAAGATGTCTCATTAAATTTTAGGGATGTAGTTATAGAAGATTTCTACTCCATGAACAAGATGTATCTATGATATAAAGGACATATTTCTAACAAAGGACTAGAACCTAGTGAGACATCTTAGACTATGAACAAGACATCTTTAATATTTGTTAACTAGCCATTTACAAGGATTCCCATGATCATTTCTTTATAAAGGAAGCATAAATGAGAGTCCAAACCATCAAGAAATAAAACAATAATTTAACATTAAGTATATGAGTAATCTAGAGAACTTATTCTTATTATTGTTATATTGTGCATAGAGCAAAGAATCTAAAGTAAGTTTCCTATCTCCTTAGTATACTTTCTCTTATTCCTTCATGGCATTGATAGGCTGTGTAACAACATTGCCCCGACGTTGTATGGCACCCCAAAGAATTCACTAAGATCCAATGGATCTAGGGTGGAAGACCTAGGGAATAAGCCTCAAGCAAGCAAGCCACTCATGAGTGAGTGCAAGCAGAAACACAACTTCTTAACATATATGGCAATGCACCTCATGGAGGGTAACCAACTCCAACACGAGGACCATGCAAACAAGCACACACAACCTTGTAGACAACATCAGTGGGAGGGGAAATGATGCACCTACAAGGGAAGGTGCCTCACCCCCAAATCCCTCATGATTCGGTACAAGGCGTGGCCTAGCACTGCACCAAAACTATATAGTCTTAGCTGCCTAAATATCTATGACTACCGTAGAATCAGGGCCATGTGGTTCTCCACGGTGAAGGGGAATGAAGAGGACTTAGAAGACAGCTACAATAGGAGGGTTTCTTGTTGCTAGCTTGGTACTACCAAGTTGGGGTGGGTTTTCTAACACTTGAGAATCACTCGAGGGCACCTCAAAGTGTTTCATGGCCCTCGAACCATGGGGAGAGCCCAAGAGAACCACCACTCTAGGACATCTCTTACAATCCTCCCCCGCACAAAGAAGCAACGTCCTCAGATTAGAGCCTAGGATAGCTTTGAGAGTACACTTCTGTATGGGTTTGGAACTTCGTCAACTCTAGGGATCCGTCAAATCCTTTGACACCAAGCTTGAAGGAAGTTTTCAACCCAAACACTTGATACATCC
Source organism: Gnetum montanum (assembly GCA_015680685.1). Classification (NCBI taxonomy): domain Eukaryota; kingdom Viridiplantae; phylum Streptophyta; class Gnetopsida; order Gnetales; family Gnetaceae; genus Gnetum; species Gnetum montanum. The sequence goes on along the minus strand of MNCI01027882.1, from coordinate 771,678 downwards.
TTCCATCCAATGCCTTGCATGAAACGCAAGGGCAATTGGAGGAAGCCCAAAGACTTCCCTTCTCTATATGAGTGGGAGAGTCCAACCCAAAGGGCCAACATCTTTATGGAATCTCCTAGATCCATCCCTTCTGAGGGTCTAGAGACTTATCTTATTGTGTAGACCCATACTTATACAAGAAGATAGCTCGTCTTTTGCAAGTCCCGCCGAGTTCCTTTGTGAATGGCATCTGGGCACCCATTGCTTAGATTTTTTTTGAGGGCTCACTAGGGCCACTATCCATGGTGAGGGACTTGGGAACATCACACCAAGAGGGAGGACATGCTATGAAGAGCCATGTCTCTGCAAGCAACTCATGCTTGCCAGAACTCCATGTTCTACTACTCGCATCTAGACCCATGAGGTCTCACCAGTGTAACCATCTAAGCACTAGTTCCACGTGCATCGGTACCATGTGCATTTTTTTTCATCACATCTGTTCAAGCTTGTATGAATGGAATCTAGCATGTTCTCCCTTTCAAACAAGGTACAAGGGTAGATATTTTGAGCTTGAACTTGCCGTTCGTAGACACCAGCATCACATATCTCAATTCACCATCCAATAGTTTTCCATAGCCACAACGAGAGAGAAGATCCAAAAATCTATTTGGAAACTTCTCCAAGAGGCTAACATACAACAAGCCCCAACTGGGATCAACACCTCTTGTGATTGTCCAGCATTGAGAATGCTTGCTCGAATGTTAGAACAAGTGGAGGGTCTATTGGGTAGCCAACCCCATGACAATCCTGCATACACTTGCCTCATATCAACTGTAAGCACATCATTGAATGACACCATAATATCTCGTTCATGGAGAAGGATCAACCACACTTGCAACATACAAACTATCCTTACCACTCCACGTTATGGGACAAGCACCATTTTAATTCTAGGTCCAGGAAAGAATACAGAGTTACCTCTAAGAGCAACCAGATCATGAATTCTCCTAGGAACATTGAGGTTCCTAGAATTTGAATTTCCTCACTGTATCAAGAATGACTGCTAGTCTCACAATCAACACCTTCCATTAGATTTTTGCACTTGAAGGAAGGATCCTCTTTGGGAGGTTTCTTCCATAGGTAAGTATAGCAGCCCAGCTACACCTTACCAATAATACATGCCCAAGTAGTTAATACAACCAATAGAACCATCTCATCAAACTGTTACTAGCTGAGGGAAGACATGGATTCACAATTCTTACCCAAATTCAATTTCACCTCGAGAAAAACTCGAGATGCCAAGCAGTTCATCCCTTTGCAATTTTATCAAGAGGGATTTCTGTTTCATCTTGGGAGATTTGGGTTTTTTTTTCATACATCCTAGTCAACCCCATTTACATTAGTTGTGGTGGACAAGGCCACACCACTACCTATTATCATTTAACCCAAATGATAGACACAAGTCAACAACAACATTTTGCCCATAGGAGGACTGGGTCCTCAAGATAGTTTTACATGGAATGGGCTTTACCTACATCAGTTACAACTCAAAATACTACATGATTCATCCCCGTAGGGTTTACAATAAGGGGGGTCTACTAGAGAACCCCAACAAGGAAGTTCCTTTGAAGCCCCCAAAAGCTGAGTGAGTACATAAGATCATGCCTTGCTTACAAGAAGAGCGATATGTATCTTTAATTTACATCAACAACACAACCTCACAAAGGAGGTTTCATGAATTTTACCAGGTTAACAACATTCTATCTCTGAGAACAAGCCCCACAAGTTCATGAACATGGGACCACTGCTAGGAACAAGTCCCAAACATCAACTGCTTCTAGGTCCGAACTAGGAAACATCTGTCTCAATACCACCTATCTTATTATTTCAGGATTAGAAGAAGGCATCCATCAAAATGGAGAATGAACCCTTATGGAATTAAAGATTCTCCAAGTAATATCATGCTCAAATTTTCTATCCCAACATGAATTAACATTACACTAGAGACATGGGACAATACATTAGAGAGGGATTGTGTGATACATCAGTGTACATAAGGGACAGAGTACATGGGAAAATTTAGCAAAACACCATAGCCTATTAGGCACAAGGAGTCCCCTATCATGGAATTACACCATAGACCACGAAAGCACCAGTAAGTCCCAAACTATGAGAGTGCATCATAGCCCTCCAAAGCACCAAAAGCAATCAGTCACAAGAGCTCACCAACATGCAAAAATCATTAGAAGCCCCTAATCATGAGTGCATAGGCTTAAGTATTTTGAGCACATTCAAGCCCACCAAGCAAGGCCAACAAGAGGAATCACAATTTTTGTATCTGTAACATCATTTATTCAAGGATGGACCACCATCCCAATGTTTGCAAAGTTGCTCCACAATCACATCCATCATGGAAGAGCGAGTCTAGGAGCCAATACCTAGAACTCAACTCAAATCCACAGCTAGACATCACATTGATTTGAATTTCAGTCTACCATTGTAATTCACATGGCCGTAGTGAACCACCCACTATCAAGATCAAACACATCAAACCAATTTGTTTGTATTTCAAGCTACAAAACACCATCGATCATTTATGGAAAAGATCTTTGCTACTCTAGGAACACAAGAGAAAGTGTCCCCAATATTTGTCCTATTTGAAGGACATTCACCAAAGCTCACACCATCCAAGCATGCCAACATCACCAAGAACACATGGCACTAGTTCAAGAGCATAATGGGCAAGGACATGCCCTAGTTTGTTTGTTACAACACTGTATCGCAACTAAAGAATTTCTCATGAGGTTTTCAATAGAATTATACATCAAGGCACAAAGGCCATTTACAACATATAGCAAGGGCACTTCAAAACAATCACAAGGAAAAACACCATACATCAAGCTTGGCCTTGTCATAGGGTGTGGCATAGGCCTACAACCAGGAGACAACTGAGCCACATAGGCAATACATCCAACAATTTTGAGTGCATACAATTGAATTAAGAATATCACAAGGATACATTTCACACACCCTAGGATAGGAAGACATTTATATGAGAACATACATGGTATTTGGGAATGCTACCCAAGCCTAAAAGGCTATAGGAAAAACTACCCAAGCCCATCCTAGGCTTAAGGATTTAGGCCACCAAGAGCATACCATGAAAGAACCATGCTATTTTGAGAAAAACCTATCTCTGTCACGAAGCATAAACGATCATTTGTCACTGCACCACTATCTCAAAATGTACATGATCGACCGTCGCACTGAACTCACTACACAACTACCATCGAATGACAACTATTCAAGACATGAACGCAACGATCGAATAACGAAACACGCCAATTGAGTATCCACCACCCTACCATAGTGGGACCTCAATGCATTGGCCACTCCTGGGCCATCAGTAGTCAACATGGCCAAGGATACCATTTCATGCCATCTGCTAGCCCAATATCTGTAGGGTCTAGGATAGATCACTGTCCTCTGTTAGTGCTCACCTAGCATAGAGAGGCAAAGAAATCATAATCTACCTACTGATCCATCACAGCCAAGGTACTAATAAATTCACAACCCAATGTTGGGATTCTAAGACCAAATAATCAATTCATGAAGGTCTCAAAAGCACATATCTTCCCCATAGACATAGTGCTAACAGAATCAACTAAGGTTACCACTGGCTACATCTTTGTACCTGTGCTACCTCCAAACACTGAGAAAAAAGCTTGGAAACATAGAACCTCAGCACATCAACCTCATACACAATCATCAAGCATGATCATATAACAAAGTCATATCACTCTTGCATATCATAAAAATCAAGACCTTAGCAACATGCATAGAGATCAATCATGCAAAACATTGATGGATGAATTAGATCCCCACTCGAACAAATGATTTCATCATGAGGCACACCAAGAGAGAGATAGCACACTCTTAGAATTCCAAGATTCATACACAAAAATCATTCCTAGCAACTAACATTGGTTTCAACCAGGATCAAAATCTCAACATAATCATATGAATCATGGACAATAGAGAATTGTCATCTCAACCCAAAAATAAGCTGGAATACCAAGGTCTATCCAACAACAAGTTTGCATAAAGCTAATTCTCACAATGACAAGCAACATCATGGAGGATGCATCCACAAGAAGAATCTCATCAAAATAGGTGTGGTCTCAACAAGAACCAACAATAGGGTGACCCACACCAGTAGCCTTTGAATCACGGTGACCAAGAAATGTCACCAATCAAAGAGTGATGCCACAAATCCAAGAGCAACACAACCCGCTCAAACAAGGTAGCAAAAATCGTAGAGATCAACAACAAGAGCAATCATGCCTTACACGTAAGAAGTTGTTAAACAAGACAAAAAACATTTGGCTTTGTGATGGCACAAATTGCCTCAAAATGCATTCTCAATGTTCCCAACAATAAGTCATCATACCGCATAGAAAACCAAGCCTTGTGTTACGTGCAGTAGACACGACAAAGATAACACACATGCAAAATTTGAAAGCACAACCAAGAAGACACGAATACACAAATAGACAAAACATACAATCACAAAAATGAGCATACGAAGTCTCTTGGCAATGATCTTAATCCACCCAGAACAAGGCTCACCAAGAGCACATGTCCGATGGACCTCCATCCTGAGGTACCTAGGAGCCATCTTGTTCCAATTTGTATTTTCCCATACTCACTGTATCTAGGATGAGTGGAAGTGCAAGGATATCCTATCCTACACAATTCAACAAATTCCATCTCGAAACATGTCATTTGGATGGAAACCAAAGTAGAGACTCGGTCTGATTCATCCCAGATGAATCACTAAAGACCTGAGATGAGAGATCCTTGAGCAAAAAAATTATTGAGTTGCCAATAGAACTCCTCTCAAACATATCGCATAGAATCACAACTAATCCAACCACAAGTAAACAAGTAAAGGCCATCACCATAACGTAATCATTAACATCCTCAAGAAGAGCAACATACATCAGTTGCTCAAAATTTAACATATGTCCCCTCATGAAGAGCATAGAACATTTCCATAAAGCAACTCTTCAAGGAGTACATAAGGATATGATCCTAGATCAATTTGAAGGGACCATTTATCGAACAACCTCAACAGAGTAACACAACCAAAGAGCACATGCATATCACAACATGATCTCAAAAACACTCTGATACCATTTGTAACAACGTTGCCCCGACGTTGTCCGGAACCCCAAGGAATTCACTAAGATCTAATGGATCTGGGACGGAAGACTTGGGGAATATGACTCAAGTGAGCAAGCCACTCATGAGTGAGTGCAAGTAGAAACACAGCTTCTTAACATATATGGTAATGCACCTCACGGAGGGTAACTAGCTCCAACACGAGGACCATGCAAACAAGCACACATAGCCTTGTAGAAAACATTGGTGGGAGGGGAAATGATGCACCTACAAGGAAAGGTGCCTCACCCCCAGATCCCTCAAAATTTGATACAAGGTGTGGCCTGGCACCACACCAAAACTATCCAGTCTTAGCTACCTACATATCTATGATTGCCATAGAATCAAGGCCATGTAGTTCTTCATGGTGAGGGGGAATGAAGAGGACTTAGAAGAGAGTTACAATAGGAGGGTGTCCTATTGCTAGCTTGGTACTGCCAAGCCGTGGTGGGTTTTGTAACACTTGAGAGTCACCTGAGGGTGCCTCAAAGTGTTCCATGGTCCCCAAACCATGGGGAGAGCCCAAGAAAATCACCACTCTGGGACATCTCTCACAGGTTGTGTGTTTTTCTATAAGAGTTTATAATTGGTTTCTAATTTTGGTTTTGAACCTAAGGTTTAAACTCAACTAAAACCTTGAGGGGTTATATGAATCTCTTGAGGAAGTTCATATGATTAGTTAAATTAAGCTAGAGTCTCAAGAAAGGACTTGAGGATCATATGTACAGAAGCCATGTAAAGGTTGTAGTGCTCTTGAAACCACATTTTAAAAGTAACACATCTAGAGGTATGTAAGATATTATCCTTTGAGTGTGAACTACCCAAGTTAACGAACTACATATCTTATGAGTGTGATCTAAGTACTTTAAAATTTTTATTTTGGATGCAAAACTTATTCACCTTCCTCTAAGTTTTTAATCCTTACCAATATGTATAAAGGATTTGGTAAGAGTGATCTTCATGTCTTCTCCAATTTTTTCTTATTACCTTGAAACAATCCTAATACTCCTTCCACTTGGAATACTTCTTTTTTATGATTGATGCACAAATTTTGAAGAATAATGAACCTTTGTGATGAGTCATGAATTTTCTAGCTATGATATTGCTGCCGTGATATCACAGCCATGATATCGCAGTAGCACGATATTGCATCCACGATATCACAGCCGACGCGATATCGCATATGCGATATCGCAGCCTGTCTCCTCATCTATAAATAAGAGGTAGATAGATCCGATAAGTAGTTTTTTGTAAATTCTTAGTTTAAGTGTTAAGTTTTAGTAGTTCTTTCTCTCAACCCTTTCCTCCTAGTGTATGCCTACAATGTGGTGATTGTAATTGTACGAAATCCTTATTCGAGTGTGACGTACTTGGACACGCACATGATTGAAAATAAAGATTCAGATTACTTCATCATTGCAGCATTCACTTAGCTTAATTATTTATTTAATTATTATTTACTGCTTTCTTAGTTAATATCTTCTTACCCTAAACTCTTGTTAAACACGGAATGAGTATGACTTGATTACGAGCATTTAAGTGTGACTACTTGGTAACCCAGTAGCGTACCTAGGATCTGCACTTGGTAATCCCAGTGGTAGTCATGCACGATGTCCAAGATGTGTATGGATGATTAAGGAACAGATGCTCATCACACTTAGGCTAGCTTAGATTCTCTCTCACCCTCTCTCTCTTAGCTTAGTTAATATTACCACTTTCCATTACACTCAAGAGTAGCATTATCATAAAAGCACATCATACACCTCACTCTGGACTAAACCATACGTGACAAGCTAATACTAGTCCAGGTGGGAAGACAACGAACTGTGACCTAAGGATAACTATCTTGATACCACAACTAGCCCATCTATGGAGTTCGACCATATCGTGTGTGAAATGCTCGTATTCGTATGGTTGAGTGTAGGGGTACCTCGCCACTCACCATTGGCATCGTTGCCGAGAACGGTGCTAGTTATCTAGATTAGTTATATCATATAGGGTTGTTGTATAAGAATTAACGATATATCTTTTAGAAATAAATAATTATAAAAAAGTCACACATAAATTCACACACAATTTCATAGCCATGGCTCTCGTCCAAGACTATAACAATGCCACATCTAGTGGGGAAATTCATTAGAGAACCAATGAACTATATGACAATGAAGATTGGAGTACGCAACCCAAGGTGGGGGTTTCTTATAAACATAAACAAAAACAACATCATCCCAACACATGAAAGCATAACTTACCCGATGACGATGAACCCCTATTGGCCACTACAAGTCTAATGCAAATACAAGAGGTTGTTCGAATCTCCCATAGGCATCATAAAGAGAGCCGTCTACCCAAGCTCGATTTAAACAACTTCCCTAATTTCTCAGGAGGCTATGACTTAGATCCGCATCAATATTTACAAGCCTTCTACGATGCCTATAAGTGGAACAACATTGATACCAGTTGGAAAAAACTCAAGCTCTTCCCTATGACACTCGTTGGCCAAGCAAAAGTATGGTATAGATTGTTAAAACCAAATTCAATATGACATTGGTCAACAATGGTAGAACTTTTTAACGAAAGATATCAAACTATGCAAGAGTGTCAGCCTTGAGGAGACAAATCCAAGAGTGGAAACAAGCACAAGATGAACCCCCTGGACATGGCCTTAGAAAGATATTATGCACTGTTAAACAACTGTCCAGGCCATGAGTTCTCCAAGGAAACGCTAATGCAGCATATCATTGATGGGCTTCGTGATGAAACAAGAGAGATCCTAGGGATGTATGCCCAAGGTCAACTATATGAACTATGAACCCATCAAGTCCAAGAGCTTGTTAAGCAGGTAGCAAAAGAAGAAGGAGAAATGGCTAGATGGGAGAGTGTTGAAAAACATCAACGGGACCGGAATCTCAACATAACAAAGGTCCATGATCATAAAAAGATGGAAGAACCATCTTTGCCAGTATAAGAATCATTAGAGGAAGTTGAGGCAAAGATTAATAAGATGTTGAAATGGATGTATAAAAAGTGTGGAGAATATATTGATATTATTGGAGATAGAGTTTTGACAACCTGAGAAATAGGACAAAATATCATTAGACAATCGGGAAGAAGGGATGAAGAAAATAAGAGCTCAACAGCTAATCATACATATGAATGCAACATTTGCCTGTACAATCACCCCAAGGGAGAATGCCCAATCTTGTTACATTTATATGAGCATTGGGTAAACACATTATACCTAGAGTTCGTACAGAGATACTGTGTTCGATCATAGTGGAAATAATCTTAGTCGTGGGGGAAGCCACCTCTAAACTGGAGACACCCTTTATATCATCCGAACCCAAATGCTTATATAGTTCAACATCCTGTTTCCCCAACTGGGTCAACATACTCTATCCCACCACATTACCATTTTCCTCAATACTATTAGCCCATGTCTTCAACACAACCACCACCTTGTGCACATTACACTCCTCCTAATTTTCAACATTCTCATCTTTTCCCTCCTTCTACATAACCACCAACTGCTCCTAAGGTGTCTACACCATAGCAACAACCCCCAAATGTTACTTGTGCTACTATTGCCAATAGCAGTGAGAGACCTCAGCAACATTGAAGGTGTCCCTCCTTTATAAATAACCCTAGGAAGGAATAACACAATTCCAAGGTCACTGCATCCTCCAACTCAGCACAAGTCCAACATTGTGGTGCACCCTTATCTTCAAACCCAACGTCTCATGTTAGTTCATCAGGGCCATCAATTAACACTCCAACAACCATACGGCCCAATAAATATAGCCATGGAGAGCGACACCCCAATGCTTGGATACCATCGTACAGTCACAAATATCATAGCGGGTCAACTCTTTACCCAAGAACCACATCTTATAAATTGCCCCACTATGCTTACTATAATCAGGTGTGTGAACCCCAATGGGGTAAGTATGATCAAATTTCAATATTTCCAACATGCAAGGATCCTCATCTTTCAACTATTAATCCTCATCATGCTCAAATGTTTAGTTATGGGGGATACCCTCCATTCTAATAATAAGCAGGATTAATAACTACTTTTCATTTTCTTTGATTTTACAACTTTTTATTTTCTAGTTTTTTATTTTTCAATTTCTTGTTTTATCTTTTTGTCTTTTTACATTTTTGTAAGTAATCTCATCTATGAATAAAACACTCATGTGGCTTGTTGGTTGAGGTGTGTTCTATGTTATCGAGTCTTGAGTGATCAATTATGTGGATAGTAAGGCCATTACACCCACTCATCCATTCTACAAATAAGAGGTTCTAATCGAGGGTACAGTGATATTCTTGACATTTTTAAAACTTAAAATTAATTTCGTGTTCATTGTACCCAGAATGAAGAAGGATGGACTAAGAGGGAATGATTAGGGTGTGACCTCAAGGGGACTTGCGGATTCTCTTTGGTGACATCTGTAGGAGTTGTCATGCAATGTGGTTGTACTAAGATCCTTGTAGATCTAACAGAAAATGGAAGTAAGAGTAATCAAAAGGGCACTCAAAAATCCAATGCTGTTCTAGGGGATCCCACTAGAAAGACATGCACCCATGCCTAAAGGTTGGTAGCTTCTATGGATTCAGTAAAGAAAAAAAAAGAAAAAAAAACAAAGGAAGTGCCACAAAACAAAAATCACTTCTCCCTTGAACAAAATGCTAAGTGATCGTACGCCTTGTTGTTCTGGTACTCTCATAGTCGCTCATCATGGGATGAAACAATGCGGTGTCATTGATCAGAGCAATGGACTTAGTCCTGATCTTGGAACAATAGGTTAATGACACGTTAATCATGCTTTACACATAGGATTCACTGTGCCCTGGGTCAGTTACCTCATGTTCCAATCTCTACAATCCCTTCTATAGTTCGTCTCATCTCACTGTTCATGTAATTGTAGCTTGTGTCTCGTATAGCATAGAATTCTTACCTCATCCCGGTGATATTTACATGTCTGTGTTTTGTGGAACTAGTGTGGATTACATTTAACCCTTCGAGTGCCCACAGACACTTTTAAGTGTGGTTACGCAAGGGCATTAAAGGTTGGAACCTAATTTGGGGAGGACCCACTTGCTTAATTTTTGTAATTTGCACTCATAACCCATCTTCCACATACCATTTATTACCCTTTGATTCAACGTTCCTATGAACCATCACATAGCCTATTTCTCTACCATGTGAGGTCCTTATTGATAAATTCCACACCATCATAATTTTTGTGCCTTCAGAACTAGTTGAATTACCCTGGAACCCTTTAACAATTGTCCAGATATCCTTAGTTTACATCATTTAATTTTAAAAAAATATTAAAAATTTGGTACATTTTCTAAGTGCCCTAACTTCGATGAAAATATATATACATGACCCCCACCCCCCCCCCCCCCCCCCCACAACAGTTACCATCATTTTCCACTATTCACATGGGGGAGTTTTTCAAATTTTTCTCTACAACTTGTGATTGTGAGACCCTTGCTTTTATACCTATACCTCGCTTGTTGGTACTCCGATTTTCATTCCTTTTGAACCTACTTGAACCCAGAGTGTTTAGCTTAGTTGTGGGGGAGGGACACACGCTGAATAGTACATAAATTGTTTGAAATTTTTTGAAATTCATGATCACCCAAAGAACATCTTTAAGGGTAATTAGTTGTAAAATTAAGAATAGAATGTGTCAAAAATAATTTCATACCCTTAGCTATACTAGAAAATTAAATTTGGAAACCACCTAAGCAAAGAGGACTCAACATTATAATCTTTCGGGGACATGTTCTTCTAATAATTAACATCACATGAAAATAAAGTAAATCTATTAAGGCAAGTAGTAAGGTATAACCTAACTTTGGTAACAACCTTACTAATGATTGGCCCTGTGTGATTGCAGATGGTTCCAAAATGCAGACAATAGGAAGGTCTTGCTCAAGGTGCGATCAAAAAACCTAGGAGAGGTGAAGGACAAGTTCCTGCTGAACAACATGCAGAGCAAGAGGAACAATCATTTAGTATCCACCAAGAAGACCCTGCTACTGTACAATCAAAGTAGGCAGAAGGAGGAGCTGCTGCAGTGTCTGAACAGGGACGATATCTCACGTTGCCCTAGGATTGTATTCAAACCATCCATGAAAGGTCCATATCCATTGTAGTGATCATGGAATTAAACTTTGGACCTTTTGTAGAATTTGCTTCGGAGGCCGTTAGGGATCACCTCAAAGGGTCCCCATTATGGCCTACCCTCTTTGAAAGCAGTGTTTGGTACTTAGGAGAAATGTACCAATTTTGGAACAATAAAGAAGAAGGCACCACGGTTAACATTTGTGGTGTGACTGTTGATTTCTTTGTTCAAGCCATTTTGGAAGTATTAAACCTTCGAAATATAGGGCCAAAGGTTGCTCAGAACTAGCTGGACACTTTCAGAATCGAGCAACTTTATAAACTATTGACAAAGAATAAAAGAATGGCGGAAGAAAAAGAGAAGGTTGACTGGGATGCCTCTATGGCACAAGCGCAAGCTTACACATACGCTAAGGCACTCAAGGCCTTACAAGAGGAGAAACTCCAGGCCATACTTCAACACCATCAAATCCTAAGACCTGGAGCGCAAGACAAGGGAAAGACACCCATGGAAGAGCCACCACCACTAGGAACTACATGAGTTCTACCTAATCTTGTAGTTATAGGATTTTCTTTTTTGTTATGTCTCAATTTTATTCTGAGTCCACACTATGGCATGAACCCATTCTCACTAGTCAATAATCCCATACCTATCCACTATGTAATCAATGGAGCTTGTTCTCTCTATAACTCGAGGACGAGTTTTCATTTAGTCATGGGGGCATGATGAGTCATGAATTTGTTGGCTGTGCTGTCACTGTTGTGATATCATAGCCATGATATCACAGTAGCTGCGATATCACATCCACAATATCACAGCTGACGCGATATCGCGTACACGATATCATGTACGCGATATCGTAGTCTAGCCACCATAGCACGTACACGATATCGCAGCCTATCAATAAGAGGTAGACAAATCCGATAAGCAATTTTTTGTCAATTCATAGTTTAATTGTTAAGTTTTAGTAGTTCTTTCTCTCAACCCTTTCCTCCTAGTGTATGCCCGTAGTGTGGTGATTGTAACTGTACGACATCCTTATTCGAGTGTGACGTACTTGGACACACACATGATTGGAAATAAAGATCAAGATTACTTCATCATTGCAGCATTTAATTTGCTTAATTATTTATTTAATTATTATTTATTTCTTTCTTAGTTAATATCATCTTACCCTAAACTCCTGTTAAACACAGAATGAGTATGACTTGATTACAAGCATTTAAGTATGACTACTTGGTAACCTTGCAGCGTACCTAGGATCTGCACTTGGTAATCCCAGTGGTAGTCATGCACGATGTCCAAGATGTGTATGGATGATTAAGGAACGGATTCTCCTCACACTTATGCTAGCTTATATTCTCTCTCACCCTCTCTCTCTTAGCTTAGTTAATATTACCACTTTCCATTGCACTCAGGAGTAGCATTAGCATAGAAACACATCATACACCTCACTCTAAACTAAATCATACATGACAAGCTAATACTAGTCTAGGTGGGAAGATAGTGAACTACGACCTAAGGATAATTGTCTTGATACCACAACTAGCCCGTCTACTGAGTTTGACTAGATCGTGCATGAAATGCTCATATTCGTATGGTTGAGTGTAGGGGTACCTCGTCACTCATCACTTTGCTTCTTCATCTTTATTGTCATCTTCAAGATAAATGGAGATATCATCTTCTAAATTTGGCATGGAATGATTAAAATTATAGGAAGAAACCCTAGGTTTCAAATCTTGCTTATATTTTGTTAAAGATGATGGCTTGTTTTTCTTATATTCTTCTAACTTCTCAAGTTTCTCAAAGTTAATTGAAAGAACCCTTTCATCTCTTCCATATTCTTGATGAAAGATTGAACAATCTTCTTCTTTGGTGTCATGTTGGAATTAGACCAAAATTTAAAATACATATAAACAGAAATTAAAAATTCATAAAAATATTGAAGTACCTGTAATCAATTATGGAATACCCACAAGATGTAAGGAATATCAAAACTCAATTTAGTAAGTCTGAAGAAAACTAAAATCAATCCTAGCTCAACTAGCCTACTGGGTACCACCAATGGGTAATATTATCAAAACCCAAATCAATTAACCTTAATTTTAAGTTAAAGGAATTTTCTCAAGTACTAAGAATAGTAGGAGAAAGATAAACCCAATTCATAATTCTCATATAATTAAAGGATGAGAGTAAATGACCATTACTGAACTTAAGGATTAAAGTAAGAAGATTTCATCTTAATGGGTGAATTATTCTAAGAATAAAATGCTTTGATATCAATCTAGTAAGAATCCTAAGAATAGCAAGTATGCAATTTCCTTAGAACCCAATAATAAATGAATGTTAAGAGAACAAACATGAACAATTTTTTATTCAATACCAAAATCAAAGTAAACTTTTTGGAGGTACAACATAAAGGAGGATTTAGAATAAGATCCAAGATAATCCTCTCTTACTTTAATAATCCTCAAAATAAATGCTCAATTCAAAATATCCTATTCGCTCAAGAGCTCCCAATGCTAAGGTAGATAGGGAACCTTCATCTTTATATAGGTTCAAGTAACCATTTGTTGTGGAATATCATAACTAGATCATGAGTCATGATTAAATAGAAACCATTCAAGATGGCTTAAAATAGAAAAAATGGAAAAGAAGTCTTAACCATGACTTCACCATGACTTGTGGTGGATGAATATGACTTGATCACAACTTGTGGAATTATATCCTTTTCAAAAACAAAGATCAAAATCATAAGAAAGAAAAAAAGAATTAGCCAAAACTCTATCATAACCCATGGTTAGAGACCAAAACCTAATCATGACTCATGGTTAGCACTAGCATTCTCACCATGGCTCATGATTAAGTTGTGATTTTAGTGCAAAAATCAAGATGAAAGGGGAAATGATTTGAAATGACTTCTAAATATTAAAATTTGATATAGAATAATAATGGAAAAATAGAGATGACATAGGGAGTGTAATTAGAACTTCAATTTAAGAGAAAAATATGTGAATTAAAATGAAGGTATTACAAGGTTTTAAACTCCAAAAAATCATCAAAGACTCGTAAAATGATGGTAAATTGAAATCTAGTGAAATGATCAAGATCTAATTAGATTTGAGATAGTAAAAATTTAATGAAATGGAAAAGTGACACTAGAACACAATACCTAAGAATGAAATAATTTCTTAAAATTATAAAAAAATCCTAATTTTTCAAAAATGATAAAAAATGATAAAATTACAATAAATGAATCTTGAAACTAGGGCACAATAATTAGTTAAATCTTACCATGCAAAGTAAGAAATAATTCAAACATGTTTGGATACAAAATCAAGAGAATTCAACAAAACCAAAATCATGCTAGTAATGTATAAAACATTAGAATTAGAAAAATCATGAGGAAATGTCAAGATAACTCACCTAGGAAATAAGAAGAACAATTCTAAATAAAAAACACACAATCTTAGTCATGTACACACATGCATCATGTGTGCATGAATCAAGAAAGCTTTACAACATCACCGTAAGTCTCCAATTTGGTAAAACTTCTACATAAAAAAATGGATTAAAAAGTGCATGAAAGAATGGATTATATGGTTTTTAATGGAAAAGTGATGAGTCATGAATTTGCTGGCTGTGATATCACAACCATGATATCGCAGCAGTGGCGATATCGCATCCGCGATATCATAGCTAAAGCAATATCACGGCCTGCATCAATTTCTATAAATAAGAGGTGGCTTTCCTTATTCTAGGACTTAGTTCTTAGTTCCTTACCCAAACTCTTGCAGTTTTTCCTTCTTAGAGTTAGAATTATTTCCTAGTGTATGCTCGTAGTGTGGTGATTGTAATTGTACAACATCCTTATTCGAGTGTGATGTACTTGGACACACACATGAGTAGAAATAAAGAGCGAAATTACTTCATCATTGCAGCATTCACTTAGTTTAATTAATTATTTAATTTCTATTTACTGCTTTCTTAGTTAATCTCTTCTCAACCTAAACTCCTGTTAAATGTGGAATGAGTACGACTTGATTACGAGCATTTAAGTGTGACTACTTGGTAACCCAGTAGCATACCTAGGATTTGCACTTGGTAATCCCAATGGTAGTCATGCACGAAGTCCAAGATGTGTACGGATGATTAAGGAATGAATGCTCATCACACTTAGGCTAGTTTAGATTCTCTCTCACCCTCTCTCTCTTAGCTTAGTTAATATTACCACTTTCCATTACACTCAGGAGTAGCAGTAGTGTAGGAACACATCATACACCGCATTCTGGACTAAACCATACGTGACAAAGTTAACACTAGTCCAGATCGGAAGACAACAAACTATGAGCTAAGGATAATTGTCTTGATACCACAACTAGCCTGTTTGCGGAGTTCGACTAGATCAAACGTGAAACGCTCGTATTCATATGGTTGAGTGTAGGGGTACCTCGCCACTCATCATTGGCACTGTTGCCGGGGACGGTGCTAGTTATCTAGATTAGTTATATCATACAAGGTCGCTATATAGGAATTAATGATATTTCTTTTAAGAAGAAATAATTAGAAAAAGTCACATATGAATTCACACACAGTTTCACAATCATGCCTCTCCTACAAGACTATGATAATGCCACATCTAGTGAGGCAATTCATTGGAGAACCAACGAATTATCTGACAATGAAGATTGGAGTACGCAATCCGAAGTGGGGGTTTCTTATAAACATAAATGAAGGCAACATCATCCCAACACACGAAAGCATAACTTACCTAATGATGATGAACCCCTACTGGTCACTACAATCCTAATGAAAATACAAGAGGCTATTTGAATCTCCTGTAGGCATCATAAAGAGAGCCGTCTACCTAGGATCAATTTAAACAACTTCCCTAATTTTTCAGGAGGCTATGACTTAGATTTGCATCAACATTTACAAGCCTTCTACGATGCCTGCACATGGAACAACATTGACAATGGTTGGCAAAAACTCAAGCTCTTCCCTATGACACTCATTGGCCAAGCAAAAGTATGGTATAGATCGTTAAAACCAAATTCAATATGACGTTGGCCAACAATGGTAGAAGCCTTTAATGAAAGATATCAAACCTACGCAAGAGCGTCAGCCTTGAGGAAACAAATCCAAGAGTGGAAACAAGCACAACATGAACCATTGTACATGGGCTAAGAAAGATATTATGCACTGTTAAAAAACTATCCAAGCCATGAGTTCTCCGAGGAAAGGCTAATGTATCATATCATTGATGGGCTTCATGATGAAACAAGAGAGACCTTAGAAATGTATGCCTGTCAATTATACGAACTACAAACCCATCAATTCCAAGAGCTTATTAAGTGGGTAGCAAAAGAAGAAGGAGAAATGGCTAGAGGGGAGAGTGTTGAAAAACATCAACGGGACCAAAATCTCAACTTAACAAAGGTCCATAATCACAAAAAGGAAAAATCAACCTACCACAAGGGGAAAGAACCATCTTTGCTGATACAACAATCATTAGAGGAAGTTGAGGCAAAGATCAATAAGATGTTGGAATGAACGCATAAAAAGTGTGGAGAATATATCGATATCATTGGAGATAAAGTTTTGACAACCCGAGAAGTAGGACAAAGTATCATTAGAAAATCAGAAAGAAGGGATAAGGAAAATAAGAGCTCAACTTCCAATCACATGTATGAATGCAACATTTTCCTGTACGATCACCGAAAGGGCCAATTCCCAATCTTGTTACATTTATATAAGCATTGGGGAAGCACATTACATCCTGAGTTCATACAGAGATACTGTGTTCGATCATAGTGGCAACAATCCCAGTCATGGGGGAAGCCATCCCTAAACTGGAGACACCCTTCATATCATCCAAATCCAAATGCTTATCTAGTCCAATACCCTGTTTCTCCAACTGGGCCAACATACTCTATCTCACTGCATTATCATTCTCCTCAATACTATCAGCCCATGTCCTCAACACAACCACCACCTTATGCACCTTACACTTCTCCTAATTTTCAACATTCTCATCCTTTCCCTCCTTCTACATTGCCACCAACTATTCCTAAGGTGTCTGCACCACAGCAACAACCCATGAACATTAGTTGTGCTACTACTGCCAATAGTAGTGAGAGACCTTAGCAACATCGAAAGCATCCCTTCTTTAGAAATGACCCTAGGAAGGGACAACACAATTCCAAGGCCACTACATCCTCCAACTCGACACAAGTCCAACACTGTGGTGCATCCTTCTCTTTGAACCCAATGCCTTGTGTTACTTTATTAGGGCCACCAATTAACACTCCAACAACCATACGACCCAATGAATACAACCATGGAGGATGACATCCTGATCCTTGCATACCATCTAATAGTCCCAATTATCATAGTTGGTCAACTTGTTATCTGAAAACTACATCTTATAAATTGCCCCACTATGCTTACTATAATAAGGTGTGTGAACCCCGATGGGGTAAGTATGACCAGGTTCCAATATTTCCAACATGTAAGGATCCTCATCTTTCATTTATTAATCTTTGCTATCCTCAACCGTTTAGTTATGGGGGATATCCCCCATGTTAATAACAAGCAAGATTAATAAATATATTTCATTTTCTTAAATTTTACAACTTTTTGTTTTCCAGTTTTTCATTTTTCAATTTCTTATTTTATCTTTTTGTCTTTTTGTCTTTTTATGTTTTTATAAGTAATCTCGTCTACGAATAAAACACTCATCTAGCTCGTTGGTTGAGGTGGGTTCTATGTTATCGAGTCTTGAGTGATCAATTATGTGGACAGTGAGCCCAGTACACCCACTCATCCATTCTACAAATAAGAGGTTCTAATCGAGGGTACAGTGATATTCTTAACATTTTTAAAAACTTAAAATTAATTTTGTGTTCATTGTACCCAGAATGAAGAAGGATAGACCAAGAGGGAATGATTAGGGTGTGACATCAATGGGACTTGCAAATTCTCTTTGGTGACGTTTGTGGGAGTTATTATGCAACATGGTTGTACTAAGATCCTTGTAGATCTAACACAAAATGGGAGTAAGAATAATCAAAGGCACTCAAAAATCCAATGCTGTTCTAGGGGGTCCCACTGGAAAGACATGCACCCATGCTTGAAGGTTGGTAGCTTCTCTGGATTCAGCAATTGAGAAAAAAAAGAGAAGAAAGAGAAAAAAAATAAAGGAAGTGCCACAAAAAAAAATCACTCCTTCCTTGAACAAAATGCCAAGTGATCGTATGCCTTGTTATTCTGATACTCTCATAGTTGCTCATCATGGGATGAAACAATGTAGTGTCATTGATCAGAGGAATGGACTTGGTCCTAATCTTGGAACGACGGGTTAATGACACATTAATCATGCTTTACACGCAGGATTCATTGTGCCCTGGGTCAGTTACCTCATGTCCCAATCTCTACAATCCCTTCTATACCCTGTCTCATCTCGTTGGTCATGTAATTGTAGCTCGTGTCTCATATAGCATAGAATTCTTACCTTATCCCGGTGATATTTACATGTGTGTGTTTTGTGGAATTAGTGTGGATTACATTTAACCCTTCAAGTGCCCATGGAGACTTTTAAGTGTGGTTACGTAAGGGCATTAAAGGTTGGAACCTACTTTGGGGAGGATCCACTTCCGTAATTATTGGAATTTGCACTCATGACCCATCTTCTGCACATCATCTGTTACCCTTAGCATATTGCCAACAATTTTCTTTCTCTTATTACTATCCCTCCGATTCAATATTCCTATGAACCATCACATAGCCTTTTTCTCTACCATCCGAGGTCCTTATTGATAAATTCCACACCATCATAATTTTCGTGCCTTTAGAACTAGTTGAATTACCTTGGAACCCTTTAACAATAGTCCAGATGTCCTTAGTTTACATCGTTTAATTTCAAAGAAATATTAAAAATTTGGTACATTCTCTAAGTGCCCTAACTTTGATGAAAATATATATACGTGACCCCCTTGTGCTAATCAACATAATTTGCAACTGTTCATGCAGGGGAAGTTTTTCAAATTCCTCTCTATGACTCACGATTACATGTCCCTTGCTTTCATATCCATAACTAGCTCACTGGTACTCTGATTTTCATTTCGTTTGAACCTACTTAAACCCAGAGTGTTTATCTTAGTTGTGGGGGAGGGACACATGCCAAATGGTGCATAAATGTTTTTGAAATTTTTTGAAATTCATCATTGTCCGAAGGACATCTTTAAGGGTAATTAGTTGTAAAATTAAGAATAGAATGTGTCAAAAAAAATTTCATCCCCTTAGCTATACCAAAAAATTAAATTTGGAAAGCACCTGAGTAAAGAGGACTCAACATTATAATCTTTCAGGGATATGTTCTTCTAATAATTAACATCACACGAAAATGAAGTAAATCTATTAAGGCAAGCAATAAGGTATAACCTAACTCTGGTAACAACCTTACTAACGATTGGCCTCGTGTGATTGCAGATGACCCTGAAATGTGGACAAAAGGAAGGTCCTACTCAAGGTGTGATCAAAAGACCTAGGAGAGGTGAAGGATAAGTTCATGCCGAACAACATAAAAACCAGGAGGAATAATCAATTAGTATCCACCAAGAAGACTCTGCTACTGTACAATCAAGGTAGGTGAAAGGAGGAGCTGCTGCAGTGTCTGAACAGGGACGATATCTCACGTTGCCCTAGGATTGTGTTCAGACCATCCATGAAAGGTCCATATTCACTGTAGTGATCATGGAATTAAACTTTGGACCTTTTGCAGAATTTGCTTGAAAGGCCGTTAGGGATCACCTCAAACGGTCCCCATTATGGCCTACCCTCTTTGAAAGTGGTACTTGGTACATAGGGGAAACATACCAATTTTGGCACAACAAAGAAGAAGGCACCACGGTTAACATTTGTGGTGTGACTGTTGATTTCTCTGTTCAAGCCATTTTGGAAGTATTAAACCTTCCAAATATAGGGCCAAAGGTTACTTAGAACCAGCTAGACACTTTTAGAACCGAGCAACTTAATAAACTGTTGACAAAGAATAAAAGGGTGGTGGAAGAAAAAGAGAAGGCTGACTGGGATGCCTCTATGGCACAAGCGTAAACATACACGTACACCAAGGCACTCAAGGCCTTACAAGAGGAGAAATTCCAGGCCATACTTCAACGCCATCAAATCCAAAGACCTGGAGTGCAAGACAAGGGAGAGACACCCATGGAGGAGCCACCACCACCAGGAACTACATGAGTTTCACCCAATCTTGTAGTTATAGGATTTTCTTTTGCGTTCTTCATGTTGTGTCTCAATTTTGTTCTAATTCCACAATACGGCATGAATCCATTCTAGTTTGTCAATAATGTCATACCTATCCACTGTGTAATCAATGGAGCTTGTTCTCACTTTAACTTGAGGATGAATTTTCATTCAGTCGTGGGGGTATGATGAGTCATGAATTTTCTGGTTGTGATATCGCATTTTTGATATCGTAGCCGACACGATATCGCATCCGCGATATCGCGATATCACAGCCTAGTCATGATATCTATAAATAAGAGGCAGCTTTCCTTGTTCTAGGACTTAGTTCTTATTTCCTTACCCAAACTCTTGTAGTTTTTTCCTTCTTAGAGTTAGAATTATTTCCCAGTGTATGCCCGTAGTGTGGTGATTGTAATTGTACAACATCCTTATTTGAGTGTGATGTACTTGGACATGCACATGACCAAAAATAGAGATCAAGATTACTTCATCATTGCAGCATTCACTTAGTTTAATTATTTATTTAATTGTTATTTACTGCTTTCTTAGTTAATCTCTTCTCACCCTAAACTCCTGTTAAACGCAGAATGAGTACGACTTGATTACGAGCATTTAAGTGTGACTACTTGGTAACCCAATAGCGTACCTAGGATCTGTGCTTGGTAATCCCAGTGGTAGTCATGCATAAAGTCCAAGATGTGTACAGATGATTGAGGAATAGATGCTCATTGCACTTAGGCTAGTTTAGATTCTCTCTCACCCTCTCTCTCTCTTAGCTTAGTTAATATTACCGCTTTCCATTACACTCAGGAGTAGCATTAGTGTAGGAACACATCATACACCTCATTTTGGACTAAACCATATGTGATAAAGTTAATACTAGTCCAGATGGGAAGACAATGAACTGCGACCTAAGGATAACTGTCTTGATACCACAACTAGCTTGTCTGCGGAGTTTGACCGAATCATGCATGAAACACTGGTATTCATATGGTTGAGTGTAGGAATACCTTGCCACTGATCAAAAAGTATTGAAATTACAAATGCAATAACCCTAACCCTATTTCTAAAATCAAAATCTCTAATGAAATAAAACTACCTCTAATTCTCGCGTAACTTAGGCATGCTTTCAACAAGCCAACAAATCCATACTAAAAATACTTTAAATAAAATCAATACATATTAATAATTAAATTAATTACTAAAAGTATCATTCTTACAAAACCTAATCATGACATCACATGTCTTACATGATCAACCATAGCCTCCATGAAAAAGCCTATCAAAATGATCTAGTAGGTTAGTGCACATCAACCAAAAACATAATTTATAATGTATAAAATTAAATATACATGATTGTAATAACATTATGCTAACATATAACTAACTAAAACATGTACCTAAATATCATAACACCAACATGTGGAAAATCTAGAAAGCATAAGCAGAGGTAAAAACACTAACGTAGATATCTTAAAAATATGGGTTGTTACAACTTTTGAAATCTTTTTAGGAAATAGCTAGTTACAACTAGGGTTAGAATTAAATTTAATTTAAAAAGGTTTTTCTATATAAATCCCCATTCTCAATCTTGAAATAGCATAGATGAAATCCATTTTCTTGGATGTAAAAGCTCTATTAGATAAGGAATTTGTGGTGATGATATTATTGGTACATGTGCACATGTATAGGACTTGGTTAGGGTGTAGTATGTGGATGTCTGTTTATCTTCTTCAAGCTTTCTTTTTCATATTTTTGATAGTTCAGAAGGTTATTGTATGTATTAGTTTTGAAATTGGTATGAAGGTTTTAATGTTTTTTTGGTAAATTACACTTTTAGGTCACATGTTGATATGTGGATCTATGTGGAATTTTAATTCTTTATTAACTAGTTATGAACATTTTTTGACTATAAATCTATGAATTGTTACTTAGTTATCATTGTATCTTGATTTTGCTTCACAATTTTATTTCAATGTAGGTTTATAGCTATTATGATATCATTTTGGTTGTTCTTAGGTTTGAGTGTTTTTTATTTAGTCTAGTGGTGCATAGATATGCATTACATAATTGTTGAGTTGATGTAAGAGTTGTTAAGTTGATTTGAAGGCATATAGTTATTTTTAGACCTTAAAATGAACTAATGATGCAGAGACTTTAACCATGACTTCCCTATAGATTATGGTCATGGTTCTAGTCTTCACCATAGGTAAGTGTTAGTGGCCAAGATAATAGATGATTTTTGTTTTCATATTTTTCAAGGATTTTTGAGTAGATCACATAATGTGATTAGGGCTTTGTGGGCTTCCTAAGTTAGTTTTACAAATTTCAGTTGATTTTCTTTACCATTTTAAATTTTGGTATTGATCATGAATTATGGTTAGTTGATCATGGGTTTTGATCATTAGAATTATCATTGTCTTAGAATTTGGACTATTTATCATAGCTAGGATATGTTGATGAAATGAGAGCCATATTGTGCATGAGTTTTGGATAGTGTCAGGTTAGTGTATTTATGAATTCAATTTTTTTTCCTTGAGGTCATGTTATCTGACTATATGAACCTAGTTGTTCTATTTTCCCTTCTGGATTAATCATCCCTCTACTACCCTATAAATGTTATGTCTTGTTATTTGGATTGTGTTACTTTGCTTGAAAGTTTTATTGCTTATGACTGGATTGCATTATGCTTATGTTTTAAAGCTAGCAATAAGTTGTGTGACTAATTGATGAATAAGAAACTTGACGTGATATTAACTAACTTGTATTAGGATGCATCAATGAGGCTCTTATTGTAGGCTCCATCTTGTACAAGAGATAGATTGTTGCAATTTATATTGATTTCTATTACCTCTGGAATGTTAGAGGATTATTCAATACCTATAGCACTAGATATGTTTTAGATAGTGGGATGTATGATACCATTGGGACTATAATGTATGACCTATGAACAAGTCATTATATGGTTATTTAGGTTAATTATGGATTCCAAAATAAGTATATATGATAAAATTTATCATATCTTACACTAAATGCAATGCATGATAGTGTTTGTTATTTGTGCTTGTTTAGTTGATGGTGAAGAGTGAGGATGTTTTATTATCATATATGATTTGTTTTAATTCTTGTAGTATATGATGGAATGTATTATGTTATGATATGCTAGTGTACTATATGCTAACATGTTTTTGCAATTTAAAGCCATGTTACTTCATCCCTCATCCATGGTTCTTATCATCAATTAATTGAAAAAGATGTCAAGGTATCTCATTTAGTTTATACTAACTCACTCTTATTTTTAGGTCATTAGGTACATTGAGGAGGTGAAGGATGATGGTTTAGCAGTTGCATGATGCTGATTATGTTCATAATGCTTTCTTAGGATGTAGTCTTTGACGTTTCTTATTATTCTTAGCTATTGGATATTTATGATTGATGGATATTTTTCTACCCCTTACTCTTTGGCTTTTCATATTAATAGTAGATGAGATTATGTTACATATTATGTATTATGTTCATGGATTATCGATATAGTATATGCTTTCGTGTGCATTTATTATTCTACTTATGAGGTTGGCCTCTTATTATGCTCATGTTCCCATATATTGATATTTAATTTATATTTCTATTTTTAGCCAATCATTGTTTTATATCATTGTAGCATATAGCTATTTTATAGACTTTGAATTAATTATATGTTGTCATCTAGTTTCTTTTCATGCTTCATTAGTAATTATCATATAGCCTTAGTTGCATAGTTTTGGTCTATATAGGTGGGAGTTGTTTGACCTACATAGTGCCTTTTTAGCTTAGGAAAGATAGGAGGGTATTATAAGTTGGAATTAGAGAGTAGGTTTTTTTTTTATGAAATTATTATGGCTTATGACATGTGTTTAGTGATTACATATGGAAGGAGAGGTCATGAAATGGAAGAAAATGATGATGTTATGCATAACAATCCAATACCAAATCCCAACCATGATTTGAAACATCAAGTTAAGTAGAATATAAAACTAAAATTGCAAACTATAATTGCTAATAATCAGGAATGTTTGTTAGGACATTAAGTATTATCTACTTGAGTTTCTATGGCAACAAGTTGAGTTGAACCTAGTCACTTCATCATCTAGAGGTAGTGACTTGGATAGAGTTAGATAGCCCATAGGACATGAGTTTATGGAGCAATTTCATAAGCTAGGATCATTCACCTTATTAGGTGTGGAGGATTTTACAACTATCATGAGATGACTTGAGAAGGTTGGTTAGGCCTTCAAGATGATGGAATATTCTCTAGTGTAGTAGAAATAGTTGGCATTGTACTAGTTGAAGAGTATAATTATCTAGTGATAGGTTGTGAAGGAGAAAGAAAAGATTTGGAGGGTCGTAATGTTTTATTAAGTGAGGTTTTTCTTATTTTAAAAGAAAATTATGTTCCAATTATGTATGTGCATGTGAAGGAGAAAAATTTGCATTGAGGTAATTATACTATTTTTGAGTATGATATGAACTTCTTAATATTGAGAGGAGTAATTCATTCTAGGGTTATGTTGATCCCTCAAGGAGCATTTTATTTTCATTTTACTCACCATGTATTAGATTGGATGAGTGCATTGGCTAGGGTTAGACTGTAGTTAGTGGGCTAATGAAACTCATCAAGACTAGATTCAATAATAGAACTAGCCTTCTAGAGGCAGGTTAGAGGAACTCAAGTGGGACAAGGAGTTAAGTGGTAGTGCTTAGTAGTAATCTAAGGGTGGTTCTTGCCTATTTCCTTCATGGAAAGTTAGGCATATTCACCAAGATTATACTAATTTCTTTCTTTGAAGATATCTGGGTCATCAAAGGAAAACTAGTCCAAAGAATTCAAGTAATGGGTCCTAGTAGAGTAATAAGCCTCAAGTCAATCAAGATGGTATTTTGAGTCCTAAGATCTAGGATTAAGTATATACCCTTATTTATCAACTAATGGATGTATATCTTAATATGTTTATGGAAACAAAGCCTACAATTTCTAGTTTTCTATTTTTAATTCATTTTAATCCTAGTACAAGTTATTTCTTCATTAATCAAAATTTAGTTAGTTAGTTGTAGCTAGAGGGTTAACCTATAGAATAGGGATTGGTAATTAGTATTGTTGGAGGTGGAATGATCTTAGTGAACCAAGTTTGTAGAAATATGTTCTTTTTGCTATGTGATGTTCCTTGGTTCAGTGACTATGCATAGAGCTTGATGTGATGTGATGATATGCTATCTCAAAGATAATGTTCTATACATAATGTTCTTTGTAAATCATGAGCTTGATGTGATATGACATCGTCTTGAGTATGGATTGGTTGTCTTGGTTCAAGGGTAGTGTGTATTGTTTTGTAAGATAATTTTCTTGCTGATAGATGATGGTGTATAGGTAACTGTGCATAGAAAGACTTAGAAGGTAAATTTAAACTTGATTTCTTTTAGGAATTTCCAATGCTTATTATAGAAGGATTACCTATGCCATGAAATATTAGTTAGTAAGGCTAGCTGAGTGGAGATTGATCAAATTATTGCAATGTGTGAGTTCCCTAAGGTATTTCTATGTGAGATTTCTAGTTTGCTTTTTAGAAATGAGATAATGTTTGAGATTTCTCTCAAGCTCTGTATAGATCTTATCTTTAAGGCATCTCACATGATGTATTTTGTCAAGCTAGTTGAATTGAAGATTTAGATTTAGAAGTTGCAATACAAAGGGTTGATTTTTCCAAGTTTATCATCTTGTGATGCACTAGTTCTCTTCATGAAGAAGAAGGGTGATAACATGAGACTATGCATTGATTATCGCTAGCTCAATTAGGTGATAATGAAGAATAAGCATATCTTACCATGTAGGGATAATCTCTTTGATTATTTGTGAGAAGCCAAAGTATTCTTAATAATTAATCTTATGTTTGGGTACCATCAAGTATGGATCAAGGAAGAGAATATTGCAAAGATAGGTTTTTGGACTTGATATGAATATTATGAGTTCTTAGTTTTTTACTTTAGGATTTACTAATGATTATTTTATATTTATACATCTTATGAATAGTATCATAAAATTGTACTTAGACTAGTAGATTCTTTTGTTCATTGATGATATTTTTTGATATAAAAAATTGAAGTAACCGAATGAGAAACATTTACAAATAGTGCTATAAACCATATGTGAATATCAGTGCTATGCTTAATCATTTAGTTATTTTTTTTTTGGTAGAAGAAGATTTAATTCCTTGGGCATGATATGTTTAAAGTAGGTATGCTAGTGAATCCCATCAAGAATACAGTCATTCATTATTAGCTAGTTCCTAAGAATGTGGAAGAAATAATGATATTTTTGGGTTTAGTTGGATATTATATGAGATTTTTGGAGAACTTCTATTATATTACTTTGTCATTAATGAGGCTATTGTAGAAGGAGATAGAGTTAAGGTGGGATCCACCTTGTTGGTCAACTTTTAATGAGTTGAAGAGGATATTGATCTTGACTTCTATCTTGATATCTTCTAATCTTGCAAAAAAGATGATGACATTTGTTATTTATATGTATGCTGTATATGTTATCTTGATTTTGCATTGAGCTATTTGGACGAGTTGGTAGATACCATGGATGTTAATATGGACTTTGACCATGAAAGGATTGAGAGCATTAAGAGATAGTTAAATTTGACAAATGAGAAAAATAAAAATAATCAAACATCAGACTCCATAATATATCAAGAATGCACAAGAAATGAGGATTTGGTTTACCCCCTAACCAAACTAGTGTAAACAATGAGACATGCATTTCAATTTACATGGAGCCTTACAACCATATTCTTAAAATAAGCTTTGATCAATTCCTCTATCTTAGGGATTGTTCCTCATCATATCATATGCATATCCTATTATTTTGGGATTGATCTCATATAATATGTACCTTGAATAAGTACATTATCATCATTCTCTTAATTTAGCATTTTCCACATATTAAATGTTGGCATTATCCTTACAATCAACCCCTTAATGACAACATGTTAGATATCACTTAATACACCCCCTTGAAGCATGCACTATTCAATTTCATGTCATGCATTTACATAACTAACATCATGCAGCCATCCTATGATCATATTTGATCTTAAAGCTTCTTGGTTTCTTTACTCATATTCTAGATGGAGATCTCCTTTCTTGTTTATTGATGGCATCACCATGCTAGCTCTTCCATTGATCTTGTTGCATGATGTTGAAGACTTGATTTATCTTTTGATTACTCCTCATCTATGTTTGCTAGTTAGAGGAGTATGACCCTCTTGTGCATGAGATCTATTGAAAAATCTTCAAGGTCAATCTTCTTAATTGTGCACTTTCTTGAGAAATAAATTTTCCATCTAAATTGAAGTTGCATTCAAGTTTAGTGTGCCTTAAACTTATGTTAGGTTACACTTTTGTTAGTCTTGAGGTCATATCTTCAACTTGCTTTTGTAGTTTCCTAGACCTTCTTTTTTTCATCTTGTTCTTCTTTCATACAAAGCACAACATGCCTCATAATTTTGAAGGATAAACAACTATAACTTAGGATAGGGGTTAGGTACCTTCTTCAATTCTAGGTTATCTTTTCACAAATATTGAAAAGTTGTAAAACAATAATGTGAGAGATTATTTTTAAAAAATTATGATCTTAGTCCTTTATCATCTAAAAATAAAAAATATAAATCATTTTGTAAAGATAAGTTGATTATATGAATGAATAACATCTATAATAGTGCACCCTTTATTATTTATATGTATGATGTGTTGCTTAGCTTGATTTTGCATTGCTCTATTTGGACGAGTTGGCATATATGATGGATGTTAATATGAGCTTTGGACATGAAAGGCTTCAAAGAATTAAGAGATATTTAAATTTGAAAAATGAGAAAATTTAAAATAACCAAACATTATACTCCATGATAGATGAAGAATGCACAAGAAAGGAGGAGTTGGTCTACAACCCTAGTCAAACTAGGGTAAGTAGTGAGGCACACATTTCCATTAGCATAGCTTCATATTTATACATGGATCCATACATCCATATTATTAAAATAAGCTTTGACCAATCCCTCTATCTTAGGGATTGTTCCTCATCATCTCATATGCATATCCGATTATTTTGGGATTGCTCTCATATCATATGTACCTTGAATAAGTACATTATCATCATCGTATTAGGTTAGTATTTGCCACATATTCAATGTTAACATACCTTGGATGGTATATGATATGCATGTAATATTTAAGGTTGAAATTTTATTTATTATACTTTAATACATTAGTTAGGTGATAGTATTTAATATGTCTTAAGGCTATGTATATTAATGAGTTTGATTTGTGTTCCTTAATATCATGTATGTTTTATCTTATGATCCTATTTATTCTTTGTTTTCTTATTAAGTAGTAGTTCATCCATTAATAGTTCCATATTCATGTGATGTATTAAACACTAGATGTTGTACCATGCTTAGGCTTCTAGTTGGTTATGATTCGGTTGCATTGTACTTGTGTTTTAGAGCTAGCACCAAGTTCTATGTTTAGTTGATGATTGGACATCTTGGAGAGATATTGATTAATTTCCACTATGATGTATCAATGAGGCTCTTTTTGTAGACCTCATTTTGTAAAAAAGATGGAGTGATGTAACCTTTATTTGTTTCTATTATCTCTATAATGTCATAGGATTATTTAACATCTATAGCATTAGTTGTATTTAAAATAGTAAGATATTTGATACCACATGGACTAGTTAAAAATAATAATGTAAAACTCTCTTATAAGTCATAACATGATTATTTGGATTGATTATGCATTATAGAGCAAGTACACATAACAAAATTTATTATATCTTCTTGACACTGTATTAGTTTACAAAAAGATTGAAAAATAGGTTTAGGTGTCCTAAAACTATAAACCTTATAGGATGTTTTAATGGAAGGAAAAATTATTATATCAAGATAGAAGGCTTTAACTCCTATGTTTAGTACTTCAAGAATTGTCATTGAACTTATTCTCATGTTACAAGGTTTTCAAGTCAATCCTAAACCTTCTTGAATAATTAGAGAGAAGATTTTTTTGATTTAATACTATGAAAAGGGTGTTCTATTCCCTATTATTCAATGTTCTATGTTGGTCTATTAAAGAAGAAGGTTGAGGTTTGTGACATATGCAACATTTGAATTATACTTTTCTTGGAAAACTTATCTAGTAACTTTATGTTGGAGATAAATCTTGGATTGAGATGATGCATGAAAAGTATTTGGATCATAAATTTTTTAGAGTGTAACACTTGTTACTTAGGAAATTTTTTTTTCAAGGGATTTTAAAAACTTAAAAGATTGGATTTTAAATAATATTAAAAAGTCATGTTTGTTGAGGAGATTTAGTCGCATTAAAAATTACTTGGTTATTTATCTTTAGTTATAGTTCATAAGAATAAACTTTATAAATTCTGATGGAGATGTATTAGTATTGCAAAAAATAAGGTCTTCATTTCTAAATGTCTCTATGGTAAACTTCTAGTAAAGGTTTTATTGCATTACAAGGGTTTAATTACAAATAATATTTACATGCATTATGAAATATCATCAAAATCATTAGACCATTATTTTTTTTCAATGTCCATTAGTAAGGAACATTTGGTATGAGGTTGAAAAAATCATGAATAGGTGATTATGAGGATCTTCTCTCTATGATATTATTCAAGATTTGTTGAATCGAAAAAAAAATTCAAAGGATGGAAAATTAAATCCCTTCTCTTTTTGATTTTGAATGAAATTTAGATTGGGTGCAAAAGAATTTTCTTTTTTGGTGAATAGAGGAATTCTCATATTATTTTGTAGCAAGCTTTGGTTGAGTGGACATTAAGTTAGAATTTCTTATACAACTAATGATCAACTATTGTAAAGATTCTCATGAAAGTATTATCTCTACTCAATTATGGAATGATATTTGGTTTGACTATTAGAAAATTGTCTAGTACAAGGACATCTCTTTTAAGCCTCTTGTCATTCCTATAAGTGTAGAACTAGAGAATTTGATAACTTGGAAGATGTTGTTATCAAAAAGAAGAAATCTTTTTCGAGAGTTAGGAAACCCTAAAAGATGTTCTACTAACAAGAAAGGAATCTTATATTTACTGAAAGACATATTTCTTAATAAGAAGAGGTCTTTCTTGATTAGAAGATGTCTTTATAGACTAGAAGGTCTCTTTTTAGAATATTCAAGTTTATAGAAAGGAATTTTTCCAAGTATATAAAATGTTTCTTTGGAGTGAAATTTTTTTTGAGGTGGCATGTTCAATATGGAAAATAGTTGGAAATCTTCGGGTTAACTATGAAAAATATTTTTCTGAAGTGTTAACTTGGTTTTATGATAAATATTGGTCTTTTTCCTATTGTTAGTAAGAAAGTTGGATGAGAGTTTGTATGAATATTTGTGCTAATCCAAGTGTGTTGGTTTTGGCCATTGTGTGGGATATTGACCCTGTGTATGAGGGAACAAATCTAGATAGATTGTACTTACTTTGCATTGAGGTCAATTGTGTATAATTGTGGGGCCTCATACTTTGTAATATTATTGAGTGTGTGAATGTTTTTGTGGGTTGATATGCGGAATTATGATTCCATTGCATTTTATAATGTTTAAAATTAATAGAAGATAGTTTTCTTATATTTTAGTAAGTTTTTTTTCTTACATATGATCTAGATTTGATGTGCTTTAAAGGGTTAATTAAATTGGAATGACCCTACTCTAATATTGGTATTTAAGTGTAGGATTATTTTTGTTTAAAATTTAGATGTGGAAATGTTTAACTTATTTCGGATGACTTCTAAGAAGAAAAATATTAAAGCCTTGAACAAAGAGGTAGAAAGCATAAAATCTACTTTTTAATTAATGGTAGATTGATTGGATGAAATCAATGGTAAGGTTGATAGAAAGGTAGTTTCCAATCATATTCCATCTCATGGTGATAATGAGTGTTCTTATTTAAATGAGGATGAAAAAATTTCTTAGCTTGATGGAAGGATAAAAGATGAGAAGAAAAAGCATTCTAGATATGAGAATGTGAGAACCCATCAGCCCAGGGTTTCAAAGGGAAGAAATTCAAGTTCTGATGTTAAAAATCTAAGGTATTCATCTAGGACATCTACTTCTTCTCATGGAAAATTGGGTGATGAAGATGAAGAAAGACTTGCCAAAGCATTCAAAGATGTTGCAAGACTTTCTTTGATGGAATTGAAGAATTTTAATGATTTAGATGACACCAATGCCTTTAAAATTTTTTTGAAGCTACTTGATAAGCATTTTAAATTTGAGAAGGTAAAAAATCATTTGAGGGTACTAACTTTTGAATTTGGATTAGAAAAAATAACATAAACTTAATGGAAAAAAGAATCCAAAAGCTATGGAAGATAAAATGATCAACCTATTAGCAATTTGTTCTTGATGAAGTATAGGATGAAACATATATTTAAATAGTCTAGGAAGAGGTAAGATACTATTATTGACCTTTTGGTATGTCAAAACCTTAAGGAAAATTGAGAACAAAGGATGTTTGTTATGGATGTTGTATTTATAGAACAAGAACAAGAACTCCACATCATGGACAAGGACTTAAGGAAGCATGACACTTCATAAGCAAAATAAGAGCATGGACAAGTATGAAGACTATAAGCTAAATGAAGATGCTCCAAAGATTGAGAGGAAGCTAAATTAATGAGAGAAAGCCTCAAGAGCTAGAGCTCAAAAGTTCAGAAGACATCTCCAAGAAACAAAAGACTTCTTGGTTGAGAGGAGTGCATTCACAAGAAGACATCTCCCAAAAATAGAAAATTTCTTCTTTGGAAAGAAGATGTCTTTCTAGAGATGTTCCATTTTGAAAGGAGATGTCTCACCAAAGTTGAGGCTAATTTTAGAAAGATGTTCAAATCTCGAAGGAGACATCTACACTAGCCATTGAATAGTTGTTGCATGAATTTCGAGGTATTTTCAAAAACTCCAAGGCTATAAGTAGACTACAAACTCTTGGGTATTATGTAAGAATTTTCAACATCAAAGCTAGAATTGTCTATCTTATGTTGTTGTACTTGTGTAATTGAAATGTCACATCATTTGTTAGGTTTGTTGTGAGACTTTGCTTCATGGTACAAGGAATTTGTAAATTGAGTTACATTATCTCCTTGTAATTTATTTTCTTTTCTTGTTACCCCAAGGAGTTGATGTGCTTCTTATGAGAAGGCACCTTTTAGAGCTTGTTGAGATCCTATGGGATTGATTTATTTTGCTACATCAAAACACTTTGGAGTGGAGCTCTATTTTGTATAGGTTGTGGGATTCTTTAAACCACTTTTGGACTTGTTGGAACCTTGTGATGTTTAGAGTTGTTGTAATGATGAAACTCTCATTAGCTAAGCTTAAACTTTGTAAAGGTTGCGATGTCCTCTAAACCACATTTTAGAAGAAACAAAGTCTATAGGTGTGCAAGGAATCCACCCTCCAAGTGTGGAGTACCCAATTTGGGGAACCACGTAATTCTTGTGTTTTGTGCAACAAGTGTTGCTTATGATTTGGGGAACTTATTCATCCCCCCTTTTAAGTTCTCAGTTCTCAACTATCATAGAGCTTAAATATCTTTGATAGGGATACAAGGATGTTAAGGAATTCTATATTGAATTTTCAGATCTTTTCCATTGACCAATGATTAACTAGGAGGAATGTAAGCATACTTTAAGTTTTCTTAGAGTCCTCAGGATGACTTATTGATAGGAGCAAATATTTTATGAGCCTCAAACCTTTGATGATACATATGATTTGACACTCAAAGCAGAGAAGGAGATTAATGGATTTGGGAGTAGGAACAAACAAGCCTTAAAGAGGAAGGACAAGGGATCCAAATCAAAGAAGGAATATAAATCAAAGGATGAAGATAAAGAGGAAAACCATGACAATAAGTAAGAGAAAGATGAGGAGAAGAATAATGTGAAGAAGAACCATGGAAAAGAAGGAAAGGATCAAGGTAGAAAATCATATAAGATGCAGTGATTCAAATGTGGAGAGTAGGAATACAAGTAATGGAAATGTTCACTTTACAAATAAATCATGAAGATGGATGATATATCAATCAAAGATCTTAAAATTAGTAATCCTAATGCTTCCAAAATTGAGAAATTTTTGAAATTGAATGCATGTGCATTTACGAAAAATATGAATAGAGAAGATCATTCATTAAGAAAATTTTTATTTATAATTGGTGCTAGATGTTTGATTAGTGGGGAATGGATTCATATTTTAATTAATGAGGAAGATCAAGAAAATGTTAATTTCTCTAGGATAGTTGCTACACATGGTTTAGTAACATGTTCTCACATACAAGGTGCATTAGTTGTCCAAATATTTCTCTTAAGAGGTGAGGGAGCAATGTGTTTTAAAGTTTAAGATTGGGAGTTATCATGATATTATGAAATGTAATGTGTTGCCTATTGATTGTATTAGCATAATTATTAGAAGGCCTTAAAATTTTGGTAATGGTGCTCAATTTGATGGAACAAAAATTATGTGGAGTGTAGTGGTGTAGGGGTGTTGCACCTTAATAGATCCAATCCACAACTTCCAAGCTGATCTAGCTTAGAAAATAAAAATAACACAATAAAATAAAGAAAATATCCCTTATATTAAGATAATTCTTAAAATACATAGAAAATACATCAAATATGAGTGATGAGACGCGGATTGCACAAGTNAGCTTTGTACCTGAACGCAAGTTGTGTACGGAAATAAAGACGAGCTTTGTGGATAAACCTTGTAGTGCATGGATAGGTTTAATTAATGTTATTTACTGCTTTCCTAGTAACATGGCATGAGTACGACTTGGTTACGAGCGTTGATGAACGTGTACGGCTAGCCAAGGAATCGGCTACTCATCGCAATTAGTTTCTCTCACCCTTTCCTCCTAGAACGTGGGACAAGTACGACTTGATTACGAGCATCTCCGGATGTGTATGGCTAGTCAAGGAATCAGCTGCTTGTCACACTTAGGTTAGTTAAGTGCCTCAGTACGACCGCTTCGAGCACGTGTGTTACGTGTGGTAATCCTA
This sequence comes from Gnetum montanum, assembly GCA_015680685.1. NCBI lineage: Eukaryota > Viridiplantae > Streptophyta > Gnetopsida > Gnetales > Gnetaceae > Gnetum > Gnetum montanum. Next base: position 736,952 of record MNCI01027882.1, on the reverse strand, counting down.
GTAACAATTAGCATTTGGTAGCCACAGTTGCACAGTTCAGGGTGTGTACGGCAAGTGGGAACTGATGCTAATGCTAGGACTTAGTGCTGTAGTTAGATTTAGTTCCAAAAAATACCAAAAAAATACCAAAAAAATCATACACCTCAGACTTGCTTAACCATACACCGTGACACATACAAGCAAGCTTGGGAAGACAAAGAACGATTAACCCCAAGTGTTCCATGGGGCGTTTAGGCATTTAGTCTATGGAGTTCGACTGGATCGCGTGCGCTACGCTCGTTTCGTATGGTTGAGTGTAGGGGTACCTCGCTACTCATCATTGGCGCCGTTGCTGGGGACTAAGTGTTTTTACGCCAGTTAGAACATTAGGAATCATTCACATCGTTGTGAGCTTGAATGAACCTTAGGGTTAATCAGTTAATCAAGAACATAAATAATGGTAAACAACACACCATTAAAATGGCTTCTTCTCACAAAGTTAACTCACCTAAAGATAACATAGAAGACAGTCAACATCACACACATAACCAAAACCAGCCATGTCCTAAACAATATAAGGTCACATATACTCATCTTGATGAGTATGTTCCTGACTTTACTTTTATTCTCCACCAAGACGAGCAACTGCGATGGAGAGATCTACAAGATAACATTGTGTTACCCCCGGATTGATCAGTCCCTAACATGCTTTTCTGTGCCTTAGCACAGATTGGCATGCAAGAGCTATTTGCTAAATACGTTGCGGAAGATTATGACACAAGGGATTATCATCCCACAAATGGCCAACGTATTCGGGATGAAAGGTAGGAGAGCCAACATTCATTGTTGAAGGGCAAGGTCCCCCATGTCCTTAGTGAAATAGGAGATGAGGAACCCCTCATAATGGGTTTCTTAGAAAATGATGTTCCTCCTCCTCACAATGGTGAATAGGCTAGGCATCAAGGCCTTCGATCAACTGTACATGCTACAGGCTTTGATCCCCATGATCACCAACTGTTCACGGCAGGAACAACCACTCACACTAAGGACGGACACTTAGATCGTTACAACGATCGGGGCTGAAGCAGCTGAAGAGAAGGTAAGAAACATCACCACGGTGATGGATCCCCTTCCTCTTCTCCTTCATCTCACCATTCACACTCTCCTTCCACATCTGGG
>MNCI01027882.1:714394-733303 GCA_015680685.1 Gnetum montanum | reverse complement strand
GCTCACTATTTCGGATCTCTCCCTTACAACTCAGTCATGGGGGAGATGGCCACCTATGTTAATCACATGGGGTCCTCAGTTCTTTTTTAGTTTTTGTTTTACACATTTTTGTTTTACAATGTTTTTGTTTTACACATTTTTGTTTTACAAATTTCTTTAACTTTTCTACTTTTTGTTTTACAACTTTCTTTAACTTTTCTTGTTTTTTATTTTACAACATCATTATACTTTTCTATTGTGTGTGTGTGTGTCATCCACCCTGTAAGTTTGTCACCCAATAAGTGTTCAGGCAGATGGTATGAACTGTTTTCATATTGATTGCTAATGTTTGGTTTTTACCTTTAAGTTACAATGTTGATACTAAGGTATGTTCTTTTGATATGGCAGGCAATGAGATCACTTCATCCATCCATCCACCAATGTCTATGGTTTCTCTTGGCTTGGAAATGTACAATTCCCTTCCAATAAGAACTTTAATGAACCGGTGACTGGGCATTTCTCAAACCAAGGAAGAACTCAAAGATTGCAAAGGGTATGACTTCAAAGGAACTTGATGCTTTTGTGTTGGTCATTCTCTTGGGTGCTTGGATGTTCCTTCTTGAGTTTTCTTACCATTCTGATGTTACCCATTATTCGGAAGTTGAGACAATAAAAATAAGAAGTCTTTGCATTGTATGGTCCCCACGCATAAAAACACAAAACACGAAAAAAAAACCAAAGTGAGGATTCAAAGCACACCCCTTAGATGAAATAAAATTTGGGCTGCAAGCACTAGTTATGGAACCAAAGTGTTCCCTCTAACTCGGGCCCTTCTCGCTTTCCGTTCTCTCCTTTATTTCATCGGAATGGTGGTGGCTCTTTGAAGATGCATCCTTATTATCCAAGTGGATGGTTTAACCGAATGCATTGATGCGAAGTCATTGGAAGTGGTTGGTTTGAGCTCGGAGTTGGAATGAGATTCACCAAGTCACACTAACCATAAAACACACAAGGGGCTGTACAACACCTTGTCCTTGGGATTCCATTCCATCCTCTTCTCTCCATCCTTCTCTCCATTGTTCACCTCATTGCCAGTGTATTATTAGTGTATATATTTTGGTTGATGCATTGTTTTCTTTTTGGTAAATTCTAGCGATTAAGACTTTAACTCTTGTTCCAAAGAACATTCCCAGAGCCTACGGACTCTTTGAATGAGGGATTTGTCAGGGCATTAAGNCTTCCTAACCCCTACACCTTCGGTAGTCATCATCTACATTTTCCCAGATCCATATCAGCCATACCATAACCTAGCCAATGAACCTACATCGAAGCAAGGTATTAATTACTTAATGATTCAATTACCCTTGCTAATATATGATTGTGTTGTGTGTGTAGATGACAATCATACAACAACGAATTGGATCTGGAGCAAACACTTGGAATGGAGTAGTGCTGAAGCAGCTATGCAAGAAGTAGAATGGATGATGCACTTACGGATGGACAATGGAAGGCACAATCTAGGTGTTGGCAGCAGCAAGAATCTTCTCTCTTCTTCTCTTCTATTCTCTCTCCTCTTTTCTCTCAGTTGCCAAATGTGGCCTGATGTCATTGTAATAAGGTATTCACCCTTGTTGTCATGAACACCAATTGTGTCAAGTCTTGTAATAATGAACCATTCACATGTCATTCCATTAGTTCCATTCCCCTCAATAATCCCATACCTACTTGATACCATTGTAAGGAACTTGAGGACGAGTTTTCATTCAGTCATGGGGGTATGATAAGACGCGGATTGCACAAGCCACGATATCACATCCTTTCTTGCGATATCGTGTACGTGATATCGCGGTCTGCCGCCATGTCTATAAATAAGAGGTGGCACTCCCCTCATTTGACATCCTAGGCGTAAAGTAGCAAAGCTCTGGTGGATTGATCACCCCAGAGATAGAATATTTTCCATGTGCCCGCAGTAGGAGTCCCCCAAGTGAACGGTTCTTTATTCAAGTAGCTTTGTACCTGAACATAAGTTGTGTACGGAAATAAAGACGAGCTTTGTGGATAAACCTTGCAGTGCATGGATAGGTTTAATTAATGTTATTTACTGCTTTCCTAGTAATGCGGCATGAGTACGACTTGGTTACGAGCATTGATGAACGTGTACGGCTAGCCAAGGAATCAGCTATTCATCGCAATTAGTTTCTCTCACCCTTTCCTCCTAGAACGTGGGACAAGTACGACTTGATTACGAGCATCTCTAAATGTGTACGGCTAGTTAAGAAATCAGCTGCTTGTCACACTTAGGTTAGTTAAGTGCCTCAGTACGACTGCTTCGAGCACGTGCGTTACGTGTGGTAATCCCAGTAACGATTAGCGTTTGGTAGCCACAGTTTCACAATTCAGGGTGTGTATAGCAAGTGGGAACAGATGTTGACGCTAGGACTTAGTGCTGTAGTTAGAGTTAGTTTAGTTTCTCAACCCTTCACCATTTAGCATAGGAGATAAAAAAAAAAATACCAAAAAAATCATATACCTCAGACTTGCTTAACCATACACTGTGACACATACAAGCAAGACTGGGAAGACAACGAATGATTAACCCCAAGTGTTCCATGGGGCGTTTAGGCATTTAGTCTATGAAGTTTGACCGGATCGCACGTGCTATGCTCGTTTCGTATGGTTGAGTGTAGGGGTACCTTGCCACTCATCAATGAGGATCCAAGCTCAACTGACAGCTCTCTTAAGGATCTAAGAGACCACACTTGTTCTCTCTTAATCCTTAATTGCTCACAAGGGAGCCCAAGCTCAAGACAAGACACTTATAAGAGATTCGCCTAACCCCTGTTAAGTGCTCTTCCTTACCTTTCACTCAACTTCTTTGCACAAGCTCTCTTCCCTTAAGAGCTCTCTCTCTTGCCCTCTATTGGGATGTTTGGCCTTCAGCGTTTGCACTTTGGCCCTTAACACTTCGGCACTTGTCAATGCAACATTAACAATGGTGAATTACATCAATATTTATAAGCAATCAAAAGGTAAAAATCCTAAAAACATTTCCTTAACTCAACTTGAGGTTCTTTAGATGTTTCCCAAGTCTTCTCACCTTCTCCCCAGCTATTTCCATCTTACTTTAGTTGTTTCCATCTTTCTTTGATTGTTTCCTAAATTGGAATGACCTTTTTAGAAGTTTCCCTATGCGTTTGGGTCATCTTTGGCTTTGTTGGGACATCTACTGTGAAAGCTTTTATTTCGGAAGAGACATCTACTATTTTTGATAGGTGTCTACTCTTCATGAGAGATGGCTTTGGGAAGACATCTCTCGGAAGACATCTATCTTTCTGGGGAGATGTCTCTTCTGAAGGCACCAAAAATAAAAATTCTTTTTTTGATGCCAAGAGCCTTCCAATGCCTCCTAACAAATCCCCATAGATCCTAGAACCTCTTAATCTCATCAAAGTGAGCCAAAACACCTTCAAACATGCCAAAACATTCAAGAATCATCCTCAAAAAAATCAACAAAAAGAACACATAGGATGTAGGATAGAATAAGGGGATCAGAAGAGGTGTCCCTACACCATGTGGTAAGGGAAGATGGAACTCATGAATTCATTCTTATGATTGCTAAACAAGTGAAGCAAAAAACCTTAATTAATGATTTCTTAATTCTTCTTAGAAAGAAAAAAATATATTAAAGAGCATGATGAGGTAGATTTTGTATTTGTAATTTTATCTACTATTTTTTCTAATCATGATGTTGTGTAGGTCAAACTTCCAAGAGTGTACTAGGCTTGAAGGAGCAATTTGCTAATGTGTTCAAAGGAAAATTGGATGGACTACCACCAATGAGAAATAGTCAACATAAAATTACCTTCATCCTTAGTGCTACCATTTTAAATAAAAAGAAAATACTAGATGTCATTTGTAACATCTCATTTATAGTTGTCATGATAAAGATAAAATATATGTTAGATTTGATAATATGCATGTGACATCCCATCCTCGGATGTCATGGAAAACGTCAAATATATGATATATTAGACATTATGCATATGAAGAAAACATACCAAATGCAAAATATAAGTAATATTCAGCATTATGTATAAAGGAAATAATAGGAAAAATGCAGAAAAGAAAATAAAAGAATGCTTGATATGGAAAAGTGTGTCTGAATTGTTCTCTGAGAGTGTTTCTTGGGGTTTTCTTCCTTGGGCATCTATCCCTTAGAGACAATCTAGCACTACCACCACGGTTAGGTTTATAACTTGGCCAAAAGGGTGGGCCAGTCCCTTTCCTGTCCTACTTCACCCAGCTTCCTATGACTTGCCTATACTAGCTTCGCTACCTCATGACTTGCTTGTATTGGCTTTGCCATTCCCATGTTGGCATGACCTCTATCCTCGGGTATAAATGCCTTAGGTAAAACCTCCAAAGGTTCCTCAAGAGACACGTCTGTGATTACAACATGCCCTTTCGGGTCTTAATCACAACTACCCTTTTTGGGTCTTGTTAAGATAACAATAACACTTGTTATGAAAAGACACCATCTTCATTAGGCAACCACATCATTTGGGAATGGGGATGTGACAATCTACCCCCCTTAGGTTTTGTTCATTCTCGAATGAATCCATGTTCTCTATCTTTTTCTAACTCTAATGCTTTCTTTCATGATCCTGTGCTCCAATAATTTGATTCCTCCTTTGATCTTGAAGTTGTTTCTTGCTTATTTTGCAAATAAGATATATGTGAGAAAGATTATATGAAAAATTACTTTCTTGATACTTACTTCATTTTCCAAGATAATGGTAAGAAGTGAATTAAAGATCTACCAACTACTAATCACTAGTTCTAACCATGGTCATACAATGTGCAACTCGTATCTGGTTATCCAAGTGAAGGTAGGGCAAATTCTTTATTCCCAACTTGCATTTCCTTAGATATTTTATTAATCTAATTGAAATATAAATTAAACAATGACAAAATAATAAGATCATCAAATAAAAGTAAGAGTGAGATACTTCTTGATCTTGATCAACCTTATGAATTGATGGAAATAATTGTAATTCTACCATAAGTGGTATATGATCAGATGGTCTTGTTCGTGATGGCAAGGCTTGATCTTGATTTTTCTCAACTTCTTCTTTAGAAATCAACTCTAGTAACTTGGTAACTTTAAAGAATAAAGTATCATACCAAATATAATCCAAAGTCTCAATGAAGAATGTTCTTGACCCATCTTCATTAATCATTGCAAAATAATTTGTAAACTGTGGTTTTTGATGAGTGATATCCATCAACATTATTTGTTCCTAAATTCTAGAATCTGATTGATCTATTGAAGATTCAAAATAAGTAGAATATGCATTCGCTAATGGAATTGTATGCTAAATTGATGGAAACATCTACTTCAAGTTAGGTTCATATTCCAAAGATTCCTTTACAGATCCATATTTTAGAAATTGATAAACGCTACTTCCAACTTTTGCATTGAAGTCTCCACAAAGAATAAATGGAATTGGATCAGTACAACTTAGGAATAACTTCTTCTTCAAACTTTTTTCTATTTGCTTGATCAAGTATGCTCCTTGACAAAGTCTAACATTTGAACATGTCGGTTTGGCAATTAAATGTGTGTTAACCACCCATACACATTTTTCTGATAGATGAACTTTTAGAATAATTGCTAGGGCTATGTGATTTTTCTAAAATCTTGATTGTTCTTTCTTTTTCATTGCTTGAAGTTCTGGAATTTCAAAAATCATATTTTCTAAACTCCATTCAAATCTTTGTACCAGTTCAAACTTGGCTTCTTTATAAAAGATTGCGCAACCATCCATGTTGTAATTCCTACAATATGTTAATCTATACAGCTCAAAAGAAGAACTTTCATAAGAACCTTTTTGCTTATAAATATCTCTGTATCCCATCTTTACCAACTTTGGTTGAAATTGATATAGAAATTCCCATGGTAAGACTTCTTGTAAGCATAAGACATCAACATCCAAATCTTTTAGTTATGCTAAGATACATGGGTATTGATATTTGTGCCAATCCAAGGCCCATGATAAACATAGTAGATATTGTTTCTCACTTACTAGGGATCTTGCAAGCACGTTGTATGTTGCAACTTTCATTCCTATTATTGGATTTTTTCTGGATCATTTCTCTTCCTGAGTATCATACTCCTTGTTGAAACAAGATTTTGTGTCTCTATGTTATTTTGCCCTATGTTTTGATTGCAGGATGGATTAATATACCTTTTTTTTAACGGTTGAAGATTGTTCTATTTCTTAAACTAATTCTCCAACTAATACATCAACTATTCATTAACTAATACATCAACTATTCATTAACTAATACATCAACTAATAATTAACTATATCAATTGAATAACTAATAGTTAATGACATCATATAATTTTACTAATATGTAACTATATTATCTAATTTTAGTAATATATAATTATATTATTTGATTTTCAGTAATATTTAACTATATTATTTTTGATAACCTTTCTACCCCCCTTGAGAACACTGACTTCGGCAGTGTAACTAATGACATGCCATAGTGAACTTAAGATTATTTGCAAGGGTTATGCATTAAATCTTAAAAATGTTGAATTTATAATATCATTGAATTATAAGGTGCCCATATGATAAATCTAACCTCACCATTGAGTTTAGAAGGCTGATAAATGTTAGAAATGACTATTCATATGTTGAAAATGAACATCGTATGTTCAAGTTGTGTGAAGATTAAACTTTTAATGATCTCAAGGCACTATATTGGGCAACGAGTAAAACCTAATTTTTGGGATTTCCTAGGATGGATTTGACTTCACCATTGTGTCTAGAAGGTTGAAAATTATCGAAAACGACTCTTTGTTTACAAAAAAAGGTTCTCGAAATTAAAAGTTATAGCTTTTGGAGTCTAAGATATTTGGCATGAAAAGCAGGACTTCTCGAGAGATCACTCATCTTAGTTTTACTTTAGAGCAAGCACGCTTAATTGTAGAATTTTTGCAGTTACTACCACCATGCAAAATTCTAATTCTCAAAATTATTTTTATAAGTTCCTAATTTAAATTAATAGTTTAATGAGAAAAATTTGAAATTTGAATTTTTTCGTTACTTGACAAAAATAAATTTTTTCTTCGGTTGACAAAAAATTAAAACTTTTCCATCGTATAACGAAGAATTTGCTCTTTCTTTGTAACGCAGTGATGGGAGCGTCGGCACACAGTGATGGGCAGCATAGGAGACAATGATAGATAGCACGGGAGGCAATCATCCGCGGCATAGCAAGCTGTGATAGACAACATGAAAGATAGTGATGGGCGGGGTGGATGGCGGTGATAGGTGGCACTGAAGGCAGTGATCGACAGGCTGTTCGGTAAACAGTAGGCAGGCACACGAGGGTTTGGTGTTCTGGAACGATGGCAACGCAGTCACCTGTGACTGCGAAAAACACGGTGAGGGTTTCTGCAGCGAAAATGCAGGAAAACGACACAGTTTTTAAGCATGGAAGTTGAAGTTGCAGTGGCAGAAGGCAGACAGCGCAGCGTGCCTCAATGGCAGAGTGGCAGAAGGCAGTGCGGCGCGGAGCGAAGCAGTGACAGTGGCGGAGGCACGCGCGATGTGGTACCCTTGGGGCTGGCCCAAGGGTCAGTCCAGCTGCGCAGCAAGTCAGCCATGGCTGTGGCTGGCCGCCATCATTGTTGGCAGCGTAGCGTAGGGTGAGGCAGAAGCAGCGTACAGTTGCATCTGCTACCACTGCTGCAATCGCGCGAATGACGCCCCGCCGTCCCTGTTCTGGCCACTGGTATGCCGTGGTGCAGGAGGCCAACGCGTAGGGGTTTGGCTGTTGGGTCGTGTGGCTATGCTATGCTATGCTATGCTATGCAATCAGGCGATGGCTACTTACAGACCTTGCTCCTGCAGACCTGTTCTGGCCCTCCTAAGGGCTTGCACGTCTTCAAACAACTTTATTTATTTATTTATTATTATTTTAAATAAATCTATTTTATTTCTTTTTTTCTTTGAAAAAAAAAATATTTAAAACTATGGGTGGGGGACTTGGGTTTGAACCCACAATCTCTTGGTCATTATTTTTTTAAAATAATAATATCTTTTTATTTATATTATTATTATTATTTTTACTTAATTAAAATATTTTGGAGCATGGGATCAAACCTGTGACCTTCCCCTTGATAAGTGTTTTAGAGATTTTTTTTAAATATTTTAATAATAATAATAATAATAATAATTACTTATTTTATTTATTTTTTTAAAATGGATTTTTTTAACATTGGTAGGGTCATGGTTTGAACCCATGACCTCCTAATTACAATTTTTTTAAAAAAATTATATAGATATATATATAGAATATAGAGATGTGTATATATATATTTGTTAAAGTAGGGAGTTGGGGTTTGAATCTACAACCTCTCGCTTAAAAAGTTTTGTTTCGTTTTGTTTTTTGTTTTTTGATTTTTAACTTTTTATTATTCTTTTATTTCATCTTGCTTCGACAATTGATGTGGTGGTTCGGCCAATGACAAGGTAAGGGTTCGGTATGGGTAAATGGCAATTTTGGATTGATTCCTAGTCTTAAAATTTTGACTATTTTTTTTGTTCAAATAATAATTTAATATTATTTTAATGCATGTATAACGAGAAACTTTAAACATCAATATCCTTCAAATTGTAAGTTCGATTGAGACAAAATTTGTATCGTTGGAATCATCTCAACAAGTACTACGTATTGAACATAGTTTTAGGGTTAAAAAATGAAGTTGATTTTTCAATATTTAAAAGAACCAAACTAGCCTAATTTGTTGGATTGACATTTCTAGGCTAATATATGGTATCTTGAAATATTCTAGATTACTTGGATAGTAAATTTCAACAAAATAAGATCATTTCAGGTCATAGTTACTAATTTTCTAGAAAGAAATTTAACAATGACCCTAATCAACTATTAATTATAGTATTAAGATGGGTAAGAGTTACTTGGACCGGTGTATCATTATCTTACCAACACCTCTTGTAATTGATGAAGCTTGATAAGGTATGATCAAATCTTCATAAATTAATGATATTCATGAAAGAAATTTTGTTGGTTGTTGGTATTTAAATGCCTAATCCATTGTTTGTGAAGTCAATGAAATGCTATCTTCTAACTTGCATCACAAATATATGGTACATTCAGTGATGATCAATGGCTTTCCATGTGTTGTGGCTTTAAGGTTCATCATCAAGTTTGATGAGTGGCGAGGTACCCCTACACTCAACCATACGAATATGAGCGTAACACGCATGATTCGGTTGAACTCCACAAACTAAGTGCCTACACGCCTCATGGAACACTTAAGGTTAATTATTCGTTGTCTTCCCGGACTTGTATTTGTCATGGTGTATGGTTAAGTAAGTCCGAGATATATGATTTTTATAGCTTTTCGATTTTATCTCCTATGTTGACAAGGTGAAGAGTAAAGAGACTAATTAACTAACTTTAACTAACTAACTAAGCCTTAATTAACCTAGCGTCAGCATCCATGCCCACTTATCGTTCACACCCTGAACCGATGCAACCTTGGTTACCAAACGCTAATCGTTGTTGGGATCACCAAGCGTAACGCACATGCTCGAAGCGGTTGTACTGAGGCACTTAACTAGGAGAGAAGGGTTGAGAGAGATTTAATTACTAATAAGGCATTTAAATGGAAAACAGTAAATAACAATAAATAAAAGTCTTAATTAGCCTATTCTATGCACTGCAAGGTTTATCCAAGAAGTTCATCTTTATTGCCGTACACAAACATGTGTTCAGGTACAATATTTGCTCGAATAAAGATTCGTTCACTTTGGAGCTCCTACTGCGGGCACATGGAAAATATTCTATCTTTGGGAAGGTCAAACTGCCAGAGTTTTCCTAAGGGTCTAGATCTAGAGGAGAAAACAAGGGAGAGCCACCTCTTATTTATAGACTTGGTGACGCACTGCGATATCCCGGGGGACGACGCGATATCGCGTACATGATATCGCGTGGGATGTGATATCACGTGGGATGCGATATCGCGTCCCATCATACTCCCATGACTGAATAAAAACTCGTCCTCGAGTTCTTTACAAAATATTAGGATGATATGGGATTATTGACTCAAATGGAACTAATGGGATGACATGTGAAAAAATCATCATTACAAGACAAGACAAAACTGGTGTTCATGACAATAAGAGTGAACACCTTATTACATTGACATCAGGCCTCATTTGGCAGTTGAGAAAGAGAGAGAGAAAGAAGTGTTGCTGCTGCCAATGCCAAGATTGCGCCTTTCGTTGTTCATTCGTAAGTGCGCCATCGATCTTGCTCCTTGCATAGCTGCTTGAGCACCGCTCCATTTCAAGTGTTCCTTTCAGATCCAATTTGTTGTTGTATGATTCCCATCTGCACACACAACACAATTTTATATTAGCAAGGGTAAATGAATTTCAATGCAGTTGATACCTTGCTTCGGTGAAAGGTCCATTGGCTAGGTTGTGGTATGGCTGATTGCGGATCTGGAGATATCATATTGATGACTACCGAAGGTGTAGGGGTTAGGAGAAAATCGAAAAAATTGGGCCTCGTACCCCCATGACTAATCACGAACCTTCGGTAGCGATAGAATGGAGAAAGAATAAAGAACAAGGAAGATGGAGAAAAAGAGACAACGATAACATCGATGAAATGGATGTCAAGAATGAAATGAAAAAAATAAAGTAGATTGCAAAAATGTTAGGAAAAAGAATTTAACTGGTGCATCAAATAGGAATGTTAGTGGGTCCTCTCCAAAGCAGGCTTATGCCCTTAATGCCCTGACAAACCCACATTCAAAGAGTTCGTAGGCTCTAGGAATGTCATTTGGAACAAGAGTTAAAGTCTCAACCGTAAGAATTTACCAAAAAGAAAACAATGTATCAACCAAAATATATACACTAATGATACAATCGGCAATGAGGTGAACAATGGAGAGAAGGATGGAGAGAAGAGAATGAAATGGAATCCCAAGAACAAGAGGGTGTACAGCCCCTTGTGTAGTTCATAATTAATGTGACTTAGTAGATCCCATTCCAAGTCTGGCCTTAAACAAATCACTTCTAGTGACTTCGCATTAATGCATTCGGCCAATTCATCCTCTTGAAGTAACAAGAATGTCTTTACCAAAGAGTCACCACCATTCCAAGAAAACGAAGGAGGAGAGAATGAGAAGCGAGAAGAGCCTTAATTAGAGGAAACGTGTTTATTTTAGTTCCATAACCATGCTTGTAGCCTAAATGGTTATTTCGTCTAAGGGGTGTGCTTTGAATTCTCAATGTTTTTTTTTTAGTTTTTTGTTTTATGTGTTTATATGTGAGAACCACACCATTCAAAGACTTTGTTATTTTTATTTGCTCAGCTTCCCGATAATTGGGTAACATCAAAACGGTAAGAAAACTCAAGAAGAAAACATCCACGCACCCAAGAGAATGGCCAACACAAATGCATCAAGTTTCCTTAAAGTCACACCCTTTTCAATCCTTGAGTCCTTCCTTAGTTTGAGAAATGCCCAGTCACCAATTCATTAAGAGTTATTATTTAGAAAGGAATTGTACATTTTCAAGCTGAGAGAGACCATAGAAAGTTATGGATGTATGGATGAAGTGAACTTATTGCCTGCTATATCAAAAGAAACATACCTTAGTATCAACATCGTGACTTAAAGGTAAAAACCAAACATTAGCAATCAATATAAAAATAATTTATACCATCATTAAGAACACTTATTGGGTGACAAACTTATAAGGTGGGTAACACACACACACACACACACACACACAAAATGAAAAAGTATAACAATGATGTAAAACAAAAACAAGAAAAGTTAAAGAAATTTATAAAACAAAAACATGTAAAACAAAAACTTGTAAAACAAAAATGTGTAAAACAAAAACTTATAAAAACAAAAACTTAAAAAGAACTGAGGGTCTCGATTTATTAGCACATGTGGCCATCTCCCCCATGAATGAATGGAAAGGAAGAGATCCGAAATAAGGAGCGTGGTTGTCCGCTACCAGAGGTGTGAGTTGCACTGGCTGTTCTTGGTGCATGGAAAGGTTTGGTTTGTTGCACATTGACTAGCAATCTCTTATCAGGGGTTTCAGGCTTGTATATTGTCATGGATCCCGAGGGAAAGGTCGTATGGATAATGTAGGGTCCATCCCACAATGTTTGAAATTTCATACGTTGTGGTACATGCGTAGGATTCCAATAAAGGACCTTGTCTCCTGGTTGGTATTTAACTTTTCAAATTTTGGAGTCATGATGTTGTTTGTTATATGTCATGTGTATCTTGTTTGATGACAGGGCAACCGATCGATTCTCGTCTAGCATGTTTAGAGATACCAATCATTGTTTTTGTGCTAGATCGAGGTCAAGGTGGAGGTCACATGCCATGGATAGTGTGCAGAGCTTAGTTTGAATTGGAAGTTTTGGGAGTTTGCTGTACACTAACTCATAGGGAGAGTAGCCTGTAGGAAGTTTCCAAGTGGAGTGGTACACCCAGAGAGCATTGTTTAGTTTCCTGCTCCAATCTCGCCTAAATTTGCTAATTATTCTCGTTAAGATTCTTGTAATCTCCCGATTGGTGACCTTGGCTTGGCCATTAGCTTGGGGGTGATAAGGTGTGGTCAATTTATGCTCAACCCCTAAGCGTTGCATCAACTTGCGAAAGGTTGCACCCATAAAATGTGTTTCATTATCAGAGATGAGTGCACGTGGCACACCAAACCTATTTACGATTTGTTGTTGTATAAATCGTGAGCTGTAGACGATGTGCAATCCGTTACAGCAGCTACTTTAGCCCATTTGGTTAAATAGTCAATGACAAAAATAATATAAGCTTCCCATTGGACATTGGTGTAATACGCCCCATAAAATTTATTCCCCAACTATCGAAGGGTTCCAACGGTTGAACCATTGTTGTAGACCCTCCATTCTAGTAGTCATTCCACTATCCCGTTAACAGTGCTCACAGGATTGGATGAATTGATGGGCATCCCAAAATAGTGTTGGCCAGTAATATCCTACAAGCAGGATCTTGATGGTCATGCGTCTCCCTGCATAGTGGCCCCCCATAAAGACTCTCATGAGCATCTTGGAGAACTCTTAATTGATCCTCATCAGGCACACACCATCGAACCAAGTCATCAAGATAGAATTTATAGAGTTGTCCCTTGATATCCATGAAGTACTTGGTTTGATGAAGAAACCGTTGCTTCTTCCTAAAGTCCAACCCCTATGGTGTTTGTTGGGAAAGGAGATAAGTAAGAATGCTACTATACCAATTTGTTCTTGTGGGTTGGTTATTTATCACATTGGCAAAGAGGGTTTCATCAGAAAAATGATTAGATACGACATATTCATCCTCTTTGTTGTCCCAACGCAATCAAGATAAATGAACGACAACTACGTTCTCGGTGCCCTTTCGATCTACAATTGTTAAATCGAACTCTTGAAAGATTACCAACCAATGTATAATACGAGGGCTAACCGTTGGCTTGTTCATGAGGAACCGAATTGTACTATGATATGTATGAATGTACACTTTGTAGCCCAACACATAGTGCCTAAATTTGTCCAGTGCAAACACTACAGCCATTAATTCCTTTTCGGTATTTGTGTAGTTGAGTTGTGCACTGGCAATACTCTTACTCACATAGTGGATGTAATAAGGGTGTTTTTGTTCATCTAGCTATTTTAGTATGGCTCCTAAGGCATAATTAGATGCATCGGTCATTATATGAAATGGTCTGGACGAATCGGGGGCTTGTAGAATAGGGGTTTTCACAAGCCTTTGTTTTAGAGTTTGGAATGCTTGTTCACATTCCCTGGTCCATTCGAAAGGTGCATCTTTTTTCATTAATTCCACCAACGATTTGGCAATCTTGGAGAAGTTCTCAATGAATCTCTTGTAGTAGCCAGTGTGTCCAAGGAATGACTGAATATCTTTAACCATTTCTGGTTGTCGAGTGATTCCTTGGATAACCTTTACTTTTTCTAGGTCTACCTCTATTCTTGATTGTGAAATCTTATGCCCCAATACAACTCCTTCTTGAACCATCAAATGGCTTTTCTACCAGTTGAGCTTTAGATTGGTTTCAACGCATCATTTTAGCACTTGCTCTAACTGGTCTAGGGCTTGATCAAAGCTTATCCCATAAGTGGAGAAGTCATCCATAAATACTTCCACTCCGTATCCTATCTGTTGTTGAAATATGCTTAGGACTAAACGTTGGAATGTGGTGGGGGCATTTCACAAGACAAATGGCATTTGCTTATATGCGAACGTTTCCCAGGGATTGGTAAACGTTGTTTTGGCTTGATCTTCTAGTGCTATTCGTATCTGATTATATTCACTATACCCATCCAGAAAACTATAATAGCGATGCCCCACTATAGTGTCCAAGACTTGGTCGACGAACAACAATGGAAAATGATCTTTGAAGGTTGCCATGTTTAGCAGCCTAAAATCTATACATACCCTCCATTTACGTTCTATCTTAGGCACGATTACTAAAGGACTAACCCATTCACTATCAGCAATGGGATATATGAACCCGGCCTTGAGGAGCTATTCTATCTCTTCTTTCACTACTTGTTTCAATTTCGGGTTCAATTGCCTCTGTGGTTGCTTCCAAGGCTTTATGGAGGGGTCCATGTAAATCCTATGCTGGCATATCCTAGGGTCTATTTTGGTTAACTCGGGGTATGACTAGGTAAAGGCCTTTGACCATTTATTGATTACTTTAGATAGGCTTTCTTTTTGCTTGGGGACAAGTTTTGCATTGATAATTACTGGTTTTCCGTTTTTAAGAGTCATGTATTCCAAACTGGTGGGCAATGGTTTTAGGTCTAGGGGCTCTTGTCTAAATTCCTTAGGTATCTCCAACTTCCTCCAATTAATTTTTTCAAAGTTAAGGGCTGGAAGTTGGCAATGAACTTGCTCTAGTACATCTGTGCTTTCAATGTAGGCACTAGATATCCCCTTAGTCAGTTCCATGCATGTTATCGAGTTGCTCCCTGGATCAACCATCAGCCATTGGGTGTCTTCTTGTTGTGTGGCTGCTGCATATAGGCACTTTTGTATGTCAATATCTTGTACACACCGATTGCATGTAGGTAATGTTAGACTTCACATCACCCATGATTTCTACACGCAATGACACCTTGTGTCACCATATGCGATGCATGAAACTCTCTTCCTCTTAATCTTCCCAAAAGTATTTTTCTTGGACATTTCTAGGGAAAGATTGCGGATTTCTAGGCATGCATCAATTGTACTCAACCATGCCCTTCCCATTATTATTGGGAAGTCCCCTTTGTCATTATTTATTTGGATCACTAGGAAATCAACTGGGTATGATCAGCCACCCACGGTGGTAACAATGTCCTCAACCTGTCCCAAAGGAATAGTGATGGATTGGTCAGCCAGCTCTAAGCAAATATTGCTCTTCTTGAGTGGAGGCAGGTTCCAGGTTTTATACAATTCTTTTGAGATTAAGTTGACTTTGGAGCTTGAGTCAAGAAGAGCCTTATGAGGTTCATTCCTAGTGACCTGAAGATAAATTAGGGGACTCCCAAGATTAGATAATTTCTTGGGAAGGTGGCCTACCTTAATCTAGTCGATTATGGTATGTGTTAACATAACCATGTGCATTGGGCGCGATTTTTTGTTTGAAGGGGATCCCGAAACTTTATTTGGTACGGTGATGTTTAGATGTTCAACTGCTTGTGAGGATGAGGGCTTAGTTGGATTGTTGGTTCGGAAGAAAGGTATTTTCGACATAAAATTATCAGGACCAACTGAGAATTGAGGATTGGAAGCCCTCGTGACATTGGGTTTTTGCGGTTGAGTGGGAATTACCCTTGGCTTTGTTGGAGCGGTTGGTGGTGGAGCTATCGGCGTGAGAGGTGCGGATGGATTTGGAGGATGGTATACTAGTGAAGCGTTCCTTCCGGGAGGGGAAGTCTAATAATATTCCAAAACTAGGTAGTGATGTTGTGGAGTTGCATAACCCATAGGGTTTCTTGGAGGAATCGGCTGCTGCATGTAGTAGCCATAAGGATTGGGTTGCTGGTAAGGGTACTATTGTTTTGGCAACGACATCCACCATGACTGTGGGTATTGCCACTACTGATGTTGTCCAATGGGTTGTGGTGGAGTTCCACTTGGATAGTATGTCAATGGTTGGTGGAATTATCTTGGGTTACCTTGGGGATAAGATAACCTATAGGGTGTCTGCTGTTTGTTGAGTCTTGGGTTGAGTGCATACACCATAGACTCTTGTAGATGTGAGATGATTGGACAACATCCCTTGGGATGGTCATATTGGTAGATCTCACATCCACCGTCATCGTCTGTGTCCGAATCTACAACCTCATCGGAGATGTTCATTTTCCCCTTACCCTTGTCATGTGTAGGGCCTAAATCTCTCCACTTTTTCTTGTCCTTGTCACTACTTCATTCCTCCTTAGACTCCTCTATGATTTTCAGGACAAGTTCAAGTCTACTATCCAAGGAGTCCTATATCTGGTCTACCTTAGCTGCTACTTCTGTTGTTAGCTTCTGAAGTGGCAAGGTTTTTCTGTTCACCAACTCTTTGAGTGGTGACTCATCCTCTTCATCGCAAAATCTTACTCCCTTCTTTCAAAGAGAAGGATCATGGTTATATTCTTTCGCACTTTTCCTTTTTCGTAGCTCCCCTTCTTCTTTGGCTACTTGTTCCAACAATCGATGAATCTCATGGGATCTAAGTTCTAATAGTTTCCCTTGGGCATAAGTCCCAAGGATTCTCCTAGTTTCATACCTTAGCCCATCTACAAGATGGCGAAGTTGATCCCATTGTGCGTAACCATGGCCTGGGCAATGATGTAACAATGCATAGTAGTAGGCCATGGTAGCATCCAAGGGTTCATGAGTACCTTGCTTCCATCCTTGGATCTTCTTACGCAAATTAGACACTCTAGAGTACATTTGATACGTATCGTTGAATAGTTTTAACATTGTACTCCACCTCCTAATGGTTTCCGGTTCTAAGGACTGGTACCAACTCTTAGCTTCCTTGATGAGTGTCCTGGGAAAAAAATTTTAGTTTTTGCCACTCGTTTTCTATGTTCTACAAGGCACAGGCATCATGAAATGCCTGTAAATGATTTTGCGGATCCGCATTGTATCCCCCTTCGAAGAATGGGAGATTGTTCATGTCTAAGCACTTGATCTGACTATCTTTTTGATGCCTTGTTGGTATTCTTACAGCCTCCGTTATATCTAGCATGCTTTAGGTGGCAAGTAGGGGTTCATCATGATCATCTCGTTCATGATGTCTATGATGTCTACGTTGTTCCCTACTTTCCCTTTGTTCATGGCTAGACTCTCTAGACTGCCCTCATCCTCTCTCTTGACTCTCTCGTCAAGGTCCCTCATTTCTCTTACCTTTATCCTCTCCGTTATGCTCTCTATGACTGTGCCTTGACATGGAAGGAGAGGGTGAATGATGTGATGAAGGTGAAGAAGAAGGAGAACCATTGCCATGATGATGTTTCTTACCTTCTCTTCGATGTCTTCAGCCCCGATCGTGGTGATGATTTGAGGGCCCGTCCTTGTCATTTGTTGTTGTTCCCTCAGTGAATAGCTGGTGTTCATAGGGATTAGAACCATGGTTATGAATTGTGGAATGTAGGTTCTGATACCCCACCTCCTCACTAGTGTTAGGAGGGGGAACATCTTTCGATAGAGAACCCGTTACAAGTGGTTCACCATCTCCAATTTCACTTAGGATGTGCAGGACCTCTTTGCCCTTAAACAGTGTATGTTGGCTCTCCTGCCTTGAGTCCCTCATACATTATGTGGCTGTGGGATGGTAATCCCTTCTGTCAAAATCACCTATAATGTATTCAACATAGAGCTGAGTCATGCCAATCTATGCCAAGGCACGGAGGAGCATGTTGGGGACTACACGATTTAGAGGTAACACTATGTTACCTTGCAAGTCTCTCCAACACATCTATTCATCCTGATGGAGGATAAAAGTAAAATTGGGGATATACTCATCAGGATGAGTATATTCCACCCTATATTGTTGAGGAATCGACGGATTTAGGTTATGTGTTTTAGATTGCCAATTGTTTCTTGTATTATCCCTAGGTGGTGAAGTGCTCTTGTGAGAAGAAGAAGAAGACATTGTGTCTTATTCGATGTGCTATTTAACCATTATATAGTTTTTGTTTAATTAACCCTAAGGTTTGTTTAAGCTCCCAATGATGTGAGTGATTTCCTATGTTCTACTTAGCGCACAAACACTTAGTCCCCGACAACGGTGCCAATGATGAGTGGCGAGGTACCCCTACACTCAACCATACGAATATGAGCGTAACACACATGATCTGGTCGAACTCCACAGACTAAGTGCCTACATGCCTCATGGAACACTTAAGGTTAATTATTCGTTGTCTTCCCAGACTTACTTGTATTTGTCACGGTGTATGGTTAAGTAAGTTCGAGGTATATGATTTTTATAGCTTTTCGGTTTTATCTCCTATGCTGACAAGGTGAAGAGTAAAGAGACTAATTAACTAACTTTAACTAACTAACTAAGCCTTAATTAACCTAGTTTTAGCATCCGTTCCCACTTACCGTTCACAACCTAAATTGATGCAACCTTGGTTACCAAATGCTAATCGTTGTTGGGATCACCAAGCGTAACGCATGTGCTCGAAGCGGTCGTACTGAGGCACTTAACTAGGAGAGAAGGGTTGAGAGAGATTTAATTACTAATAAAGTATTTAAATGGAAAACAGTAAATAAAAATAAATAAAAGTCCTAATTAGCCTATTCCATGCACTGTAAGGTTTATCCAA
>MNCI01027882.1:637477-713538 GCA_015680685.1 Gnetum montanum | reverse complement strand
TAAATGAAAATAGTAAATAACAATAAATAAAGTCCTAATTAGCCTATTCCATGCATTGTAAGGTTTATCCAAGAAGTTCGTCTTTATTGCTGTACACAAACATGTGTTCAGGTATAATATTTGCTTGAATAAAGATCTGTTCACTTTGGAGCTCCTACTGCGGGCACATGGAAAATATTCTATCTCTGGAGAGGTCAAACTACCATAGTTTCCCTAAGGGTCTAGATCTAGATGAGAAAACAAGGGAGAGCCGCCTCTTATGTATAGACTTGGTGGCGCACCACGATATCGCATGGGATGCGATATCGCGGTAGACGCGATATCGCGTACGCAATATTATGGCCCATGCAATATCAATTCCATAAAAGTTCATGCTATAGTTCAACCCATGGTTCTGAATGATCCTTGGGTCATGGTTTGCTTTGATACCAATTGTGACATCCCATCCCCGGATGTCATGGAAAACGTCAAATATACGATATATTAGACATCATGCATACAAAGAAAACATATCAAATGCAAAATATAAGTAATATTCAACATTATGTATAAAGGAAATAATAGGAAAAATGCAGAAAAAAATAAAAAAATGCTTTATTGATATGGAAAAGTGCATTCGAATCGTTCTTTGAGAGTGTTTCTTGGGGTTTTCTTCCTTGGGCATCTATCCCTTAGAGGCAATCTAGCACTGCCACCATGGTTAGGCCTATAACTTGGCTAGCAGGGTGGGCCAATTCCCTTCCTATCCCGCTTCACCCAGCTTCTTGTGACTTGCCTATACTAGGTTTGCCACCCCATGACTTGCCTTTACTGGCTTCACCATTCCCATGTTGGCATGACCTCTATCCCCAGGTATAAATGCCTTAGGTCAAACCCCCAAAGGTTCCTCAAGAGACATGTTCATTATTACAACATGCCCTTTCAGGTCTTAATCACAACTACCCTTTTTGGGTCTTGTTAAGATAACAATAACACTTGTTATGAAAAGACACCATCTTCATTAGGGAACCACATCATTTGGGAATGGGGATGTGACAATGCATAAAGAAAATAATAGGAAAAATGTAGAAGGAAAATGAAAAGAATGCTTTATTAATATGGAATAATGTATTTGGATCATGCTATGATGGTTCATTGGGCTTATCTTCCTTCAAAATCTATTCCTTGAAGGCAATTCAGTATTGCCACCATGATTAGGCATATAACTGATTAGAGGGAATGACCAGTTACCTTCTTGTCCCACCTTAGCTAATACTTAATCCTTGTCTTTATTGGTTTTACAAATCCATTTTTTATGACCTCTTATGCCTAGGTATAAATACCTTAGGTGAAACCCTTAAAGATTATCTCAAGAGACATGCATGTTATTACAATATGACCTTTTAGGTCTTAATTATAACTTGCCCTTTTAGGTCATATTATGATAATTACAATACTTTTGATGAAGAGACATCATCTTAGTTATGCAACGATATCATTAGGAAATGGGGACATGACAATATATCCTCCTTAAGTTCTATTCATCCTCGAATGAATCCATGTTCATGATCTTTTTTCCAACTCCAATGTTTCATCCATCCTTTAGTGATTTAGTACTTTGATTTTTCCTTTTGACTTACGGTTGAATATCCTAATGTTCTCCTACATATTTAGTAAATAAAATGTAAGCTAGAAGAATATGTGAAAATTAATTATTATTTTATTGATAATTATATTTATTCTCTAAGATAATGATAAGAAGTAAATTAAAGATCTACCAACCACCAATCACTAGTTCTAACTAAGTTTACATAAAGTGCAACTCATAATTGGTTAACCAATTAAAGGTGGAGTAAATTCTTATTTCCAACTTGAATTATCATAGTATATTTTACTTGCCCAATTAAAATATAAATTACATAATAAAGAAAATCAAAAGGTCATGAATAAAAGTAAGGTTAAGATATTCCCTAATCTTGATCAACCTTGGGAATCAATGAAAGTGGTTGTAGTTTACCCATAAGGGATATATGATTAGATGGCCTTATTTGAGATGGTAGGAGTTGATCTTATGTCTCAATTTCTTTTTTAGGAATTAACTTCAATAGCTTGGTAACTTGGAAGAATTAGGCATCATACCAAATATAATCTAGGATCTCAATGACAAATGATGTTAACAATGAGATGTTAGGCTAGTGGTAAGTCTAGTTAACAACAAGTTAAGGATTCAATTTTGCTGGATAACACTAAGTTATAAAGTTCTAATTGGACTATATATTTTGGGGTGTATCTATATTATAATTATTTTAGGGTTTCAACATCCCTTGAACCTCGATGAACAATGGTGTTGACCCATCTTCATTAGTCATACCAACATAATTAGTGAATTATAATTCTTGATGAGTACTATTCATTAACATTATATGTTTTTGTATTTTGGGATTGGACTTATCTATTTAAGATTTGAAGTTAGTAGAATATGCACTGGCCAATGGAGTTGCATGTTGAATTGATGGGAACATACTCTTCAAATCACGTTCTTCTTCTATGGATTTTTTTTACATATCCATATTTTCAGAATTGATAAATACTATCAAGTTTTGCATTAAAGTTTCTATAGAGGATAAGTGACACTAGATTGAGATTGGTGTGGGTTATGAATAGTTTGTTCTTTAAGCTTTTCTTTATTTGATTGATCCAGTGGGCCACTTGATAAAGTCTAAAATCTACATGTATTTATATATGTTGATTGCACATACACATCATCCTGATGAATGGATTTTAAATATCAATGCTAAGGCTATGTGGCTTCTCTAGAATCTTGATTGTTCTTTCTTTTCAATATTTAAAGTTTTGAAATTTTTTAAATTATATCTTATAATCTTCATTCAAATATTTGTACCAATTTGAACTTGGCTTCTTTATAAAAGATTATGCAACTAACCATGTTGTGATTTTTGTAATAGGATAATATGTATGGCTTAAAACAAGAACTTCCATGAGAACCATTTTGGTTGTAAATACCTTAATATCCTAAGTTTTTCAAATTAAATTAGAATTAGTATAAGAATTCCCATGATAAAACTTCTTGTAGGCATAAGACATTAGCATTCAAATCTTGTTATTCTTTTAGGATACGTGGGTATCGGTACTTGTGCTAGTCCAAAGCCCAAGGTGAAAATAGTGGATGTTGTTTTTTACTAGCTAGGAACCTTACAAGAACATTGTATGTTGCAAATTTTAGTTTTATTTTTGGATTCTCTCCTAGGTCATTTATTCTCATGGGCATCATATAGTTTTTCAAAATAAGATTAACATTCTTCATGATATTTGATGTTTTCTACAAATGTCTACATGCTTGTTGAATTTGTATACATCTTCTTGACCATTTTGGTTCATCAAGTACTTGATTTGTTGGGTTGGTACTGATTAGATATATTACATAGACACTTTAATAACCTTTCTATCCCCTTTGGAATACTACCTTTGATAGTGTAACTAATGACATACTAGGGGTTAATGACCTAAGAATATCTATGAGTAGAGGTTAAGTATATAATCTTAAGGTCTAATATGGCCTAAGAGGTTTCAATAATTCAATTGTTAGGCATGGTTAGTCAATCTAAGTTATGCACTTTTAAAACATGATTTAAGGTATCGCCTAATTATTAAGCATATGGATGATCAATCTAACCTCATAATTTTGTTTAAAATGCCAAAAAATATTAGAAATTACTATTCATATCTTAGATATGGACATCGTTTGCTTGAGTTATGCTAAAATTAAGACTTCAAGAATCTTAAGGCATCATGTTCGGCAAGGAGTAAAAAATAAATTTTTGGAGCTTTGTAGGGTAGATCTAACTTTGCCATTTAGTCTTGAAGATCAAAATCTACCAAAAATAATTCTTCATTTACTAAAAAAGGCTCTAAAATCAAAAGTTACATCTTTTAAAGTCCAAAAATTTAAGCATAAAATTCAAGAGTTCTCAAGAACTTTCCAAGAGATCATCCATCCGAGTACTACTCTACAATAAGCATACTTAACTATGGAATTTTTATCTCACCTACTATCAACTTGTCAATTTGACCGGTTTGTCAAGTTTTTATGCTTTTTTAGAATTTAAATTTTTTTCTTTGAATTTCAAAATTATATTTTTTGGTTTTGACAATTTGTGAAATTTTCATTAATTGATAAAAACTTGAAAATTTTAGATTATCCGAAACTAGCATATGAGGTAAGATCCTACAGTATCAATGATAGTCAAGAAATATAGGATTGTACAGTGTTGTTAATGGCTAGAGGAGGTAGGATCTTGTGGCATCATTGGTGCTCCTAGCCATTACAGACTATTGAAATTTTCAGTAGGTTTTCTAGCAATTGCAACAATAGTGGTATTAGTGGTGATAGCAACATGCTAGATGACACAAATGAAAATGGAAATGATGACATATAACTCAATAAGAAAGGAAAGAGATGATGCAAATGGTAGATGATAGAAAGGATAGCAATGGTATGATGATTGTAGGTGGTGAGGAGGCAATTGAACAATGGCATTGTGGGAAGGATTTTTGGCCAATGCATATTTACATAGCTTCATGCATGGCTGCATGAGCCTTTGGATGTCATCATGGCCCTAAAAATATTATTATTATTATATATTTTTATTTTTATCTAAATTTTAATCTTTATATATATATATATATATATATAAACAACTAGAAGGATTTGCTTTAGTAGCCAACATAGTGATGATTAAGAGTTGGACTTGGTAAATTTGAGATCATAGATTTGACTATCATTTGGCATTAATTTTTTTAATTATTTTATTATGGTATGCATAATGAGAAAATTTTAATGGTGATATCTTCCGAACAGTAAGTTTGATCATGACAAAATTTATACCATTGAAATTGTCTCGATGAGTATTGCAAATTAGGCATGGTTTCAAGGTTGAAAAACTAAGTTGGGATTTTTAGGATTTGAAAGGATCAAAATATCATATTTTGCTAAATTAAGATTACTAGGTTGATGTATGAGCAACATGAGTACTCCTAATTAACTTGGATTTAATTATGAATAATATATTGACTCTTAGATAAAATCTAACACACATATAACTTTACAATATTGCAAGCGATGAGGTAAACCTATCCTCTTGTAATATGATTATACCCTAGTGAAGTACTAAGGAGATGTAAGATAACATTAACCATTGAGTATTTGTTCTTTTGATGAATTTCTTAGTACTCACCATTACTAGTTAAAAAGAAATAAGAAAATCTTACGGCTAGGTTGACTTCCTTAACTTACTAATGCATAGATCTTAAATAATGGTGAGTGATGCCAAGTTATAAAGGTTTGGTGTTTAGGGATAATAAGTTCCAAGCAAGAAAAGGTTCACTTAGGTTATGGTTAATGGCCTCCTAGGAGAAAATTAAAATAACCTTAATCATGTTAATGAAGATTTTAATATTACTATAAGGTGGGTAAGAGTTACCTAGATTTGTGTCTCCTTATCCTAGCAACATCTCTTGTAGTTGATGTATCTTGTTTAGGCATAATTGGATCTCTTGATCAATGATATCTATGAAAATAACTTCAAAGGAATAATTTTGATTGCTAGGTTCATGTTGAACATGATACATGTTCATGGTTCTCTTATAGATGTGTGATTAGGACTCTATTATCCATTAAAATTGTTGGAAGAGTATCTTCTAGTTTACATGGATCATCTTGGATGTAAGGAATATTTGGTTGTGGTCCTGTGGCTCTCCCTAGGTCATGGCTCCATAGTTTATCATCAAATTATAGTTGGCCCTTGATTATGATTGTTTCTTTGATTGTGGTTTGCTCTTATACCAAATATGACATCCCATTTTCAAATGTCATGGAAAATGTCAAATATGCATTACATTCAACATTATGCATAAAGAAAAGAACAACAAAAATATAGAAGAAAATTGAAAAGAACACTTTATTAATGTGAATAATGTATTTCGGTCATGCTCTAAGGGTTTCTTGGGATCATCTTCCTTCAACATCCATTCCTTAGAGGTAATCTAGCATTACCATCATGGTTAGCCTAGTAACATACTAAAAGGAATGGCCAATCACCTTACTATCCTGCTTTAGTTGACATCTATTAGTCACCTTTATGAGCTTCATAACTCCATGTTGATATGAACTCTCATACCTAGGTATAAATTACAACTTTTCCTTTTAGGTCTTATTACAATAATTATAATACTTGTTATGAAGAGATACCATCTTAGTCATGTGGTAGTACTAGTAGAGTATGGGGACATGACAACACTAAATTAGAGGGCTAAATTGCAAAGGAAAGTAGATAAGGTTCTTGTAAATGGCTTCATGAGGATGACAATCTCACCTTGCACAACTCTAGTAGTGCTTATGCTAAATTAAGATACTAATAAATGAAGGATATGCATTGGTTCAAGGGCTTTGAATAGGATAATAATGAGGTATAGGTTTCCTATTCCAAGAATGGATGATATCCTTGATTTTCCTGCTAATGCAAAAATTTTTAGCAAAGTTAATTTGAATAGTGAGTACTATCAAATTTGGATTATATTGGATGGTGAATGAAAGACTACTTTCAAGATCCATGATGGATTGTTTAAGTGGTTGGTACTGCCATTTGGGTTTGCAAATGTTCCTACTAGATTCATGACATTGATCCATGATGTTGTCAATGACTTAATTGGTAAGTATTGTATTATCTTCTTTGATGATATTTTGATATATAGTTCCAATGAGGAGGAGCACTTGGAACATTTTAGAAAAATATGTCTCAAATTAAAGGAGGCACATTTGGTAATCAATGTGAAGAAGAGTTACTTCTTCAGTGGGAAGATCACATACTTGGGACATGTGATTTCCAAAAATCAAATTAGAACAAAAGCTAAGAAGGTAAAGGCTATTAGAGATTGACCAACTCTTAGAAATGTAGGGGATGTAAGATCATTTTTTGTTTAGTAGGTTTTTATAAAAGGTTCGTTAAAAATTTTAGTGATATGTTCAAGTGGGATGATGAAACCCAAAGGAGCTTTGACTTATTAAAGGAAAAAAATATCTAGTGAACTGGTGCTTACAATATTGAATTTCTAGAAGCTTTTTCATGTGGAGGTGGATGCAAGTGGACTTGCCATTAGAGGGAAGTTATCTCAAGAAGGAAGACCCATCACTTTATTTTTTAAAAACCTAAATGAGTCAAGGAAAAATTATAGCATGTATAAGAAGGAATTGCATGCTATTATTTAAGTAATTAAGCATTAGAGACATTATTTATTGCCCTAACCACAAAGCACTTCAATTTCAAAATTTTCAAAAAAATATTAAGTATGAAATTCATGAAGTGGGTGACACAATTGTAGGAGTTTAATTTTGTGCTGGTGGCTGATGCTTGGTCTAGTGTGCATGTAGTAAATTTCATCATTTCTCATATGGAAGGTATGAATGATTTCATGATTTATATTTTGAGTAGGTTTGGAGGAATCTCAAAGAGCCATTGTTAAGTAGAGCAGACTAATGGAGAAACTATTACATCCAAGATAAATTTCTATTCAAGAATGAGAAGGTTTATGTTCCTAATTATGATTTAAGAAGAATGTTTTTGGTTGAAAAATGTTGTGGTGGCATGGCAGTTCACATGGATAAAGATAAGATATTAGAGATTTTGGCTAGGTACTAATTTTATCTTGGAATAGCCTTTTAAGTCTCCAAATTGTTAAAGGAGTGTTTGATATATCAGAATATCAAGGAAGGTAAAGGAGTTGATGGACATTATATGACTTAAAAATTCTAAAAGGTCCTTGGCAAACTATATCAATCAACTTTGGGAGTGGAATTTTGAAGATGAAAAATGGAAATGATGCTATATTTATGATGGTGGATAGATTCTTAAAGATAAAAAACTTCATTCATGTAAGAAGATGAATGATTCATCACATATGGAAAATTTTTTTTTCTAGCATGTTATGAGGTTGCATGAGATTCCTTTGAATATTTTTAGTAATAGAGACTCCAGTTTATGAGTCATTTTTGAAGGTCCCTTTGGAATATTTTAGGGACAAAGTTAAACTTTTCCAGTACATATCATCTATAGTTTGATGATCAAAATAAAGTGATCAATAAATCATTTCTAAATATTTTGAGTCATTTGTGTGAAGGACAACTATGGTGGGAGAACTTGTTGTATCATGAAAATATTTATTGGAATAATGCTTTTTATGTTGCTATTTGAAAGAGTGCATTTGAGACTAATTATGATTTTTGTCCCAAGATGGTGGATAATATTAGGAGCTTTGATGAAGAGGGTGAATTGAATGCAAACTTGGTGAAGGAGATGAAGGATCGACATGTTCAAGTAAGAGTAAGTTTGAAGAAGAAGGTTGAAGAAAGAGTCCAAAAGAAGAAAGAGAACAAGAAGCAACCTCACGTTAATATTAGTGATCTTATTTGAATGTACTTAAAAATGAATAGGTCGATGGGTGTAAAATTCTCAAAATTGAAAGCCAAGAAGATTAATCCTCTAGGGATAAAGACCAAATCAATAACAATGCTTTTAAAATTAAATTAGAAAATGATATGTGTATATATTTTATCTTTAATGTTGCAAATATTGTGTGTTACCATGACCCAGTAAATAATGAAAACTTAAGGAGAAACATCAATGAGTTGAAAGGGGCTATTGATAAGTCCATGCCTTCAAGGGAGAGGAAGAAAAATGTACTTAAGAAAATAGAAGCTTCCAACACTTGTGATCAAACCATTCATGATGTTGTATGAATTCATGAGACAAAACTTATTGATTGGAGGATTAGTTTTATCCCTACTCCCTTGTTCACTTGAGTTCAATTTTTAAAGGATGGAAGAGCTGGTGTAGAGACATATCTTTTAACCCTCTTATCATCCCTACAAGTTAAGAACTAGAGATTTTGACAACTTGAAATACATTCTTGCTAGGAAAAATATGATTCTCCCAAGAGTTGGGCAAACCCAGAAGACATCTTAGTAGCAAGAAAGATGCCTTGTATCTACTAAAAGATGTTTTACATAATAGGAAGATGTTATTTTTGACTAGAAGACATCTTTCCAGACTAGAATATTTCTTTCTAGAATGTTCCAGTTTATAGTAAGACATATTCCTAGAGGTCCAAGTAATATTTTTCAAAGGTGGCATGTTCAAGATGAAAAACAACCAAAAATCTCTGAGTTAAGTGTGGATAAAGTTTTCCTAAAGTGTTAGCTTTGTGTTATAAAGAATAATAATCTTCTACATGTTGTAAGCTAGAAAGTTGAATGAGAGATTAAATGAGATATGAATCTTGATGGTCAATAAAGTAAATGAGTTTTGATATTGGATGGGATCTTAACCTTGTGTGTGAGGAAAGAGATTCACATAGATTGTAACTTGCATTGAGATTGATCATATGTGATAGTGGATCCTCATGCTTTACAATATTGTTGAGTGCGTGAATGTTGTTGTGGGTTGATATATGGGATTATGGTTGTATTGTATTATGTAATCTTCTTTTAAATTAATATAAGATATCTAGTTTTTATTTTTTAGTAAGTTATTTATCTTGGATACAATCTAGATTTGGTGTGTTTTGAAGGGTTAATTGATGAGCACCAAGTAGACTCTATGCCCAACCATATGAATCACTAAGTGTTCATGTGTGATCCTATCAAATTCTATGGACTTATAGCCTTCTAAGTACACTAGTCTCTAGGAAGTGAAACTAATCACTGTAATTGTTGTCTTCCCAATTAGACTTGTGAAATGCAAAGGTATGGTTAAGTGCAACTCAGACATATGATTTTTATCATTTTCATGTTTTGTATTTTAAGTATCTTAAGGATAAAAAATAATGAATAAAATAAAATAATTAAATTTCTAATTTAATCTAATTAGCTACACCTAACTAATCCTAACATAATCATCAGTTCCAACTTGCCGTACACATCTTGAACACACTTAACACTATTAGGTTACCAAACGTTAAGCGTTATAGGGATTACAAAGTGTCAAGTGTATTTAGCTTAATTTATTATTTAATTACTTAAATAATTAAAGGAAATTGCACAAAACATTAAATACATGAATAAACAATTAATTTATTTCAAAGTGTTGTAAGGTTTATCAAAAAGCTTCCCTTAATTGTTGCACACACTACTGTGCTCAGGTACAATAGTGCTCAAATAAATATTCTAACTTTGAAAAATATTGTGGGCACTATTGTAAAATATTCTAACTCCTATTGTGGGCACTTTGAAAAATATTCTAACTTTCAAATGATAAAATTGCAAGAGCTCTAGTACAACTATGACAAAGATGTCATAAAATGAAAAGTGAGCATGTATTTATAGGCAAAAATAGACACTACAACAAGGCCATATCAACGCATCAAATCCCATGTAGACACGGTTGTGTCAACGAGGTCATGTTGATGGGGCCATGTTGACACCCTAGAAAACATGACTCATTGTACCCCCACAATTGAATGAAAACTTGTCATCAAGTGAGAAAAAGAGGAAATTTTTTTTTACAAAATATTTAGGAAGGTTTGGGATTATTGACATAGAAAATAACACATGAATAACATAAAAAAATCTAAGTGCCCAAGTATATGGAATTACAATCATTACAAAATTTTGGTGTTTAGGACAAAAAAATTGAACACCAAAACAAAAAATGACAAATATAATTCCTTTGATGGTGTGAAGACAAGGAAGAAGTTCAAATGGTCCCAGGTAGTGGATGCTCTTGAGGCTTCGAAGGACCTTCTCTTACTTTAGGCACATGCGATGGTTGAGGTGGTTGTGGCTATCCTGTAGTAGTTGCAACTTCTAGTGGAAGACAGAAGGTATTCAACAGTGCTTCATCTTCTCCTTCTTACTTCTGGTATTATTCATGGTCCATGTTACATTGAAAATGTGGGTTGGTGTGGGAACAACTCAAGGATAGAGCATTATTAGGAACAACTGTTTCCAATTGATGAACTAGGCAACAAAAAGCTATGTTCAGCATCGAATGTCTTTATTGCATTCTATAGCTCTTGGTAGTCACTTGGTCTCCTGTCTAAGTTCTCAGCTATAGATCATTGATCAGCGAAGCATTGCCTAAGAATATTAAGTTCTACATTTTCCATCTCAAGCTTTCTTTGTGTCTTTATGATGCTTAAACTTAGCTTAGTATAACAAGTACAAACTGGCCACATGCTTTTCTAATTTAGATTATGGCTATTCGGTAGTCAGCATTACCAAATTGGAATAACAAGGATTGGTAAGCCTCATGTATTGTATCATTTCCTCAATTTGCAACTTCTTCATGTGGATCTTCACCTTGTTGTAGTGATTGAGCCCATCAAAGATAGGTTGCCATACATCATCACCTTGTTGTAGTGATGAGGGCCTCATTAACTTTTTTCCTTCATCATATGAATATGTTTTTTCATTGATTTTGTTTTGTAGACCAACTTGATCATTGTAGTGATTTTTTACTCTCTCAAATTTGAGAGCCTCATTTTTCTAGGCAGCTACATCTAGTGTAGATTTTTGGTGAAGGCTTTAGACTTCCTCCATAAAGAGATTTCTATTTTTGGTTGCCAATCTCCTTAGTTTAGTATTTACTCTAGCTATCTACTCCTACTATTGATGGATGAAATCTTGCATTTTCTACTTTTGCACATGAACATTCCATAGGTAGTGATTTTTTGTGGTTAAGGTGACATTCTCTTGGTGAGTCTGATCTAAGGCCTTGTAGATATTATGCATGGTAACATCAACCAAGGATTGATAAAAAATCACTATCTTCTTTACATCCTTAGCTTTCTTGAGCTTTTCCATAACCTATTGAAAAGCTTCATCATGGGTCGGTGTAGGGTTGAGAAGCGCATGATTAGCAAGGCGTGCTCTTAATTTAGTAGTCTTTATAGCCAGGTGTTGGATTTGAGCTTGGGCTATTTTAGGTTGCTCTTCCATGATAATGCATTTTCTTCTTACTTGTAATAGATTTGATGGGGTTGTAGTGATTATATATGGAAGGTCAAAGACATTTGGAATTAATTGCTTAGTTCCTAGTAGTTGATCCATCAACTCTTCATGTTGGGCTGCATTTAATTTGTTGCTAACTATTCCTGTGGATATTTGCACATCTCTAAGTGTAGAAATGTTTGGTATAGATGCCATAGGTGTGTTTAATGCCTTGAAAATTCTATTAGCAACCACCTCTATTGCATTCTCCTATTCATGGTGCCACATTACCAAGATTGTTGTATCCTCTCCCTTCTCTAGACACATCGAGAAAGTAGTGACATTCTTAGAGATGCATGGGAATTGCTACTATTGTGAGAAAGAGACTATTACCTCTCGAGTGCTAGGATTCAATCTTGTAGGTAGCTGTGTTCTTTGGGCTAAAAAGATTGGCCCATATTCCTCCATTTGGCTTATGGTTTAAGTCACTTCATTGAGGTGACTCATTGCTGGGTGATACATAGATGGATCACCATCACTTGTTCTTGCTTTTTGCTCTTGCTCACACAAGAGCTACTTTGGGATCTTACACATTTGTTCAAGGGAAGCGTGGGACTTTGGCATTGTTACATGAGTGGGTGGTGGAGGTGGTGGTTGTTGCTCCTCTTTCTTGGTTATGGTAGGGATCTTCTCCTTCATCATTTTTTCCCAAGAGGCATAAGGAGTATGCCAGAGTATATCATTGACATAGCAAACTATTCCTACCCTTTTACATAATTTTTTAATGAGGAAGGGAAAGGATATGGCCTTCCTTCCATGTTTAGTTTCCTTAAATCACTTATCTATCTCTGGATAGATTAGATGGGGAGGGTTTATAGATAATTTTCTACTCAGAGTAGTACATGCACAAGTGGAGAAGGTAGTTACCTTACTGGGCCTCATTGTCAAATTGAGGTGATAGGTTGCTATCTTGAAATATACATGCTCAATTTGGGTGAGTGTGCCATACTCCTTGTGGTCCACTCCATAGCATCATTGGGTTCAGTCCTTTGCCTCTTGGTCTACTTTTGTAGAGATCTCTATTAGATTTGTTCCAATATTAGGCAACCCTAGGGCTTGCGTAATAGCTTTCATTGAGTAGAATACCTAAATGTCCTTGATCTTCATAGTGGCTCCCACCCACCTATCATTCTAGAAGAGATATTTCTCTCTCATTTACCACTTTCCATTAGAAGTAATGATTGGACACATGGGAGAGTTCTACAACTATGTCTTAACTTTTGGTGGAGCATGTTCTAAGAATGGTCAAAAGTTCAATGCTTGGAGAATTGAACATTAGATGTCATGAGGCTTTATCTAATCAAGGCAGGCTAGAGTTAATTGTGACCTCAAGTCTTGGCATCGATCCTAGTGCCTCATCTCAATGGGATTATTTAGTTATGACCAATTCCTCAAGAATTTGTTGGACAAATTCCACTTTGGGCTCCTCCCAAAGAGGTCCCATCGCATGAGTTTCTATTGCCTATTCTTGGGCTTGCTCTTGCTACTCCCTTCTAGCTCTAGGTCATTTGTCCCTTGGTTGAGATGGTCATCCTTCCTATGGGCATTTTATTCTAGGTGCCATCTATAATGACAACATGACCAAGGATTAGCACTTAATGTGTAACTTTGAAACATTTGGAATACCTTATCCCTTGGGGAAGTTACACTTGGCTAAGTTGTGATCATGGCAAGTTTTATTTTTTAATATTATTTGATTAAAGAATTTATTAAAGTGTGTTGGAAGGGTTTAACTCTTGTAGGTTGATGATTTAATATCATTTTATTCATTAAATCCATGGGGGAGTTAGAAAACTTTTCTTTCAAAAACCTAAGATTTGTGGCCCCCATGATGTTAAGCGTACCTTTAGAAGTTGTAGGGTTGAAGGATGGAGTGAATTGGACAAACAATTTGAAAGTTACGGGATCTAGAAGGTTTAAAGCTCTAAAAAATGGCAAAAAATTCCCTTACATTTGAAGAAAATGGTAAAAAATTCCTAACTGATGAGTGCTATTTATAGAATTTTTCCCATGCATCAACTAGGCCTTGTCGATGGGGCCTATGTAATGTTGTTAGCTATGTTGACTAGGCCTAGTCGACGCGACTATTGACCATTGTTGAAAAAGTCAAAATTTAAAAAATCCAAGGATTTTTTGAATGAAATTAGAGTCAAATGGAAGTCGAAAAAGCCAAGAACATAATGAAATACATGAAGAGGGTTTGAGAGTTCACAAATGATGGAGAATGATTGGAGAAATGCCTTAAGGAGCATACAGTTGGATCCAACCACTGGGGAATGCAAAATATTTGATTGCCAAAAGTTCTAAGGATAAGGGACTTAACTAGTCCAACCAAGAGCTATGCAAGTGGATCCTCTCCATAGTAGGATTATGTCCTTTTTTTCCCTTGCATAACCTCAACTAAGGAGTCAATGAACCCTATAGTTGATTAATGGTTACAAAATGTTAAGGACCAAATCCCAAAGATTCTACCTAAGAATTTCAACACATTAAACTAAGATATTAAAAAAATGTGAAAAATTGGTAGTGAGGTGTGTTATGGAGATCATTGATGGATGAGATAGAGAATGGAATTGATGTTGCAATCATGGTCTCATGAAGTCCCTTATGGAGTTATGGTTAGATGACTTGATAAAATTCCAACCTTTGTTCAGATCAAAACCAACCACTTTTAGTGACTTTGCATCGTCACTCTAGGATTGATCCAACCCCTCTAGACACAAGAATGCTCCCACATATAGCCATTGTTCCTTATTTGAGAAGAAAAGAGAAATAGAAAATGAGAAAGGGTCTTAGTAAGAGGGGACCTTCAGGCATGGGTGATATGTATTTCTAGTCCCATAACTAGTGCTTGTAGCATATTTATTTTGTCTAAGGGGTGTGCTTTGAATTTCCATCATGTTGTTTTTGGATATTTTATGTTTTATATGAATTTATTTTAGATGGGAACCCCACCATGCAAAGACTTATTTAACTTCCTATTATTGGTCGACATGGAACGGTAAGAGATCCATAAAAACACACATGCACTCAAGCAAGTAGAGAGGTAGAAAGAGTATTTAATCCTCTTGAAGTCACATCCTTTTCAAACCTTTGAGTCTTTCCCAAGTTTGAAAACTATCAAAGTCACAAGTTTGTTAAAGTTTTATTAATGAAAAGGAACCTCATACTTCCAAAGCTAGGAAAATCATAGAGTTGGTGGATTGGTGGATGATGTGGACTCACTACTTGTTCCATGAAAAAGAAACCTATCTTAGTCATTCGTTATCAAAATTCAAATAGAAATCAAACATTAGCAATTAAAAACATTAGGTACAAACCACCATTAGTAGCTTGCTACAACACCACCATGTCCTACTGGCAATAAAGCACTTTTATTAGAAGACAAGAAAAATTCACACCAAAATAAGGAAAAATATAAAAGAAATTGTAAAATATTCAAGAAAAATAAAACATTCAAATGAAGTTATCAAATAAATATTTGGTAGAAATAAAAAAGTGTAAAACAAAAATTTGTAAAAAAAAAAAAGAGTAGAAAAGCTGAAGAGGTAGTTTATTGATTAGCATGGATGACCATCTTTCCCATGATTGAGTTGAAAGGAGAAGATCCAAGAGATTGAGTGTGTTTGTCCATTTGATGATGCATTGATTTCACTAGCTTGCATAGACTCATGAAAAGGTTTTAGTTATTGTATGTTGACCAATTGTTTCTTCTGTAGGCTCTTAGGTTTATAGATTAACATGAACCTAGAAGGAAAGGTTTCATAAATTATGTAAGGCCCTTCCCACAACATTTGGAACTAAGTTCATTGCTGTACATATGTGGGGTTCTAGTAGAGATCCTTGTCTCTAGGTTGAAATTTCACTTTCCTTATCATAAGGTCATGGTGTTGTTTACTGAATGCTTTATGGACTTCATTCAAGGACATGGACACCAATCGATTCTCATCTAACATATGAAGGTTGATTAACCTCTCTTTTTGTGCTAGGCTTAGTTCAAGGTTTAGGTCATAGGTTGTTGAAAGCGTGTGGAGCTTAGATTAAATTGGTAAAGTTGGTATTTTTCTATACACTAGCTCATAGGGAGACTAGCCTATAGGGAGTTTCCATGTTGAGTGGTATGTTGAAAGGGCATCATTAAGTTTTGTGCTCCAATCTCTCCTATATTTGCTAATTATTATTGTTAAGATTTTTATGATCTTCCTATTGGTAACCTTGACTTGACCATTGGCTTGGGGGTGGTAGGTTGTTAATTTATGCTTAACTTCCAATCATTGCATCAGCTTACAAAAGGTAGCACTTATAAAATGAGTATCATTTTCAAAAATCAATGCACATGGTACTCCAAACCTTTTTACAACATTTTGTTGTATAAAATGTGTAGCAGTGGAAGATGTACAGTAAGTAACAACTATTGCTTCTACCCATTTCATACAATAGTCAAAAATGACTATTATGTACACCTTTTCATTTGACATGGGTGTGATGGGATCATGAAGTCTATGCCTTAGATGTTGAAGGGTTCCAATGGTTGGATCCACTATTAAGATTCCTTCATTCAAGCAATCATCCAATTGTCTTGTTGATAGCATTCACAAAGGGCACAAATTGATGGGCATCCCTAAGGATTGAGGGCCAATATTAGCCTACCATCAGGATTTTAATGGATGTGCGTCTACCTGCATAGTGGCCCCCACAAGGAGCCTCATGAGCATCTTGGAGAATGCATAGTTGGTCAACATTAGGAACACACTAGCAAACTAGGACATTAGTGCACACCTTGTAAAGATGTTTGTTAATCTCCATGAAGTGTTTGACTTGATGAAGAAACTGTTGTTTCTTTCGGTGGTCTAACTCCTACAGCATCTCTTGAGTAAGAAGATAAATGAGGATGCTATCATTCCATTTTGGTTTAGTAAGTACTTGTTCATTTATTACATCAGCAAACAAGAGTTTATTAAAAAATTGATCAAAAAGTGAGCTCTCATCCTCTTTGTTGTCCCATCGTAACTGAGACAAGTGATCAACAACCATATTCTCGGTCCCCTTTTGATCTACCATTGTAAGATTGAACTCCTGTAAGATCACTAGCCACCATATGAAACAAGGGCTCATTGTTGGTTTATTCATTAGGAAGTGAATGGCACTGTGATTAGTATGCATAAACACCTTATATCCAAGCACATAGTGCCTGAATTTCTCCAAAGTGTACACCATTGCCATAAGCTCTATCTCTGTTATGGTGTAATTGAACTATGCACCCACAATGTCTTGGCTTGTGTAGTGGATGTAATATGGATGTTTTTGATCATCCAATTGCATAAGAACAACTCCCAAGGAATATTATGATGCATCCATCATGATGTGAAATAGTTGAGACCAACCAAGTGCTTGTAGAATTGGAGTCTCTACAAGCTTCTCCTTAAGTTGTTGAAATGCCTTTTTATAATCCTTAGTCTATATGAATGGAGGAGCTTTCTTTGTAAGCTCGACCAATGATTTTGTAATATTAGAGGAATTCTCTATGAATTGCTGGTAGTAGCTAGTGTGTCCAAGGAATGATCAAATATCTTTAACAGTTTTCAGTTAATGGGTTATTCCTTGGATGACTTGAATCTTTTCAAGGTCCATCTCAATCATTTCTTGAGAAATTCTGTGCCCCAACACAATGCCCTCTTGGACCATGAGATGAGTCTTTTGCCAATTGAGCTGAAGATTAGTCTACATGCACCTTTTAAATGCTTGCTTAAGGTAGTCTAGGGCTTGCTCAAATGTAGTGCCATAGGTGAAGAAGTCATCCATGAAGACTTTCACTCTACTACCAATCTACTAGTAAAAAATACTGAAGAAAAGGCATTGGAAAGTTGTAAGGGCATGGCATAGACCAAAAGGCATCTTTTGATATGAAAAAGTTCCCTAGGGACTTATGAATGTTGTTTTGGCCTAATTCTTAAACATGATTTAAATTTTTTTATAGCCACTATAACCATTTAAAAAGCTATAATAGTAATGCCTAGAAATAATGTCCAAGACCTAGTCCACAAATGATAATGGAAAATGATCTTTGTATGTCACCATGTTCAATAGCATCAAATCAATACAAATCCACAACTTGCCATCTTTCTTTAGCATAATTACAAGTGGCTAATCTACTCTCTATCCACAATTGGATAGATTAACCCCAGCTTGAAGAGTTGTTCAATTTCCTCTTTAACGATCTATTTTAATTCAAGGTTTAGTCGCCATTGCAACTATCCATTTGGCTTCATATCCTAAACTCATAGGATCAATCCCTATGAGTTTAGGATATGACCAAGTAAAGGCTGTTGGATATTTGTTGACCACCTTTGAGAACATCATTTTCTAGTCAAGAGCAAGGTTGACATTGATTATCACAGGCTCTCCATTTTTCAGAAATGCATATTTCATGTCAATAGGTAGATTTTTCAACCCTAAGGGCTCTATTTAAAATTTTTTAGGGATTTCCAACTCTCCCCAATTGGTATCATTAGGTTCATCATTGGAGAGTTGGTAATGAACTTGTTCCAATTCATTCATTCCTTCAACATAGGCACAAGTTAACCTATTAGTAGGTTCCATGCAAATTATGCCACTCTAAGAATCAGTTGTCAACCACTGGATGCCCTCCTATTTTGTGGCTATTGCGTACAGGTACTTTTGGATTTTAGATTCATTTGAAAACTATTTGAATGCTTTGATTAATGTGCTCTTAATATACCAAAGTCTCTACACACAGTTGCACCCTATATCATTGTATGCAATGCATGAAACTCGCTTGTTATTAATCTTTCCAAATGCATTTTCCTTGGCAATCTCTAAGGAAAGATCTCTGATGCCCATTCCTGCATCAATAGTGCTTAACCAAGTCCTTCTCATAATGATTGGGGAGTCCTCCTTATAATTGTTAAGTTTGATTACCAAAAAATTGGTAGGATATGACCGCCTATATGCAGTGGTCACAATGTCCTCCACTACTTCCAAAGGAATAGTGATGGATTGATTTTCCAATTCTAAATAGATGTTTCTCTTCTTTAGAGGAGGTAGGTTCTAGGAATTGTACATTTCATGGAAAATCAAATTAACGCCTAAACTTGACTCGATAAGAACCTTACTTGGCTCATTTTCAGCAATCTACAAATAGATGACTGGACTTCTAGGATTAACTCTTTTCTTAAGAAGGTTGCTAGCCTTGACCCAATAAGATATAGTGTGGGTTAACATGATAGTATGAATCTTGGATGACATTTGGTTTGAAGGGCTCTTGAAAGAAATGGATGTAGAGGATAAAGGAGACATAGGATGACTAGCTGCATAAGTAGGTGAGGGTTTTGTAGGGCTATTGGTTCAAAAGAATGATCTTTTATGGGATTTGGCTTTTGAACCACTCGGTTGGGAATTCAGTTGTAAGTTAATAG
Organism: Gnetum montanum; assembly: GCA_015680685.1. Lineage (NCBI taxonomy): Eukaryota > Viridiplantae > Streptophyta > Gnetopsida > Gnetales > Gnetaceae > Gnetum > Gnetum montanum. Next base: position 694,062 of record MNCI01027882.1, on the reverse strand, counting down.
CCCTAGTAGTGTTATGCTGTTACGGCTTCGTGGTGTAGTGAGTGAAAATGTCAGTGGCTAGAAAACACTGAGGGGTCGACAGGCGCAACTGTTTCGACCCCATACCTACGGGAGGGCAGTGCTAGGTGTGTGCAGATACGGGGTGCCCTGAACGGTCTGGTCGATCAAACAAGGACTTACGTTGGCATCAATATAGCCTTTTGCAACATATACCTTTGATATAGAATGGAAATGCAAAATAATGCTTGAAAGTAAATGAAGCAGAAAATGTGACAACAATGCGATGTAATGCTTGAAAGTGAATAAAACAGAAAAAAGAAAAAATACTACAAGCAAGAAAGTAGGCAAGAAATAAAGCAAAGTGTAGTTAGAAACATGCACCACTCTGAAGCTACAAACTTGCTTTGTTAAGATGGATACAGTCGGTTGCACAACGTGATGAAGTGCAGAGATTCCGAGAGTAACCAAGACGTGTAGAGCAAAACAGACTGTGCTTGGGTGCAGACTTAGATGTTGATAATGTAGGAATTCTACCAAGGTGGTAGAAAAAGGATGGAATAGAGTGTTAGCGAAAAATGCTAACTTTTCGCAGTGTCAAACAGAGAGCTCACAATGCTTGATGTTACAATGCTAGAGAGGAGAGAAGTTCGTAGAATTCCAAAAAGTTCTCACCTCTTGAATGTTGTTCTTTTTTTTTAAAAAAATGCCACCCTCTTTTTGAATGCTATTCTTTTTTTTAAAAAATGCCACCCTCTTTTTGAATGCTGTTTGCCAGGGTATTTATAGGACTAGAGGGTATGCATTGACTTGTCGGTGCCACTCGCGCCATGTATGACCGTTGGACCTACAAGACCATTGTAATGCAAACTTGTCATGCAATAACTACGAGCCTTCCATGTCATAATTGCTCCGTTATCATTTGGAGATGTGTGCCAATAGTCCAATTAGGTGAAGTGCATTGATGTCGCACAACTACCCGCATGCCTTATTGTGTTTTGTAGCGTAACATGCTTGGTGTGGCATAGCACCTTGTCATGTATTCTACTACATGTTGTATGCTTGCTATGCTATGCTACGCTATGTAGCATAGTGTAGCAACTAGCCTTAGTCGTGAAAGTTTTTCCGATTTGCAAACTTTGTCTTCTACGATGCAAGTCTTGCGAACTTCGTTGATTCTGCCCTTTGAGCTACCTTTTGTCCCTTCTGTAGGATTGCTACGCCTCGCTGCGCCATGTAGCTCAGTGTAGCGCAGCAGTAGACATGGTCCACTGCTTCTTGACGGAAAGGGACATTGTTACAGAACTTGAAATTGGGTGAGGGAAATGGTGGTGAAGCCATTGCCATGCTACGCTACGTGGTGTAGTGTAGCGTAGCACTTCATTCCGCCATCGTATTCTAAAGTTTGCTATGCTACGAGGTGTAGCGTAGCAGACTTCATGACTTAGAAAACTTGCCGAACTATTTTTTGCACATCCAGAGTGCTGCTGCCAATTCTGCACACTGTTTCTGAGTAGGCTGTCGGTTGGTCAGGCCACTTTGGTGGACAGGTAGGATGACACAGAGCCTATCCATGCTCAAAGTAGAAAATTTGCTGAACTAGCCAGCTTGAACTTAGAACGTTCTCCTCCTGATGAACTGCCATAGTGCTGCACAGATTGCAAGAGCCTGGTGAAGCAAGGATGACCCCACATTTTTTAGGATGTTTCATTGGCCCCTCTTTGTTAACGTCTGGAGAATAGGCTCGATGGACGTTGGCAAAGAATACGAAACACCGTAGCAGGCGAAATGCTAAGGTTGTCGCTCGGTGAGTGTTGAGACATCGCTTGGCCGCACTTGAGAGTGTTGCATTGGTTTTGCAGAGGTTAAGGCAGAGAGAAAAGATGAGTTCCTCATCAGAGTGCTATGAGGGGCTCTTTTGCATTTTCATCATTGGCTGGCACTGTTCTTCAACCTCCTGTAGGTAGGTGCCCCCTTCGTAGGATGAGTTGCATTACATCTGTGAAAGGTTTTGACCTACCTACAGACACCTTCCATACGACGAGTTTTGTTATGTACGTGTTGGAATTTGCACTCTCAAATAGCCATGTTAGTTAAGGCACTCGCTTCATGACGCTGTAGCATTAGCTGCTGTAGTGAGATGTGTTTGTGGGGACAAGGTCTTACTAGTTGCTGGCATTGTTGTTACTCTTGGGCACTGTCGCTGGTGTGAGATGCCCAAAGTAGGAAGGCTAGTAGCAGCCTTGGTAGTGCTGGCACAGAGGAGCTAGCCTCGACGGCATCGAGAGCTGTTGCAGGTGCGAATGCTCTAGAATCCTTGCTAGGGGTTTGCATTCCTGGTTCAGCTATGGGATGAGTTGCCACATAGCTAATGTCGTGCAAGCCCAGGCATTGGCAGGGAGCTGGAGCAACAATATTGTGGTTGGGCCACAATACTGCCGGAACTCCAGATGTGGGAGCTAACCCAAGAACTACCATTAAGGCGATGGGCCATGGCAAAGGTAGGTTTAGAGGGTTAGCGTGATGCCATATGGCATCTTTGGAGAGTTAGCATGATGCCAAGGTTGGTGGCACCACATATGTTCTAGACCGCATTCTCAGTGTGTCGTGAATGCTGTTCCAAAGCTATGACATCCCACCCACATGTTAGCATTGCGCCCACTCGTTCAATGTGTATCTAGTGCTGGTGCATGTTGGGGATGCAATGCAAACTCAGTTTGAGGTCTTGGTAGACCGTGTGTTGGTTTAAGGTCCCAGTGGACCACCATGCTAGTTTAAGGTCTCAACAGATTGTACATGCCAGTTTATCGTCATAGTGGATGTGCAACGCTAGTTTATAGTCATAGTAGACTAACAGTGCCAGTTTTACATCGTAGCAGACGGTTGCTGCTAGTTTAACATCATGGCGAACACTACTTGGTGCTGTTGCCAGTTTATCATCGTAGCAGATAATGCTTGGTGCGATTGCTAGTTTATCGTCATAGCAGACGATTGCTGCCAGTTTAACGTCGTGGCAGACGCTGCTCGATGCTGTTGCTAGTTTAACATCATGGCAGATGATGATTGGTGTGACTGCAGTTTATTGTCGTGGCAGACAATGCTTGGTGCGACTGCCAGTTTATCATCGTAGCGGATAGTGTTTTTTGTTGCCGTTGCTTCAGATGTAGTACGGCTTGAGATACGATTTATTCACCAGGTTGGTTAACTTATTGTTGTCCATGTATACTAGTTTGAAGGCTCCATTTCTGAAGGCTTTAGTGACCATGTAAGGACCTTCCCAGTTGACTGAGAATTTGCTCACATGTTCATGGATGGCCTTGAGAACGAGGTCTCCCTTCTGCACTGGTCGTTGATGTGAGTCTACACAGTGCTTCTGCTGTTGTTTGCTCTGGTAGTGCTCGATTCATATCAGCATCAGCACACATTCCTCCTACACTAAGTTGAGGTTGATGGTTTGCAATTCGTTGTTCTGGGCTTCACTCACGACACCGGACACGATCATCTGAAGTGAGGGTACCTGTAACTCAAGAGGCAATAAAAATTCAGATCTATAAATGAGACTGTAAGGGGTCTTACTTGTCACAGTTCTGTAAGTTGTTTGGTAGGCCTAGAGGACGTAGAGGATCTGCTCATGCCACCACCTCTTGCTATTGTTGAGCATCCACTTTAGCAAGTTGATGATGGACTTATTTGTAGCTTCCGCCTACCCATTCGCCTGTAGATAATAAGGAGAAGAAAATGATTGTTTAATGCCCAGGTTGCTACAGAAGGTTTGGGTTTCTGTACTACTGAATTGTGGCCCATTGTCAGTCACAATAGTCATTGAAAGCCCAAACCTAGTTACGATGTTATCAAGGATGAAACGGCAGATTTGCTGAGACATCGTCTTCCTTAGGGGAATAGCTTCCACCCACTTGGTAAAATACTCTGTGGCAGTGATAATGAAGCTATGCCTCATGGAGGACTTAGGCGTAATAGGCCCTATGAGGTCTAATCCCCATCATTGGAAGGGCCACGTGATTTGTGTTGGATGCAGGTCTATAGGTGCTATGTGTATGAGATTTGCGTATCTTTCACACGTGTCACACGTCTTGACTTTCGACAAGCAGTCACGCTCCATGTAGGGCCAGTAGTACTCTAGGCATCTAATTTTTGTGGCCATATCCCTGGGTGCTATATGTTCATCGCATAACCCTTCATGGACCTCATTAACTACCTTTTGTGCTTGTTCATCACCCACACATGCTAGCAATATCCCGTTGTAGGATCGTCGGCATAGGACGTCATTTCCCATGAGTATGTATTACCGAGCACACTTACGGATTGCATCTCTCTAGGCATATGTCAATCCACCTAGGGGCTTGCTATGTTTTATATAAGCTTTAATGTTGGCATACCACTCCAGGGCATCCGTAGCATTGACAGAGGCCACATGTTCTACCTGAGTGATAGGCTCTATGCATTCTGTGATCGATTGGCAGGTTTTCCAAGGAGTCTGATGGGATTTTTAATGCAAGGGTAGCTAGGGCGTCTACTATGGTGTTCTCGTTGCATGGCACATGTTGCACATCAGTGGTCGCATATTGCTTAAGTAGTGTTTTTGCTAGGTCGCAGTAGGGTTACAGGTGCATAGCTTTGTAGGCGTAGACTTCGGTGATTTGATTCACGACTAGTTGTGAATCTCCCCAGATTGCAGGTGTTGTATGCATAGTGCTCGGGTAGTTAAGAGGCCTCTAAGTAGGCCCTTGTATTCTGACATGTTGGTGCAAGGGAACACAAAACGATAAGTGGATGGGTGCACTTCCCTAGAGGGGAACGTGATTGTGGAGGCAACGCTACTTCCTCGCGCGGTTGAGGCACTGTCGAAGTGTAAAGTGGTTTCGAAATGAGATAGAACAATGGTGACATTGTTGACATATTCGTCCAGGAACTCAGGGTCTATGGTTGCCTGGTCGTCAACTGGCGAGGCCGTGAGTTGGGTCGCTATGGCTTGACCCTTCGTCGATGATTTACTTACATAACATAGGTTAAATTCCGTGGTCATTTCTTTCCATCTGGCTATCTTGCTATTTTTTTATAGGTTGCAGGTGATAGCCTGGAGTATATTGCTTTTGCAAATGATGTTGGTTGTGCTGTGGAATAGGTAATGGCACCACTTCTTTAGTGCGAATGCTAGGGCTAGGCAGTTCCTCTCTAATTCATTATACTTCACCTCATATGCTACTAGTGCATGGCTCAGGTAGTACACTAGTATCTTAGAACCATCGTCCTGATTCTGACATAGCAATGCTGCTATGGAAGTGTCAGAGGTGGCAAGGTATATGAAGAAAGGCTTGTCCCTTTGTGGCAGGTGCACCGTTGGGAGGTGCAAAAACTCCTTCTTCAGGTCGTTGAAGGCTTGTTGACATTGGGTTGTCCACTTGAAGTCAACCCCCTTCTTTAGAAGATGTTGCATGGGGTGTAACTTGTCAGTCAACCTGGCTATAAACCTTCGAATGAATTGCACTCTACCTTGTAAACCATGTAACTCTTTCAGGTTTGTGGGAGGCACTAGGTTGATGATGGCTTTGACTTTGTCGGGGTCCACCCGTATTCCGGCCTCTGATACTACAAACCCTAACATGCGTCTTGTTTTCACCCTGAAGATGTACTTCTTAGGATTGAGGTGCAGGTCGTGTATTTGACAACATTTAAGGACTAGATCGTATGGGTGATCAGCTGCCTCCTTGGACTTAACCACTATATCATCTACGTAGTCGTTTAATGTTTCTAGGATGTAGTCATTGAAAATATAAGTCATGACTCACTGGTAGGTTGCTCCAGCATTCTTCAGCCCAAATGGCATCATGGTATAGTAGAAGGTCCCCCATGGGGTCATGAAGGTTGTTGACAGCTAGTGCTATGGGTTAATGTAGATTTGGTTGTATCCAGAGAAACCATCCATGAAGGATAACAGAGCATGGCCAGTTGTGATGTCGATGAGTTGATTAATGCTCGGGAGTGGGAAGTTGTCTTTGATCATTACCTTGTTCAAGTCTCGGAAGTCTATACAGATCTGTATCCCTCTCATTTTCTTTGAAACTATAATGATGTTGGACACCCACTCTGAATAGTCGACTGCGCGGATGAAACCTACTTGGTATAGCTTAGTGATTTCATCTCTCATAGCTAGTGCGATTTCTAGCTTAAATTTGCGAGCTTTCTACTTAACTGTCTTTACGTGGGGGTCTAGGATAATGTTGTGTCAAATCAGTTGTGGGTCTAGACCTAGCATATCACTGTATGACCATGCGAAGACATCGATGTTGTCTTACAAAACTTTGGCTATATTCTTGTGCATTTGCATGTCTAGGAGAGAGCTGAGTTTCAATGTTTTCACCTTCCCCTTTGACGTGGTCATAGGTGTCTCAATAAGAGGATCTTTTGTTACATCCCCTACCTCTAAGTCTAGGGCTTGGACCAGGTACCTGGGCCAATCTGGGGATGCTTCTAAGGCTACTACAGTGCTAGTCATAGTCAATCCCCAATTGATCATGTCGGGGTTCAACTGTCTCGCGAGCTCGCCCTGTGGCCTTGCTAATGCCAAAGGTGTGGAAAGGTCATGATGGATTCCCATTTCTCGCTTGACCTACCATTATAAGATGAAAGCTTGGTTAAGGGACGTCAAAGATTGTGTGGAACGAAAATCTACAAAGCAACACCGAGATGCAACTTGCTAATTATGGCAATGTAAAGATTGAAAGTTTGCTAGTTTAAGGTCGTGGCAGACTGCCAAGGCACAAGAGTGCAGGATTGCTAAAGGTATAAAATTGTTGATGTAAAGCGTGAAGTTGTGTAACTATTGCTATGCAGATGCCAAATTGCTAGTCTAGTGTCATTTTAGACTGCCATATTGCAACGTGTAAGATCTTGACATGCAACATAATAGTACAGGAAATTGCGGGTATGAGAAGTATCGAACTGCTAGTGCGAAAATGAAGACATGAAACCTCTAGGAAATGTGATAATGCCTATGTGGAAGAAGGTGAGATAACCGCTGATGTAAGCATGTGGCATTGTTAGTTTAATATCATTCCAGACGGAAAACGTATCGGGCTGAAACTACTAATTTAGGGTCTTTTGGACTTTGAGGGATGCAACTACGCTAGGATTGCTAGTTTAAGGTCTTTTCGGACCCTTAGTCGAAAACAAATATTTTTTTTTGTTTTCGGGAAGGTAAGTAGTTGGATTGAAGCATGTCAAGGCTTTAATGCTAATAGTGTTATGATGTTGTGGTGAGCATGCTACGTTGCATGATGCACTCTGCATTAATTGGAGAGAGAGAGGGCAACAAGTTTTTCTATTTTTCCATTACAGCCATAAATAGGGGTTAAACCCCAGTAATTTCGCCATTTTCACTGTAAGAGCATAGAGCCTTCATCGGAGCATAAGGCGATTTCGGAGCATGAAGCAATTGCATTGATCAATTAGCAAGACAAATTTCTTTAGCGAAGGGCATAAATCTTCAAGTAGGGCAATGGCTCCTAATATCCATTTGGCGTTTGCAAAGGTTGAGGAGGCGAAGAAGACACTAGGGCGTGCACCACAAGCACATGTTGCGGCGTGGCAGAGCATGCCGTTAACCCAGTAAGTTACTCTGTCCTCTTTACCCTTTTCGTGTGGCGCTTTCTATCATTTTCTACTCTTGTTTTGCATCCTATTTGTTTGTGTCCATTCATGGCTATCTGTGTTTTATGTGGTTGCATTATTTTGGTTTTTGTACCACTGTGGTCATCGTTTCGGCCATGGCAAATGTATAAAAATTACATCGTGATTACATCCAAGGCCGTCGAAACTGCCACCGCTGTGGTTGTTACAACCGTGGGGGCTAGGGTAGTTTAAGTTGCTTAACCTTAGCATGTTGCAACGTAAAACCCTTAAGGGGACTAGGTCATGGTGTGATGTGGCACCATGACACATGTTTTGTTAGGCTATGTTGTCAGTTGTTTTGCTGCTACGCTAGGCTATTTGCATGCTCTTACTACGCTAGGATTCCACGCTCTTACTACGCTACGTGCGGGTAGAGGGTTATGCTATGCTATATGTATGGACTGCTAGGCATTGCTATGTTGCATGTATTGTGTTTAGATGTGATGCTAATATTTACTGATTATGTTGTGCAGGACAGACCAAGGTCCCAGCTGATTGTTTTGGACATTTGCGGGGTCTTGTGCCATGTGAGTAGACTTGTTGCCAATGCTCCTACTCCCCCGATACATGTGGGAGATCGAGCAGTTTGGTTCAGAAAAGGGGCACAAGACTTCTTGCAATTCCTTCTCAATCACTTTAGTGTGATTTTTTGGTCTTCTTTAAAGGAGAGGGAGGCATCCGGCATAATAAAAGCCATGTTACTAGGGACTAATCGGGACAACCTGAGATACTTTACCAATGGGGCACTCATGAACAGGTAGGGAGGAGGATCCAGCCAACAGTCAATAGGGTTGAGGTGTTTAGCCTAGATCTAGGACATGCTAGAATTCAACTGCTATCACAAGTACAACACGTTGTTTCTAGCGCGTGACATGATGACGTACTTTCAGAATCCATAGGGGATTATCTATTGTGCTACCGGGTGAGTTTTGCATCTTTACTTTGCTTTGTAGTGCAATGCTGGCCATATCGGCCGAAGGCTTAATGGTGTATGTTTGTCACCAGGTTTTACATTGATGATGACAGGGTTCACGACCAACCGGATCTATTGGCTACAGTGCAGCTAGCCTTACAGGAGTTCGCTTCTACTAAGAACCTACAGGTGGGTGTCATTGGTCAGTGCGAGGAAGAATACCATTCCTATCTACGCATGCTCTGCCTTATCTACAATCAATGTATGGAGAAGGGTTGGCTGGATAAGGAGTGGAAAGAACCCTTCAAACAAGTCATGGTTGAAGAGGTCTTAGTTGAACTCCTGCTGTTCCCGTTACCGTATAGACCTAGTGGATCAAAAGACAAGCACTGCATGCTCAAGTGTTTTCGTAATCTTTGCATTCTCTGCAGTGCTATGCTAAGTGCGTTTTGTGAAAATTGTTGCAGGGGCAAGGAAGCCTCGTGAGGTGACGGTGGTAACTGCCAAGAGGTAGGGGGCAAACATCTACTTTAAATACAGTGAAGTAGCGACAAGCTAGAGCTGGTTAGAATGAGGGGCCCCAAATTCCTTGCTCGAGAAAGTCCGAAAGGTGGGGCTTATGGATCTGCTCATATCTCCAAATCCAAGTGTCTCTGCTACTGAGATGCTTTTCTTGGTCAACTCCTTCTTTGGGAAGGTGAGTCGTTTTTGCACATACGTGTAAGGCATGCGGGTGATCATTGAAATCAATGACCAGCTATTTGCGGATCTGTTTGGCATCCCTGCTGATGGCACCCCCATAGTGTTGAAGGGAAAGCAGGAGTTGACTCTTCAGAAGTAGCATATCGTGGAGTGGTTGAGGCTCACCAAGGAGTGAAAAGGGTTCCCCATGGAAAAGCTAAAGGATGGCCTTGTCGTGGGGCTTTACCCAATTTTTTGTGCCTGCGCATTTCCTCAGCTACTCACCCAAGGGAAGGTCTTAGGGCTTGAGAAGGCTTGGGTAATGCAGGAGGTTATGGAAGAAGGGGCCCATTATGACTGGGCCAATTTCCTATGTAGTGGCTTGCAGGCTAAGATTTTGGGGCTCTGTGAGCAAACGGAGTCCTGCTCTAACATACACTATGCCTTCTACATAGGCTATCTGAAGCACTTCATGGAGTTCCTGGTGGTCCAGGTGGATGGAGTCTGGTCCGTGCGAGATTGCGATCATATTCCCAAGCCATGGATTCAATAGGTCCTCCAGACCCTGTGAGCCCAGGATCCCCCAGAAATGATTGGGGAGTTGTTGTCTGCAACGACTAAAAGTCTGGCAGTTCGTGGCGTTCATGGCTAGGATAGCATAGGAGAGACATCCCCTGTCATAACCGGTAGTGCGATGTGGGGTGAACGTCTCATAGCTGAGATCCTACCTAAGGAGTTGAGAAGGAAGAGGCCTCCCCTAGCTAGGGAAACCCCTTGCGAAGAGGAGGGACAAAGACTGAGCTCAAGCTGCAGAGGATGTAACCCCCCATTGGTAAGCATTTTTGTATAATGCTTACTTTGCTATAGTTTGCTACGCTATGCTGCGCTAGGCGACACGGCATAGCGTAGCACCTGTTTTGAACCAGCTTGTTTTGAATCAACACAAACATGCCTTTTTTGCTTAGTAGAGGAAGAAGAAGATGAAGAAAAAGGTGATGAGGAAGTATCAGCCCTTAGGATAGGGGTGACGAATAAAGACACGGAGGCCCCAGTCTTGAAAAAAAGGACCCCAGTTAAGAATAAGGGAGCTTCTGTCTCTAGGGAAAGGGCTTTCATCATTAGGGAGCCTCTTATTACCAATGAAGAGATGCCTCCCTTGAATAAAAAAGACACTGGTCTCCTGAAAGGAAAGGCACCAGTGCATGAGGAAGGGACTTGCATGGATTTGGCAGGGCCCTCCACCAAGGCTACCACGATCATCTTGCCTCAGCAAGAAGAAAGACCGCAGTTGGGCATTGGTGAGTTGACGGGATGTCTGCCTTGTCATAATTCATTTTGGCCATTGCTGACATGCTTAATCGTGTAACAGGTGTTACTATTAATGCTGCAAGACCTCCTTCGATTCATACAAAGTCGTGGGCCGAGGTCCTTGACAAGTTTACGTTCGTGCAGGACCTTGTTGATGACATGATTAGACACCTTCAGTAGGTAGACCTTGGCATGGGTAAGTGGTAGTATTAAATGTTCTTATGTTGTTTTGCTAAAAACTTTTGAGTTCATTGATTTTGCTATGTTAACGCGATTGCTATGCTCTTCATGTTGACATAGCCTCTTAGCTCAAATGGAACCCAGCTCAACCCATGAAAGTTGATGCTATGCCTACACTCTCACCAGACATGACCTAGGTGCCTCGTTGTGTGTTCGATGAGGCTCACAAGTGCGTCTTGCACTTGGCACACTCTTTGTGGGAATGTAGGCATGCCAATGAGGACCTATGGAAACAGACCTACAAGGCTGAGCAAAGAGAGGATGAGTTGGCTACTGAGGTGGAGAATCTCAGGTTGAGGATCGACTTCCTCATAAACCGTAACCCTGACCCTGTTGATTGTAAGAGGACTATAGATGACTACGCCAGGTTTTGGACTGTCATTCACCAGAACGTGTTAAGATATGAAAGATATCAGTGCCAAAGTCTTCGAATGGGGGCGAATCCAGAGAAACCACAAACATGCATACAAGCTAGAGAACGACACCCATCGAAGACTGTACAAAGACGTTGCTTTGGAAGCATTTATGTATGAAGCATTCGTGAATCCCATCAGTGCTTCTGAGGCCTATGCTAAGTTCAAAGAGCAGGTGAAGATCATGAAATCTCCTAACTTAAGGGTTGATCTTCCTACAAGAGAGACCGCAACCACCTCCCTTTCCCTGGAACCTCTAGAATGGATGACCGTGGAAAAGGAGAAAGCTACCACTACAAATTCTGAACCTAGCAACAGGTGCTGGATGGACATTATGACAAAGGAGATTTGTCATCGCCTCAGGCTTGGTCTAGACCAAATACCTCTTTAGACTGATTGCAGGCTCCTCTCAGGTTAGTTGCTTTAATGGGTAGATGCTCGTGCTATGTTATAGCTCACGTTTGTTGCGGTTATTGCCCTAGATGACTACTTCATTCATGTGATGCAGGATCCAAATGAGGGTAAGAGACCCATGGAGGGAGAGAATGAAGAACTAGCAGAAGGCAATGCAAGGGCGGATGATGCACAAGCAGATGAAGTGAAGGCAGACGGTGAAGGCGATGCAAACGGAGACACCCCATCATAGCATGTGATTTTTTTAAAAGTAAATTTTGCAAACATTGCCAATAGGCAAAAATTTTGAATGAAATGAAGACTTCAAAAAAGAAACCTATTTTATGTTAACTTGTGTATTATGTAAAGTTTTCGTGCTCTTGTATGCTAGTTTTGGGCCATCTCGGGTCATTGCTAGTTTTGGGCCATTTTGGGCCATTGTGCAACGTGTCAAGCAAAAAGCAATGGTGCTAGTTTTAGGCCATTTCGGGCCATTGCGTAAAAGAGATAATACGTTAACGAAGCAAACAATGGTAATGATAGTTTTAGGACATTTTGGGCCATTAGCGTAGCACGCCAGAAGGATGACATACTAACAAGGTGAGGAAATGATGAATGTACAAGGGATGACAACTTGGCAGGAGATAGTAAGGTTGCTACGCTATGTGCAGCTGCTTCCTGACCTGTTGTGGGTTGATCGGAACGTAAGACCAAGGTGTTTTGCCAGGGAACTTGTTCACATCGTTGTCCTCCACTTGGAAGGAAAACTTGACCCATGCATTTTTGATTTGGGAGTCTGCTTGCTGATCCGATCCTTCCGTTGAATGATTAATGCATGCATGAACAGGTGCTTCATTCTCAGAGGTTGTAACCTCTGAGCCCTATTCCATGTTTATGTTGCTGATTACTTGCGTTGCCACTTCGTCACCATGGATCACCACCTCCCTACCTGTGTATGGTAAGTGGATTTTCTGGTGTATAGGCGAGGAGACAACCCTAAGTTGTGCTAACCATAACATTCCCAAGATTAGGTTAAACTCGGGCATTTCTTCAACTACGAAGAACGTTGCATTTGTGGGGAACTGATCCCTCTCTATGAAGTTTACATGCACTGTGCCTTTCACCAAGATGCATGCCCCGTTGAAGGACCTCATACACGATGTCTTCATTGGTTTGATTTGGTTGACCAATCCCAACTTATCCACAATGGGGAAGAAAATGACATTTGTGGTGTCCCCATCATCAACGTGTACCCTTCAGATCTGGTGTTGGCCGACCCGAATTGTGATGAAGAGAGGCATCATAGTCACTTGACCCCCTTCGGGATCTTCCCTAATGGCGTCGTTATAGAAAGTTAATTGGGATGGCATGAGCTCTGTGGGTACATAGGGAAGCATTACCGAGTGGATCGCTTCCTCTTCTGCTGGCATGTTTTCGTTGACCGGAATTGTCATTAATATGTGGACTAGCGTTTCTTGGTGGGGTGCAGATGTCATGATTAGGTTATACAAGCTAGGTATAGCATTTTTCTGGTTTAGAGCTTGATTTACCTAGGTGAGGGCGTCTAGAAAGCCTTGGCCACCCGCTTGTATGACACTTTCCTCCTCTTCGATTTGTCCTAGAAGATGAATCTTCCGAGGAGAGGTAACCTCGGATCTGAGTCTAGATCCCTGTCGGCCGGGTGGTACAGGCTGGGTAATCGTGTCGACCTTCATCTTTGGTGATGAAGGTGCAGATGCGAGGGGTGAAGGCGTAGGCTTAGGGATACCCTTGACGGTACTTCGCTTCGACGTCTCACTCATCTAGTAAGCCTCTTGCCTTGTGGGGCGAGGAGGTTGTTCAATTCTAGTGTGTGAGATAGGGGTTGTTGAAGGCTTTGGACCCCTGATGACGAATGGTGCTAGAGGTGTCAACTGACGGGACCGCGTGGCCTCACCAATAGGCGGTGCAAAGGTGGATGCCATGGCGGGACTTTTAGGATGAAGGATGGCTGCAAGCTTGGACCAACCGTTGGTGGTGCTAGTGCACTACGCTGGGGCACACAAATCACAAATGGCTAGAAGGGTGGCTTGGGATCATTGTCAATGTCGATGGTGTTGATGATGTAACTGACATTATTGGCGTTGAGGGGATCTGTGTAGACATACATAGATTGATTTTTAGGGCATACTGGGTTGCTTTCATCTAGCACCAACTTCCCCAGATCTATTAATCTTTGGATGTCATCCTGCAATGATAGACAATAATCTATGGTGTGACCACATAGGTGGTTGTAGTCACAAAACTTATCTAGACTGAAATCCCTAGGGACTGGAGGCTCATTGGGCAAGGCCAAAGAGGGATTCCTAAGGAGCTCACAGTAGCGTTGATGTCTTCCGTTTGCTTCTTTTGACATCTTCCAATAGTTGCTTCAGGAGTTCTGAAGGTTTGAGAGGCAGCAGGGTGTATTTCGAGTGATCTTTGTGCTCAAAGTTGGGTTTGGTGTATGCAGATGTCTCGGGCATAGGTTTAGCAGTTTGCAATGCTTGGCCTAGTTTGGGTGTAGGGTAAGCCACAGGTATGGCCAGTTTCTTGTTATTCTTGCTACCGCCATTGCTAAGTTTGGGCTTGGCCTCAGTTGCCATAGTGGCCACTATGGTTGTTGGGGTCTTACCTTTGTCCTTCTTTGCAAAGGTGCTCTTGTAAGAGACATAGGATGAGTCTTTGCTTGCCTCGGCTGCATCCTGTATGCTCTTAGTTTGAGCAAAAGCCTAACTGAGAGAGCGAGGAGCGAGATAGTATAGTTTGGACTTAATGAAGTCATTTACTGCACCCTTAAAGATGGCTAGCAAGTGAGCCTCCACAATGGGCTCATGTATTTCGTTAAGGGTTGTGCTCCAAAGTTGAATAAATTTTTGGATTGGTTCTAGTGTGTCTTGTTTCACGCTCATCAACTAATCCAGCATGGTTTCTGGCTTCAAGTTGTACTTGAAGCATGTCATGAATTGGGTCAGGAGCTCTTCCAAAGTTAAAATGGATGAGCATGACAATGCGTGGTACCAATCTAGGGCTTTCCAAAGTTGAAATGGATGATCGTATGCAGCCATTATTGCAATAGTAAAGACTCAGACCTGAAGGTGATAAGATGTGCATTGAGATCTCCCTCCCCGTTGTACTTCATGAAGTATAGGAGAGACATCTTGGGGGGTAATGTTAAAGTAGGGATTGCAGGGTTGATGGGGTTGTCCTAATAAAAGTCCATGACTTGTACCATGTCGCACCCAACAGCTTTGAGACGTTTTACTTCCTCAATGAGGGTCTAGATGAGTTGAAATGCTTGGTCTAGACCTGGCAACGTTGTGGATGGTTGAGGGACTGCAGTGGCAGCTCCCACATGCAGCATGGTGGTGGTGGTAGGATGACTCATTGGCAGTGCCATTGGGGCTATCCCTGCTAAAGGTGCTGCTTGCGTTGTCCACCATCTGGTGGATGGTATTGTTGGAGCAGTAATAGCGGGTTGCACCACCGGATAGACCGTTTGGGTCACCGACAGGGAACACCATGGACCCATGCTAGGATGTACTATTTACAGGGTTGTGTAGGTCTGAGCGTGAACATAGTGAGACATCTACGATGGTTGTAGAAAAGACGAAGAAGCAAACGGGGTCCACCATGTGGATGGGCTAGGGCCTACCATAGTGGGTGGACTAGACACGTATGTAGGAATTGGCATTGAAGTTATGTGCGGTTGCGAAGTAGGTACAGTGTGAACATGCGGTAGGTTAGCCATGATAGGCATATTACACACTGTAGGAATGTGTTGATAAATAGTTTGCGGGGGCACAGTTGCTGCGATCGCAATAAGGGAATAAGGGTGATGATACACTAGGAATGTGGCATGGCTACCCATTGTCATTGCAGTTGTAGGCTACTAAAGCATAGGCATGATGGAAAAGGGAGTGGTGATAGACAATGGGTTGGCCCAGAAGGATTGGGTAGGCGGGACAAGAACGGGGTTGGTTTGACCTCCCTCGTCAGATTGGGAATCGAGTTGCTCCTATCCATCCTGAAAGGTGTCATTCTGGTTGGATGCAGTGTCCTGTTGCTCCCTAAGCCTAACCAACTAGATTAATTGATCCAATAGCCTTTGATATGCTTGTGTTAAAGATAATGAAACACCGAGAGTGGGAATGAATTCCTTCCCATTGCAGTAGGTGAACTCGAAGCTACGTTTTTCTTTGAGTTCATGTAAATCCAAGGGTAGATTAGCCTACACCTTTGCACAAAGGAAACTGTAATGCTCGTGTTACTAGGCTAGTCCATCAGGTCCCTGATTTTGGATTCTGAGAGATCGATGTGCTTCCAACATCAGATTCAGCGGTTGTTCGGCACTAGTAGTGCCTTGAACCGTGATGGGAACTTCAACGTTGAAGGGGGCTTCTACGTTGAAGGCATTAGCAGCAGTAGTTGAAAAATCCATTTTAAGCAGGTAATTATGCAAAAAGAAAGCATAAGAGCTATTTCAAAGAGTGCAAATGAATAGGAAAATTGGAAGAAATAGTGAAGAAGAATATTTACGTCTTACCGGATTCCAGAGGAACCATCGAGGCGACCGATCTGCACCCCACAAGGCGTAAACAACCACAATAGGGTGTCACATTTACGTCTATGTGAGCTAAGATGCAGAGCGCATGCAAGACTACTGTAAAAAGGAAAGGCAAGTTAATTGGCCATTGGAGGTTTTATGTCTCGTAGGGCTCCCGAGGAACCGTCGAGGTGATCGATCTGCACCGCACGATGTGTAAACAACCACAAATGGGTGTCGAGTCTACACTAATGCATATCAAGGTGTAGAAGGCTTACAAGACTACCATAAGACAAGAAAGTTAACAAGAAGGCTTTGTGTCTTGTAGGATCCTTGAAGGACCGTCGAAGCGACCGGCCTGTACCACACAAGATGGGGTACAGAACACACGCAAGAAAACCGTAAGACAGGAAAGCTAACTAGCAATCGAAAAGGCTTTGCATCTCAGAGGATCCCCAAGGGACCGTTGAAGTGACCAGTCTGTATCACATGAGATGGGGTACAAGACACATGCAAGAAAACTGTAAAAGAGCTAGTTAGCCGGTGATCGGAGGCCTTGTGTTCTGTAGGGCTCCTGAGGAACCGTTGAAGCGACCGATCTACACTGTACAAAGTGCAAACAACCACAAGAGGGTGTTGCATTTAAGCTTATGTGTATCAGGGTATAGAAGGCTCACAAAACTATAGTAACACATGGAATAGGCACCAAAGGGGCCTCCTTCTAGCGCTAGAAAACTATAGCGATCGAAAATGTCGGTGGCTGGAAAACACCGAGGGGTCGGCAGGCGCGACAGTTTCGACCCCATACCTGCGGGAGGGCAGTGCTAGGTGTGTGTAGATACGTGGTGCCCTGAATGGTCTGGTCAATCAAACAAGGACTTACGTTGGCATCAATATAGCCTTTTGCAACATATACCTTTGATATAGAATGGAAATGCAAAATAATGCTTGAAAGTAAATGAAGCAGAAAATGCGACAAGAATGCGAAGTAATGCTTGAAAGTGAATAAAATAGAAAAAAGAAAAAATAGTGCAAGCAGGACAGTAGGCAAGAAATAAAGCAAAGTGTAGTTAGAAACATGCACCACTCTGAAGCTACAGACTTGCTCTATTAAGATGGATATAGTCGGTTGCACAGTGTGATGAAGTGCAGAGATCCTGAGAGTAACCAAGACATGCAAAGCAAAATAGGCTGCGCTTGGCATGGACTTAGATATTGATAATGTGGGAATTCTACCAAGGTGGTAGAAGAAGGGTGGAATAGAGTGTCAGCTGAAAATGCTAACTTTTTGCAGTGTTAAACAAAGAGCTCACAATGCTTGATGTTACAATGCCAGAGAGGAGAGAAGTTCTTAGAATTCCAAAAATTTCTCACCCCTTGAATGCTATTCTTTTTTTTAAAAAAATGCCAACCCTCTTTTTGAATGCTGTTTGCCAGGGTATTTATAGGACTAGAGGGTACGCATTGACTTGCTGGTGCCACTCACGCCATGTATGACCGTTGGACCTACAAGACCATTGTAATGCAAACTTGTCATGCAATAACTATGAGCCTGCCATGTCGTAATTGTGCCGTTATCATTTGGAGACATGCGTCAACGGTCCAATTAGGTGAAGTGCATTGATGTCGTACAACTACCTGCATGCCTTACTATGCTTTGTAGCGTAACATGCTTGGCATGGCATAACACCTTGTCATGCGTTCTGCTACATGTTGTATGCTTACTACACTATGCTATGCTACGTAGTGTAGCAATTGGCCTTAGTCGCGAAAGTTTTTTCCATTTGCAAACTTTGTCTTCTACGATGCAAGTCTTGTGAACTTTGTTGATTCTGCCCTTCGAGTTGCCTTCTGTCCCTTTTGCAGGATTGCTACGCCTCACTGCACCATGTAGCTCAGCGTCGTGTAGCAGCAGACATGGTCTGCCACTTCCTGATGGAAAGGGACATCATTGCAAAACTTGAAATTGGGTGAGGGGAATGGTGGTGAAGCCGTTGCCATGCTACGCTATGTGGTGTAGTGTAGTGTAGCACTTTGTTCCGCCATCATCTTCTAAAGTTTTCTATGCTACAAGGTGCAGTGTAGCAGACTTCGTGACTTAGAAAAGTTGCCAAACTATTTTTTGTGCATCCAGAGTGCTGCTACCAATTCCGCACACCATTTCTGAGCAGGTTGTCAACTGGTCAGGCCACTTTGGTGGACAGGTAGGATGACATAGAACCTATCCATGCTTAAAGTAGAAAATTTGCTGAACTGGTCAGCTTGAACTCAGAACGTTCTCCTCCTGATGAATTTCCATAGTGCTACGCAAACTACAAGAGCCTGGTGAAGCAAGGAAGACCCCACATTTTTTAGGGTGTTTCACGTGGAAATTGCACCTTGCATGGATGGAGCAGAAAGTAATTAGGTTGAGGGTGGAGGAACATGTGTTGAAGGATGAGGAGGGTGATAGGAATATGGGGTTTCTCCTCTAGGAGATGGACAATGAATTCTATAATATTTTGGAGGGTAGTAGTGATGCTAAAAGGATGTGTGACTAGAAGAGTCACATAGAGACATTAGTTGTTGAACATAGTACCCATACGAATCTGGATTCTTGTAAGGGTATTACTACCTTGGTGGGGGCATTCCCCATGACTGTGGGTGTTTCCACTACTGATATTGCTCATACAATTGTGGTGGAGCTCCACTTGGATAATAAGCCTACTATTGTTGGTGGAATTGCCTTGGGTTACCTTGAGGTTAAGGCAACCTTCTGGGTGCTTGTCTTTGTGCTAGTCTAGGATTCAGAGCATACACCCCAAATTCCTGCAAGTGTGACACAATAGGACAACATCCCTTAAGATGTTCATATTGGCAGATGTCACACCCACCATCATCATCTTATTTTGACTACACAACCTCTTCTATTGTTTTAGCCTTACACTTACACCTTTGGTAGACACATTTAGCTTCTTTTCTTCTTTTGTGATCATGATCACTATGTTGTTCTTTGCATTATTCTACAATTTTCAATGTAGTTTGAAATTTTTTATCCAAATAGTCCAGCATTTTATCAACCTTAGCCAAAATTTCAAACAAATATTTTTGAATTGGAAAGGTTTTTTGTTGCACCACCTCATCAAGTGGTGCCTCCCCCTCACTATCATAGAATTGAACCTCCTTTTTTTATGGAGGGATATCCATTATAGTCCTCAACACTTTTCCATTTTCTTAACTCATCCTTTTTTTTGCAACTAGCGTAATTAGCCTTTGAATATGATGGGCTCCTATTTTTGATAGTCTCCCTTAGGCATAGACCCCAAGAGTTATCCTAGTTTTGATTAGAGCCCATCTATGATATGTAAAAGCTACTCTCATTAAGAATAACCATGGATAGGACATCTATGAAAAAGAGAATAATACCTGTCCATGGCTGCATCCAAGGGTTCATGTGTTCCTTGTTGCCAATCTTGGATTTTCTTTCTTAAATTGGACACTTTGGAGTACGTTTGAGATTTTTCATTGAATAGATCAAGCATCATACCCCATCTGCGAATTGATTTTGGCTTCAAGAAGTAGTACCAAATTTCTACTTGTTTTATGAGTGTCCCTGAGAATAGCTTAAGTTTTTACCAATCATTTTCTATGTTTTACAAGGCACAAGCATCATGAAAGGCCTAAAGATGGGTTTGTAGATTTGAGTTATATTCTCCATTAAATTTGGGGATATTGTTCATATTCAACTAGTTGGTTTTGCTATTTTTCACATGCCTAGTTGGAATCTTAACTACCTCTATGATGTTTAGCATGCTTCAAGTTGCTAGCAAGGGCTCATCATCATCATGATTTCAATGATGCCTATGATATCTCCTACTACCCCTTTGATCATGGAAGGGCCTATGATCATTGTCCTACCATTCACCTCCATGACTATTTTATCCCCTATAGTTTCAATTAGATTTGGAGGAGGAAGAAGATGTAGATGGAGAGGATGAAGAGGGAGGAGGACTGCCACCACCATGGTATCTACCACCTCCTCTCCATTTATTAAGAACATGATCATTAGGTTATCTATCATCATGATGCTTAGTTGAGCCATTTCCTTGACTCCCACTTTTGCCTAAACTCGAATTATTGATAACAGACTACAAATTTAGGTTCAAGCCCCCTTCACCAGAGTCAAGGGGTGGAAAACCTTCATGTTGAGAACCTCCAAAGGGAGGATCCTCATTGTCATCTTGGTTCAATTGGAATAAGGTGTTGGTAAACCATTTTTCCTTCATAGCTTCATGGTGCTAATCTTGTTTGCATTGTGTTTTTGTGGGATAGTAGTCTCGATAGTCATGGTCTTGCATAATGTATTCATCATAGAGGTCTTGGATGTCCAACCTCTTAAGAGTTTGGAGTAGTATCCTATGAATAGATTGATCTAGAGGCAATACAATGTTTTGCTTTTTATCTCTCCACCACAATTGCTCATCTTGATGTAGGATGAAAGTGAAATTAGGTACAAACTCATCTGGATGAGTGTACACCACTTTGAACTCTTGGGGCACTAGCAGTTTTGAATTATCATGCCTATGAAAAGAAGACATTTTGGATTAGAGAAAAATTTAGTGTGCATAAATTAAAATTAAAATTATTACTTTTTTGAATGATTGTGACCTTATGGTTCATTCCAATGGTCTTAAATAATATTCACTAAGTCCTAGATAACACATGTATAAAACTACAAGTCCCCAACAACTGCACCAATGATGAGTAGCGAGTAGACCCTATGCTCAACCATATGAATTACTAAGCATTCATAGAGAATCCAGTTGAATTATGTGGACTTATAGCCTTCTAAGTACACTAGTCTCTAGGAAGTGAAACTAATCGCTGTAATTGGTATCTTCCCAATTACACTTGTGAAATGCAAAGATATGATTAAGTGAAACTAAGGCATATGATTTTTATAATTTATATGTTTTGTATTTTAAGTTTCCTAAGGATAAAAAATAATGAATAAAATAAAATAATTAAATTTCTAATTTAATCTAACTAGCTACACCTAACTAATCTTAACATAAGCATCCATTCGCACTTCCTGTACACATCTTGAACATGTTTAATACTACTCTGTTACCAAATGTTAAGTGTTACTAGGATTACCAAGTGCTAAGCATATGCTTGAAGTGGTTGTACTTATGTGCTTAAATAATCACTATTTAATCTAGCTTAATTTAGCTTAATTTATTATTTAATTACTTAAATATTTAAAGGAAATTGCATAAAACATTGAATGCATGAATAAACAAATAATCTATTTCAGAGTGCTGCAAGGTTTATCAGAAAGCTTGTCTTTATTGCTACACACACTACCATGCTAAGGTATAGTATTGCTCAAATAAAGATTTATACACTCTTTCACTCTTGTTGTGAGCACTTAGAAAAAATATTCTAACTTTCCAATGACAAAACTACAAGGGCTCTGCTACAACTATGACAAAGATGCCATAAACATAATGGGTGAGAGCATGTTTATAGGAAAAAATAGACATTGCATTGGTGAGGCCATGTTAACACATCAAATCCCATGTTGACATAGCCACATTGACATGGTCGTGTCAAGGGGGTTGTGTTGGCGAGGCCTTGTTGATGCTTCCAAGAAAGCTTGACTCATCATTAATCAATTGAAGTGACCTTTCTTCATTATTTATGTTGGTTTTATCAACAAAAAAAGTTTGTAGTGAATGGTAGCTTTATTGGTTTTCTAAAAATGTTTTGATCTCTTGGATCTTTTTCTTAAGTTCAAATTCTCATGGAAGTTCTACTGTTAATTCTTTATTAATAGAGATCTCCTGTATCTCAAGTTGTAATGATTTTTTTGTTTGATTATGCTAATATGTCATAACCACTATACGTCTAGGTATACCTTGTTTAAAAAAAAAATTATTATATCTTACATTGAGTGTAACATGTGTGAGTATTCATTTTTTGTGCTTTCTTAATTGGTAGAAGTAAGAAAGAATGTCTTGTTATCATGTATGATTCATTTGATTCTTATGGTGTATGATGGGATATGGTATGATATGATATGCTTGTGTGATATATGTTAACATGTTTTAATAGGCTGAAGTGCCATTGATCTAGTCTTAATCGATGATCCTTATCCTTGGTCAATTAGGAAATATGCTAAGGAATCTTCCTCAAGTTTTACTAACTCAGTCTTTTCTTTAGGTTATGAGGTATGTGAAGGAGAAGGACCATAAGCCTAGAAATTGCATGACAATGATAGTTTTTGTGATTTGTTCTTAGGATTTTGTCTTTGAGATATTCCATTATTCCTAGATACTAAATATTTATGCTTAATGGATATTTTTGTAGCTATTACTATTTGGATTTTCATATTAATAGTAGATAAACTCATGTTACATATCATGTATTATTTCTATGGATTATGGATACATTATATGCTTTTAAATACATGGATTATTCTACTTTTATGTTGGGTTTTTTATATGCTTATGTTTTGATATTTGATTTATACTTATGTATTTTTCTAGTTATGGTTTTATATAATTATATGTTAACGTTATGTTGTAGGTCTTTATCATATTCATATATTCTCATATTGCTTCTTTGCATTCTTCACTAGTGATTACCATAGAATCTACTTCGTTTAGCCATTATTTATATAGATTGCACTAGTTTGACCTATGTAGTATCTTTCTATCCTAGAGTAGAGATGAGGGTATTACATAAACACTAGTTATAACTACTAATTTGATATTAACATGGTTGAATATAGGACATGATATAAGATATGGAGCTTTGACAACACAAATATTTGTAGACTCTACAAGTTCATGACACAATGACTTAATGACTTAAGAACTTAATAAGATTTTACAAAATTTGACTAAAAGTTCAATATTAACATCATTACATAAGCACGTGGACAAACTTGATAGGCCTTAATGACTTTTTATTTTAAACATTTGATATTGAATCTATTAATATAAATTTCTTCACCTTATAATTGGATAAATTTGATAATTTAAGGTCTTATTAGCTATTTCTTTTGAACATTTAATATTAACATTATCAACAAGCACCTTGAAAAGCTTCCGAGATCAAGATATTTTGAGATCAATAATGATTAATAATTATGATATGACCATATGTGATACTAATTCAATGACAACTATTTTGACTTCATGACAAAGAATTTTTTGGGTTGTTACAAAAACAAGAAATGAATGATTTAGCTACATTAATATTTTACTTTAGTTATTTTGAAAATGGATTGAAATTAAATAGTATAATTATTTTTAGCAATAGTAGATTACATGTTATTTAATTTTATTTAAAACCATAATTTTACATTATTACTTCTATTAGAATTGAAATTTAATGGTCATTGTTTTTTCTCTTTTATGTTTTGTAAGTTTAATCTCATGTTCCTTAAGCTTCAAGTTGTAATCATAAAAATGGCCATTATACTTTAAAGCTTTGTGATTTTGAAGTCTTAAAAAATGTTTCTTACAACTAAATTCAAAGATTGAAATTTTGTGTAACTTCTGTTTTTAGATTCAAGAATTTATAAATCTAAAAATTACATTTTTATGACCTTTTAAGATTTTACAAATTTAACATTGGAATCTTGAGATTTTAAATTTTTTTATTTAAGTTATATGAGAATTTAAAGTTATATTACAAATGGAACACAAGGCTTTTTGAACTCTAATTGATATTATGCAAGTTGTCATTACATAATGTATAAATTAGACTAATGTGATGTGTCTAAACTACGAGATTAGCTTAAATGATTAGTTTAATTATGCACATTATGGGCTTGATGTAAATTGAGAATAAATTGTTAATTATTTATTTTTATTACTTATATAATTTATATATTAGAAAATAGTGTGCCTTAATATATAGCTTATTATGTTTTAATATGACATGGTGAGAATTGTATATTATGTTAGCAAGTTTTAGACTATTCTTAAATATATCAAGTAATTGGTCTTTGGCGTAACTTTGTATTATGATGACATTTTATGAGTAAGTGTTACTCTTATTTATGTATTCATATCATTTGGTACACAGGCCTTGGTACTTATTTTAAGTATTAGATTTTCTAATTAATTTTCTTTTACTATTATTTTTATTTTATAAATGGTGTATTAGTAAATGCCAAGTTGTACTTTCATGTTTCTATTTTTTCACATAGCAATGCATATTGTTTTCAATATTGATGATGAATATCATGACATAAGTTTATTAAATGGTCTCTTTATTAATTAGAAGCATCTCAATGAACATACCTTTGAATCTTACAAGTGGAAGATTTTTAAAGGAAAGATAAAAGCAATCATCCTAGATTAATATGAGTTTATTACTAACCTTCATTATCTTTCATGATGTTTGGACTATGAGCTTTATTTTTATTTTAATGTTTATTAAAGTTTTGATCACAAGTTTAAATCCATGTACCATCATATTTTAAATAGCTTGATAGTTTCATAAAAAATGGATCATGCAATAAGAAAAGGTAAAGATTATTATGATATCATGCAATAATTTAGTAGCATATTTTTAATGTTAATTTTAACATATTATATTTTAGATCATTTAAAAGGAACATGTTGGATAAAAAATATAAATATGTTTCTTAATATTTTTTATATTTTAAAATTTATTTTATTTTTCTATTTTTTATGAAAGCATGTTAGTAGTGGGGCTAGAAAATATGATGATGGGTATAATAGTGAAAAAATCCTAAACCTTAAATTTATTTCCAAATCTTATTATTTATTGTCTATTCATCTTGATCCCTTTGCATCCAAAAATTCTTGTAAGATGCATTTCAGTATTATAACTTGTGATGATAAATAGTTTGAGAAAGTACTAACAAATCTCAAAGAAAATGGAAATTTAGGGCATGCATGTTGTGATACATTTAAAAAGAAAATGTGCTAGTGAGATCCAATGAAATGGTAGAAATATTGAATTCTTGCACTAATATATACTAAAATCATATGTTAAAATTTTTTAAGAAAATCACAAAAATGAAGTAATGGGGATAATTTGTTAATTTTATTTAAGTTCATTAGAATGAATAAATGAAAATTTAAAAATGAGCATAGATATGTTGAAAAGGTTAATAAAGTGGATATTGCAAGCAGTGATAAAGATAAATAGATACATAGACAAATGTAGACATAAATAGTAAAAGGAAAAGAAACAAAGTTAAGGATAGAATGAATACAAGTTGTGTTGGAATAGAAAAAAAATAAAAGAAAACAAAGGGATGTACAAATTTTTTAGAGATGAGCAAAGCTATGATGAAGCTAATGATGAGGAGAAACATGTGTTATAGATTCTCTAGTTGAAACCATCTTGATCACCATACAAAAGAAATCTTTAGTTCAAGTCCATATAAAAGAAATCTTTAGTTGAAGTCCATACAAAATAAATATTTAGTTGAAGTTGGAAGTGTTGGAAATTAGTTTTAGAGATAGATGAAAAATTGACACTAATGAAAATGATGTAGAGGAGATACTAAGACTAAGGTTAAAACCAATGTTCAAAACTGACATTGCTGAGTAACATGATCTTAGTTTCTAAACCTTTAAGTTGGACAAAGTAGGATGAGGTCAAAAAGATTAAATTGTTACAATTGTTGATAAATGATGTTGAAGATGAAACGTAATGATAAAAAATTCTCAAGTATGAGATGTGCTTAATATGTTATGTAAGAACATTAACTTGCCAAATACAAGGGTTTAAAATGTTAAATATTTTAAATTGAAATGAGGAATCATAGCCTCCTATTTATCGCGTAAAAGAACTAATAATTTTTGATCTTAGAATTAGTATAGAAAATTTAATAGAAAAGTTACATGAAAACTGACATTGAATGCTAGCTTCAATGAAGAGTTTGAAGAAAAATCTAATGCTAATTTTCAAAGTGATACAAAATGTTAACTTTAATTTTAATTCTAGTACTGAAGAAGAGTCGATGAAAGAGTAAAATTCAAAACTATATTGGCTATTAATTCTAATGTTGATTTAATGGATAGATGAAAATTAACATGAGAAGTAAAGTTGAATGTCAGTTTAGACATTCATTTTGGGAGATAGCTTCAAAAATCATCTTGAACATGAAGTAATTTAGAAATGAAATATGGATGTTAATTTTGATGTCAAGGAAAGATAAAGGCTAAAATCAACATAGGAAGTGATGTTGAACATCAACTCTAATGCCAATTTTTAGAGATAGGTTAAAATGGATGATGAAGATAGGATTGATGCTAGATATTAGTTTCAACATGAATTTTGAAGATGAAGTTAATGAAATACTCTAGAAGATGAACAAAAAATGGAAATAATGATGTAGAGATGCCTAGATTTATGATGTTGTTGAGAAAGAACAAGGTGATCCAACATTAATGGAAGCAAAAGGATGATTCAACATTATTTCTTGGTGAGCACTATTGAATGAGTACTTGCCAAGAAGAGCTAATGAAGTAAATGTATATGAAGTAATAAATGTTGATGTTGATTTACTAATAAACTTATAAAAATATAGGGGATAAGAAAAGAAAGATAAAGGAGGAAAAAGGAGTATTTCCAATATGCTTATTATTAGAATAGTACTATGTCATACAAGGGATAGGGATAAATTCTAACATGCAAAATGCTCAAAATGTTGAATGTACTCCTTATCCTATTTAAAAATATTAACAAATCCTTATTATAGTAGAGTAGAAATAATTGAATCTTACTAATGTATTAAAAATGATAGAGGGAATAGAAATAGAGGATAAAAGCAAAATTTTAAGAAATGAAAAACAAATAAGAGAGAAGAGGACAATGTATAATAAGAATAAAAAATGAAAATGCATTGGACCATAACGAAGTAATATTTATTATACATCAATGGTGGGATGTTGTGCCAAGGAATGAAAATATGGCTAAATTTCTCCAAAAACATCTCTCCCTTTTCATACTAAAAACAAAGTATAACATATATATTATTTCTTTACTTAATACCTAGCATATTGTTGCTAAAGTAAAGCATGTTGCTTAAGTTTCATCAATGTGTTAAGAGCATAAGAGAAAAGGGAAAATGGAATAGAGAGGAAAAATAGAAAAAGAAAGAGAAAGAGAAAGATAAAGATGTGAAGAAAAATTAAGAGTAGTAGAAAAAATATAAATAAAATAATAGGGCATAAAAATGAGGAATATCATTAATATATCTATGGTAGGTACTATGCCATAGAAGAAGGTAGAGGAGGTGATTTAGAGTGTGGTATGATTATAACCCATACAAAAATGTAGATAATGCATATGAAAATATAGATAAATAACCTTTTTTGTTCCATTGATATGCTTAACAAACCTTTATTAGGGTAAAGTAAATCACTCACACTCCCTGATTAGAGGAGGGGTATCTCTTAGATCTTACCATAATATATTGAAAATAGTAGAAAAATAGAGTATAATAGAAAAGAAAGATAGGGATAATAGAGAAATAGAAAGGGAGTATAAAAGAATTCAAGGATAAATGAAGAAAGATAATAGAGAAATGGAGAGATATGAAGTGTAGAAGAGAAATGGAAAGGAATGATAGATATAGCTTGATTACATGTAGTGGCACTTTAGATATGCATGATTGATAGGTTTTGGATGCTCATTATCTTTTAGATTAGATAGATGATATGATCTTCTTGAAGAAATTAAGTCACTAAAGAGGGTCCTTAAAAGTTTATTTTTTTGATGTTAGAAAAGTTGTAAAATATAAGATAACCTTCTTCAATTTCATCTAGTTTGAAATTCTTTACATAATATTAGCAAAGAGCTTTTTGTTTGTCATTGATGTGTGAAGATGATTTTAACTAGTATTCTTTAAGAAGATTTAGCTCAAAATAATGCAATTGATTGTTAAATTTATATAATATCAAGGAATTCATGGTAGTGTAAAGAGATGAATTATATAGCTCAATAAGAATATAGCTTCTAATTCATAGGTGAGAGAAAAAGGTGTTCAACCAAAACTATTTTAAAGATTGTACAATAAACCCATAAATAAATGGTAATTGATTATGCTAATGACATTTTGATTTTTCCATTATAGTATGCGAAAAGTGAATCAAAGTTATATTAATATGCTTTTTCTGATAATTAGATTAAGGATAATAAGATGAGAAAACGATTGAGTAATTTCATATAAATCATAGAATATAATAACTATACACTTTAACAAAAGTTCATTAACTATAAAAATTTATAAGGGAATGCCAAATTGAGACATAATATGTGATGTTCCATTCCTAGGTATCTTGATAAACATCAAATATATGTAACATTTGAAAATATGCATAATGAATGCAAGAGAGAAAATGCAAAAAAATAAAAAAAATTATTAATGTCAAAATAATGTATTTGGGTCATGTTTTGAGGGTTTCTTGGAATTATCTTCCTGCAACATCTATCCCTTAGAGGCAATGTAGCACTAGCACCATGATTAGGCCTATACTTGATTAGAAGGAATGGCTAGTTACCTTCCTACCCCACTTCATCCACCACTTGTTTCATAGCTTCACTAGGTTCTCAAATCCATGCTGATACAATATCTAATTCCTGGGTATGAATATCATAGGTCAAACTCCACAATGTTATCTCAAGAGACATGTTCGTTATTACAACATGTTCTGTTGGGTCTTATTACAATAATTATATTATTTTTTAGAAAGTAACACCATCCTTATTACAAAATGACTTCATTTGTGTATGGGGCCATGACATATCATGTTCCAGTAAAAATCAACAAATAATCTTGAACGTAGTGGAATGTGAAGAAATAGCTTAATTCACTTGGTGAAATACTAAATATTAGTAAGAACATATTGATTTTTAGATAAATAAGGATGATTAATAATACTAAGAAGGTTAGAATCCCATTTTTGATAAGACCAAATAATCTAAAATATGTATAATTTCTTATAAGGGGTATTAATTAAAGGGTCATATTTTAACAAGTATGATCTTAACAAAAGAGTTAGCATCCTTAGACATGATAGAACATCAATAACCTAGTGAAATTATGCAAAAAATAAGAAAGCATGATTCTCACAAAGTCTTAAATGAACTTGCTCTAGGACTAGCTTAGAATTAGTAGTGATAAGACAATTAATTAAAATATCATTTTCAAAGATATTTCAAAGGGAATTTGATTCAATGACATAATCTACAACATTGTCATAAAAATATTTATGAATAGAGATAGATGTTTTGTGATTATGCATGAAAAAGAAATGAAGAATATCATCCTACTATGATTTAATTCTTTTTATTAATAAAAAATAAAAATAATCTTGATAAAAAGAAATTATGAAAGAATTAAACCAAGAGGGGTAATGAGGCATGTTAAACAAAAGTGCCTTAGATAGAGTCAACATAAAGCTATTATAATGGAGATTAGACCTAGACGAAACAACCAAAATGATTTGGTCATCTAGTAAGCATAAATAAAACCATAACATAACAAAGGCAAAAATAAAAATAAAAATAAAATCAGAGTGAAAAAAACTAATAAAAATGATAAAAATGATCATTAAAACAAAATCATAGTCCTTCCATCATATATCTAATCATATTCTTTGGATCCTAGGAAAGTTTAATTTTAGTTCCTTGAGCATACTGGGCAATAAGCTTATATGTTTTCTCACCATTAACAATTAATCCTAATCTTTTGTTGGAACATACAGGCCTTTCATTAGTACATCTAGGATCTTTTATCTACCATTTGAAACTTCTTCATTAGTTTTTTTGGTGAACCTTCATGCCTAACTAGTGACCTAGAATACATTGGGCTTGTTTGTTTTGATATGATGGGTTACTTTCATGTGATTCATATTTGGATTTTAGAGTGTCCTAGGTCTTTATGCATTGCTATTTGGATTAATTGTGAGTAGCTCTTTCAAGTAAGGATTTCATATAATTATAGGTAGTGTTTGTCCATTGTGTACCACTCAAGCCTCCACAACTTAACTTTTAATAAGTAATAATCTACTATCCTTGTTCTGTATCTTTTTTATTAGAAAGGGTAAATTTTGATACCTACATTTTTGCCACTACCTCTTTGTTTTACCAAACAAGAACTAGTTCCTTAATTTATCATAAGTCATGTGGAATTAGTAGCATTAACTTGTTGGATAACCTCCAGAACTATTTGCAATTTTCCTAAGGGGGATGTTACCTTTGTGGCTTCATAAATTTTTGGTTAGAAGCATTAACTAGCAATTTATTTGT
Organism: Gnetum montanum; assembly: GCA_015680685.1. NCBI lineage: Eukaryota > Viridiplantae > Streptophyta > Gnetopsida > Gnetales > Gnetaceae > Gnetum > Gnetum montanum. The sequence goes on along the minus strand of MNCI01027882.1, from coordinate 663,575 downwards.
AGTCATAGTAAAGCCTAAATACTTTCATTTTGATCACTAGATTTGATCAACCACTTTGTAGAAATAAACCTCTTTTATGAACATACCCTACATATATTAGGATAGTTATCATAAACTATTGTTTGAAAAAAAAAACATTCATGTGATCCTTACAAAATGAATTTTTAGACCACATTAATGGCCTCCTACATATGAACACAAAAGTCTACAAATACACTGGAAATCCCTTTTACTTTCCTAGGGTCAGTCATTAGAAGCTTTCTAAATAAACTTGAAAAGTTTCACATGATACTGAGGATCACTGAACTTAGAAAGTGAGGGGTGGGGTGGAAGGGTGTGGATGAATAAGTTTCCCAAATTAAAATTCTTTGGATAAAGCACACACACTAAATTTAATGTGGTTCCCCAACTTGGATAGTCCACACTCAGAGGGTAGATCGCAATCACACCTTTGGACTTTGTTGCTCTCAAATATGGTTTGAAGGGTAGCACACCCTATATAAGATCTAATCTCTACTTCAGTGTATTGTGATGTTGCATCAACCACTCAATCCCACAAGGTCCTAATAAGATTAGAATGTGGTTTCTAGGCTTCCATAACCTTTACAATCTTGAGCTCCACTTCAGAGTGTTGTGGCACTATACAATCACTCAATCTTATAGGATCCTAACAAGCTCAAGAAAGATACCTTCCCACAAGAAGCACATCAACCCCACAAGGAAACAAGAGAGAACAACAAGTACAAGGGATGAATGCAACTTAGTTTGATGAATCCTACACTTTGAAGTACAACACACTTTACAATGGACAAATGATAATACAATGAGGAGCAACAATGATTACAATGATTGAAAATTGATTACACAATGATAGTACACAGGATTGCACATTTTCAATTGAGAATGTTTTCTTTTTATAGTTACCATGTTTCTAAATACATCTTGGAACTTATGAAATAGCTAGCTAACAGTCATGGAAGACATCTTCTTCATGGCTGAGACATCTTTCTGTATTTTCCTTCATTCTAGAAATACATCTTTGTCTGGTGAAATATGTCTTTTGAAAACTGGCCTACATTTTGTGAAGAAATATTTGTATGAGGAAAGATGTCTTTGCCTGATGAAAGACATTTACTATTTTTTAGAGATGTCTTCTTCTGTGTTGCCTTCAACTTTGCCAAGACTTATATAGTTTCTTGGAGACATCTTTCTTTACCGTCTTTTGCATGATGAATTCTTCATTCCTTGTTCATAACCTTGCACTTCTGCATGCTTCAATGATGACAAATTTTCTTGTGAGTTATTTGGTCCTTATCCACATTCTTGGAATTCTTGCATGTTTGCTTGAGACCTTGTGGATAACCTTTTCCTTTAAGCTCTCCTTTTGTCTAAACCAATTCATTCCTTGTCATTTCATCTTGGTCCTACAAACACAATAACACAACCTTTGTTTCCATTTTACTTAATGTTTTGACACACTAAAAGGTCCAAAATCTCTCCCTTTTTGGTGATGTTCAAAACTTAAGAAAATGGGTTAGTGAATCATACATACTCTCCCCTTTTTTGAATAGCATTAAAAAGGATAAAGCATGTAAACTTATTTCTAAAGAAATATCATAAAAGAGCAACAATTTCAAAGAAAATGCATAATCAATGACATGTGATAATCCCAAGAAGATAAAACCTATTAGCTAAGCAAGAATATTAGTTAAAGAGCACACATTTTTTTAGTACTAAGTTCCATGAAGTGCTACTTCTAATTTGTCAAGAACTGATCCAAGCCTTTTAGGTGATATTTAAACTTAAATCTTGAAGTGAAGTATAATCCTTGAAGATCAAGTAACTTGTTTCTAAACCAATAATTCATTAGTAGTAAATATCATATGGTTCTTTAATATTCTCCTTCTTTTGAAAACATTTACAAAAGATTAGGGCATATAAATCTTTATGATAAATAGTACTTCTTAAACATATCTGTATCACACAATTTGAAACTAGCCATGCTAAATTTTAAATTATTGAACTAGAAAGTATATCTCAAGGTAACCTTTTCAAGAGATGTTTTGATTAAAGTATACTTTTACTATGGATACTTTGCCATAAAAGAATGATCATTTGCTTGCTCATATTGTTGTAGGGAATAATATCAATTATTTGCATTATTTCATAAAAATGTAAGTGCCTCTTGCTTTAGCTCATGCTTGAATATGAAATAGTTGGGTTGATGATATTTTCATTACATTGAGATCTTCTATATTTATTTCAAAAACAAGGAGCTACAACTAATTCGAAAAGGACTAAAAACAACCAATTTGATATATATACATTTATAAATACACACCATGTTGAAACAACACAAGTAGAGAAATCAGGGGAAAAGACACAAACTTAATTATCAAATTTAGATGCTAAGGATGAAAAATTTTCATTTCATAAAGATCTATCATTTTCCAATCAAAAGAAAAGTTAGACAAAACATCCCACAATTAATACAAATATGATTAAGTAAAAAATTTTATGTTTAGGACTTAAACACCAAAGACCAAGGATAGAGCATTTGGAAGTAGGTAGCTTTATTAGCTAGAGTCAAATATCTCATTAAAAGTTATATTTCAAGATATTCTCTTCATAAAAATTTTAAAGGGCTAAAAAATAATATAGGAGTTACCCTATATAGAAACCCAATTTTTGAGAATGAAATGACCTATCATTTGAACCAATAAACTCATAAGGTAAACCAATATGTCATGATTCCATTAGAACTCAACTCTTATGAGAATATCATGGAGGTAATGACAAGGAAGAAGGGATACATTTGGAAAAATAAATTCTCATTAAGAAGGGCAAACACCAAATATAAATAAGTCAATTCCCAAAAAAATAGTCTAGTAGATTTTAACAAGATGTTTAAATAGTAACCAAGAGATATCACAACGGTAAAATGTCTATAAGGCATCTTACTTAACAAAGAGTTAATTCTACTTTTACCTTGAAAACTGTAATAAGCCCTTAAATGACATGAATCCTAGCTCATTTTGTGATTTCTTAGTTGAAGTCTCTAAAGACTTCCCCTAAATTGATGACCTTCATGATGATGATGGATAATGAGGAATAGACTCCCCATTCCCATGTGTAGCTCGTCTTGGGCTTTTAAGATCAACTTGTAAACATTGTAAATCACCAAAGCACTATAGTTGTAGGTCAACATTAAGATCAATCATTGAGACTAAGGTCTCCAATTAGTAATATTGATAGAATATTCAGAAGCTTATATTATGGAAAAAATATCCCAAAGGGCATGAGATTAGAAGTGGATCTTCACAATAAGTTCAATTTGATCAAGACTGAACACAAAACAAAAGAAAATTTAAAAATATTACAAGATAATGATCCAAAGGAAATCAATGCAATTACTATAATATGTATTTTCATAAACCCATTGGATCAATCTCAAACATAAATGTAAGATATGCTCTAAATAATTATTCCATTGTAATATTAACCTAGACAAGAAAAAACAATTTTGGACTTGTTAAATCATATACTTGTAATCTAACTAGCAAACAAAGAGATGGAAACTTACCTTGACTTACCTTGCTTACTGGTGAGGAGAGAACATTAGTGGAGTTTGAGATGAGGTCCCCTATCATGAAGTACCTCCTCATCCTTAGGTTCTCTTTCATTGGATCATGTATGTGATGTCTCTATTTGTTCATGTTTATGATAAAACCCTTGACCACTTATTCCATCATTTTCACTTCTCCAGTTCTCTTCATTTTCAAATTTTGATGCTTGCACAATTTCCTTACCAAGTCCTAATTATTCTCAAGCTTAAACTCTCATGTGTAACTTCCTTCAAATTCTTTGGTTGTTTTTTAGGAGTCTCCTCTTCTTGAATGTTTCTACAATCCTTATTAAAAGAGGTTAGTTATTGAATCTCAAATTTTATGTTTGATATCTCTTCTTTCACTTCAAAGTGGATAGCATCTAGCTTAGAAATTACAAATTTCTTTTCCTTCTTAATCAAATAATGTAAAAGAAAATTTTCTTCTTTAAAATCATCATACCTTTTGTCACACTTACCACCTTCTTTAGCCATATGTAAGGAATTTCATTTGTAAGTGCCATGCATATGAGATTTAAATCTTTGGAAGAATTGCATGATTTTTCTTTACTTTGCTCACCATCATTCCAACTTTTATAGAAGTTGGTCATTTTTGGTTCCTCGTCATTGGATTTCTTCTTTGGATGTACCTTGATATCACTAGGATATTCAAAAGCCATATGGTCTCTTCCTCAATAAACCCAACATTTTATAGAAGAGAAATATAGGTTAGAATTCAAGAAAGTTTTACCTCTTTATTTTCCTTTGAGAAGATTGGATATTTGAAATGCCCCCTTATTTCTTTTTGTTAGCAACCGTTGTATCTTTCTTGAGAGAAAGGAAATCTCATCTTCATTGCCCTCATCATGCTCATTGGACTCCTTTTCCTTGGAGGTGGCCTTTAGAGCTATAGGTATTTCTTGGACCACTCCTTCGCTTATGAGATTTATTTCATAAGTAATGAGAGCACTTTGAAGCTCTTCAAATTTTAAAGTTGATTTGTTTTTATTTTCTTCATAGCTGTGACCTTTGGTTTGAACTCTAGTTGTAGAGTTTTGATTATTTTGATGATGACATTGCTTTTAGGAAAATCTTTTCCTTTTCCTCTAATAGCTACAATAAGATTATTAGCTCTAGAGAAAGAATCTATGATTTTTTTACCTTCTCTCATTTTGAGCTTATCATATTCTCTTTGTAAAACTAACAATTTAGATTACTTAACAATAGAGGTTCCTTCATAAGTAGCTTCTAAAGGTTGCCAAATTTCTGTAGCCATTTTACATCCGGCTACCCTATTAAATTCAGATTTATTCAAAGAATAATATAAACAATTTTTTGCTTTTTAATTATACATGAACTTATCTTTCTCTTCTTGTGTTCATTTGTTATGAGGCTTGATGATGTTGGTGGAGCTATCGACAAGGAGAGCATAGCCTTCAAGTATTCACTCCCATACTTCAAACTTCATGGATTAGAAGAATCCTTGCATTCTAGCTTTTCAATAGGTGAAGTTGAATATATTGAACATGGGTGGATTTTTGTAAGATGTCGCCTCCATTGTTTACTCTTGAAGTTTATGACGACAAAGAAGAGTACCAGGCTTTGATACTAATTGAGGATTGTTAAACTTAGAAGGGGGCGAGGGGTGGAGAGGGGAGTAGAGGAGGGATGAATAAGTTTTCCAAATTGAAATTATTTAGATAAAGCACACACACGAAATTTAACATGGTTCCCTAACCTGGGTAGTCCACATTTAGAGAATAGATTGTAAGCACACCTTTCAACTTTGTTACTCTTAAATGTGGTTTGAAGGGTACAATACCTTGCACAAGATCTAAGTTCCTCTCCTGAGTGTTATGATGCTACACCAACCACTTAACACCATAAGGTCTCGACAAGCTTATAATGTGGTTTCTAGGTTTCCACAACCTTTATAGTCTTGACCTCTACTCTAGAGTGTTGTGGCATCACACAACCACTCAATCCCATAGGATCTCGACAAGCTTAAGTAAGATGCTTTATCTCAAGAAGCCCATGAACCTCATAGGGAAACAAGAGAGAACAACGATTACAAGGGATGAATGCAACTTAGTTTGTTTATTCTTGCACTTTGAAGTACATCACAATTTACAATGGACAAATGATAATACAATGAGAAGAAACAATGATTATAATGATTGATAGTTGATTACACAATGATAGTACAAATGCTTGCACATTTTCCAATGAGAATGATGTCTTCTTATAGTCACCATGTTTTCAAATTCATCTTGGAACTTGTGCAATGGCTAGCTAATGATCATGGAGGATGTCTTCTTCATGGTTGAGGCATATTTTTGTATTTGCCTTCATTTTGGGAAGATGTCTTTGTTTGGTGAAAGAATTATTTTTGAAACTGGCATGTATTCTATGAAGATGTCTTTTTTTTGGGGAAATATGTCTTTGCCTAATGAAAGATGTTTGCTATTGTTTACAGACATCTTCTTTTGTGTTGCCTTTAATTCTACTAGGATGTCTATTAATTTTTAGAGATATCTTTCTTCACCTTCCTTTGCATGATGAATTCTTTATTCCTTGTTCATAACCTTGCACTTACACATGCTTCAATGCTGACAACTTTGATTGTGAATTATTTGGTCCTTGTCCACATTCTTGGAATTCTTGCATGTTTGCTTGAGACTTTGTGGATGACCTTTTTCTTTAAGCTTTCCTTTTGTCTAAAATATTTCATTCCTTGTCATATCATCTTGGTCCTACAAACACAATAACACACAACCATACATACAACCTTTGTTTCGTTTTTACTTAACATTTTGACACACCAAAAGGTCCACCAATATCTTCTAATAAAAACTTAATAGGAAGTCCTAGAATACATAGATAAAAAATAAACTAGTCCTTGGTATGAATTCTTTCATTGATCTCTTTCTAGTTCGGCAAACATCCTTGATTCTTGCATAATAAGATTGATAGAAAAAATGATCTTCTTCTTTTGAAATAAGATTAATAGAAGGTAAATGTGTACATTCTATGAAAATATTACTTTTCAAAGATCATGTATATTAGTATTATTACAAAGTAAAAAAATTAGACAAGATAGCAAAGGATGCTATTATGGATTATCAACTTAGAAGGGAGTGATGAATGAATTATAAATTAGAATAAAAACTACAAATAAAATTTTTGTGAATATAAATTGATTATACATGGGAATGAACTTACCAATATGTGTGGTAATTTCACCATCTTCAAATTTAACTTGAATTAGAAATACAGTTGAGACTATCATTATGGTAAATCCTCAATTGCTACACACTCCTTACAAGATGAATAATCTTGGTGTCCTACAAGATTTTCAAGGACCTTGCAAGATCAAGCAACTAGTTATGATGCCCTCATAGGATAGGGTTACATATCCCTCAAGGCTGATGATAAAAGCTAAATACTTGAATCGCTTTGGATTTTAATGTAGATCTCCTCAAAGAGAGAATCTATGCTTTGTAGAGCTTTTAATAAAGATGATACAGATGAGACTGTAGAGAGATAATTATTTAGATTTAATATATACCAATCTAGCTCATACTAGGGCAATGAAATAACTAGCCATAAAATTAGATCCAATGACATGTGATATAATAAAAAATAAGAAATGGATCTAATTAACAAGAACTCATGAATTACACAAAACCCTAAGAGAAGAATGTAGCATTGGTGGTGCATCTTTAAAAATAAATATTTCAATCCTTGTAAGGTTTCAAGTAAGAACAAGAACTCTAATAAAAATTTTTATGTAAATGATTACCCTTGAATGTATTAGAGGATTTGACTTAAGAGTTTATAATTATAATCTTTATGTCATGCAAGATTCTCTCTTTGAATTGAAGTTAGTGAAATGAATAGAATGTATTTTTTATTTTTTTAATGGATACCTAGGATGTTTCATTCAAGCTTTGAATGTCCACTCTAAGAAGGCTAAGTTTTAAGTTAGATGTCTTAGACAAGCTTAAAAATCTATCTTGAAAACTACTAAGACCCTAACTAGGCATCCATCCTTAAGGTTGGGACATCCAGAACTAAGCTGTCCATCCTCTTACCATTGATTTTCATAACTAGAACATATCTAGCCTTGAACATCTAGGATATGTTGAAGATGAACTTTAAACTTGGACTATTCTTTTCCTAGACATCTACTATGAACCTAGATGTTTTACTAACATCTAGGATTAAGTAAAGATGATTGATTCTTACATCAATGCATCCTGGAATCCTTGTTCTAGCTTCCTTGAATCTCTTCTTTTTCTGATGCTCACCAACCTAGTTAATCCCTTAAATAGAATAGCAATTGAGACTACTTATTTATTAGCCAATTTTTAAAATATTAAAATATGAGAGAGATCAACAATCTCTTCCTTTTTGGTAATTTCTAAAAACTTGAGAATGGCTAAATATCATAAAGCCTAAATCATAAAAAATGATTCTTAAAGTGAAGTTTATGGACAATGGAATCTTGAGATAATCATAAAAAGTTAAGAAATCATTATAATTATCATTGGTATATAGCTTAGAATAGTTAAAAATAGCTAATATACATATCAAAGATAATACATAAGTATAAAATATATGGGTATTAAGACTAGAACCCATGGATATGATATTTTCATTTTCTCTCCCTCTATTTTGGACATCAGCCAATAAGGTGAAAAGAGTCCCATATGCACTTAGTCAAAATCCTTAGATTAGTGAATGATGCACAACCTTCTCCTTATCATGACTACTAAGAATATGAGGTTCTTCTTTTGAATCTGTTGATTCTAGAGCAATTAGATAATGCTTATGTGGAAAAAGCTTCTCTCTAAAGCCTGACTTGAAACATGACTATCTAAATGACTAACATGTGTCCCACTATGCAAGTGGTTCCACCGATATGTCTAGTGTTAAAGGACTAAAGAGGCTATCCATGGTACCCTTGATAAATATATCATCTAATATCCTCTATCTCTTAAGAGATAACATTTCCTTTATGTCTCATTGGTCCTTATTTTAGTAATGAAGCTTATTTTCTTATCCCTATTTCTCACATTACTAATGAGATCCTCTTGGAGGTGCTAATGCCTTCTCATAATCCTTTGTCATTCCTAAATTATAGCTCATAGATGGACCAACATAAAAATCATGACTATGAGGAACATGATCCTTTGATCAAGTGGGGGTCCTAATGGATTCCTCATTGAAAATGAAAGAAAACTTCTTCTATTGAAAGATCATGATCTACCTCCACATAAGCATTTTAACTCATCTATTCAAATTAAATAGGTTATGCTCTATTTTATCAATGGTCTTGAAAAAAATATTTTAAATCCTTATTTAGGATTGGTTCAAGTTGAATGTCGATAGCTCTGAAATGTGAGAGATAAGAGAGGATGGTCAGGGCTATTAATTCTCCTATTGATCCTTAGCTACATCCACCTCTCTTATCTACATATTCAACTATTACTTTCTTATCACATATGTTGGGCATATTAAAAAAGAAATCTCAATATGCTTGATGTTTAGAACAATAAACAATGGATGTCAAAAGATTTGTACTTCAGCATGCTTAGCCATAATATTCTTGATGATGATGTATTCAAAATTCAACTTCATATTAATAAAAATGAAATAGAGGACCATAGCTATTTTTGAAGGAAGATGATTATAAATTCCACCATTTACTACAAGGTTACTAGTAAATGATGGATGAAATGACCAATGAGTTTTCTTTAATGTTTATTCTAAAAATATTATTCTTCATGACAAAGTTAAGATTACTAAATGATATTAAGAAAAAATTTATCTTTGAATTCATATATTTGATGTTAGAAAAAATCTTAGAGAAATTATTCACCCATATTCTATGTGATATTGAAGCATTAAGCCCTAGCAAATCATTGATTAAATCAAGAGACATTACAATAACTATGCCAGTTAAAAATGTACTAAATGTTCTATATGTCATAGAAGAATTCCTGAATCATGATGTCAAGAATAATAGTAGTAAGTTCTAAAATGAATGAAAGTCTAACATCATCAAAATAGCTTTAAATCTATGATTTCCTTGAGGCTTGAACTCTAGAATCCTCTTAATAGTAATAAAAATATAATGATAGAATTTATACCTCTTTTTATAGCTTCAAATTTGAATGAGTATTTGTATCCTCTCTCTTTAAAATTTAATGAAGATACCTTATTGATGAGTGGCGAGGTACCCCTACACTCAACCATATGAATACGAGCATCTCATGCACGATCCAGTCGAACTCCAAGGACTAAGTGCTTACGCGCCTTAATGGAACACTTAAGGTTAATCAATCGCTATCTTCCCAAGCTTACTTGTATTGTCACAATTGTATGGTTAAGTAAGCTTGAGGTATATGATTTTTATATATTTTATCTTTTTAATGTATTATGCTAATAGGGAAAAGGTGAAGAGAACCGAGTGACTAACTTTCATTAACTATTCATTAACTAAGTTCTAATTGTCCTAACAATAGTATTCATTCCCACTTTCCGCACACACCCTGAACCAGTGCAATGCTGCTAGGATTACCAAACGCTATTTGTTATTGGGTTACCAAGCGCTACACATGTGCTAGAAGTGGTCGTACTAAGTGCACTTAACTAGGAGAGTCAAGTGTTGAGAGAGATTAATTAACTAAGAAAGCATTTAAACATTCAACAATAATTAATTCCTATTTAGCTTAGTCCACATGCTGCAAGGTTTATCAGAAAGTTTGTCTTTATTGCTGTACACAAATGTGTGCTTAGGTACAATTTTCTCGAATAAAGATCTGTTCACTTTAAGAGTCCTACTATGGGCACATGGAAATTATTCTAACTATGAAATGGTAAAATTGCTATAGTTTGGCTAAGGGTCTAAATCTAGATGCCTAAAATAGGGAAATCTACCTCTTATTTATAGATGTTGTGGTAGCTGCAATATCGCGTACGCGATATCGTGACTCATCACTTATCCATTGCTACATTACCACTGCTAGATATGTTATTATGGTAGCATCAGTAACTTGTCTTGCCTCATGTCATACTGTTTATAGTTCACTTCTTATTTCTCCTATGTTTCTCTACTACTTGGATATCTTCAAATGAGTGCTCAAATGGAAAAATAAGAATATATAGGGCTTTTAATACTACATTCTAGGATTTGAAAAACATTTTAATATTTTGTTGATATGGTTGAAACATCCCATTAATAGAATCGATGTCCTAGGGACCTAGCTAGAAAATCCAACTTTTGGTATGAACGTCTATCCTAAGTATGCTTGAGCATAGGATGAATGTTTCATAAATATTGTAGACATTCTAGTTGAACCAAAAAACTATCTCCTAGGACATGCATGAGTTTAAACATGTCTTGAAAGTATCTGACATGGACTAGAAATGAAAGGAAAATATTATAAAAAGAAAAATAAGAAGTTAACCTAACATAACCTAACCTACATGCAAGAGAAAAATGTTTCTTGACTTATCTATTTAGAAATGATCCTAATCTAAATCTTGTAAAGTAGTAATGTAGGCTGAGTTGTTGTTCATATTTACTTATCTTTTTATTTGTATTTCATTTAAACTCTCACCTCTTTGATACTCTGGTACTTACATGTTCTTATCTTTTACCTCGTTGATTTTCTTGGGATTATCCTTTGAACATCCATATTCTTATCTCATGATTCTACATAGAATTACTACCAAGCAAGATGGATCTTGAAGTGTTGCATTTATATATGGGTAGTATGCTCTAATGTTTTCTACTTTTCTACAATGAAAAAAAACCTTGGAACTTGGAAATATTGATGAATACAAAAAAATATATCTAATTTTATAAATATATTTTGATGCACTTATGGATCATTGGAGTTATTTGTCATGGTGAATTTGTATCCAAGTTCACTTTTATCATTGAGACTTCTTCCTTGTTAAAGTATTTAATTAAGTGATGCTTTGCCAAGAGAAAATATTTTAACAACCTATTTCTCATGATTAACTTTAATACCTTGGTATTTATAACTTGGAATCTTCCCTCTATTATCCATTTTTATATTTGTTATTTTAAGAGTAATGTTTTACTTTATTATCTAATGTTATGTTGTATCTTACTGTGGTATGATAATACCCCTTCTTTTATGCTATTAACAATTGAGCTTGAGACCTATTAATTAATATGCATGTTAAGGTTTGGGATCTTGACCTCTTTCTTACATATGATATTTTGGTATCTTTATATTTTTTTTAAAATTTTATTTCTATTTGAATTATTTTGTAATTATCATTACTAATTCTTATTGCTACTATGTTGGATAGGCTAGAAGGGTGGTGGTGGACCATTATTGATACTTTATGATTGCTTAATTTTATATATTTTTTATAATTTCTTTTCTATGATTTTTGAAAAAAGTTAGAATATGAATATAAGAAATGTTAATAAATATTTGGGGTTTAATACAATTATTATTTTATTTTTCCTTGAAATCTATTCTTATACATGTGATTCATTCTAGGATTTTCTTGATGACATTAACCCATTAGTTAATAATTAGATTCTTTCTAATGAATACATGTTATTTGATTTTTAAAAGATAAATTAAACAATTTATTTTTGGAATTACCTAAACCCTACCTTTTGTGCCTATAAATACATTGCAATGTAGGCTCTCTTGGCATGAATTATGCATATATATATATATATATGTTGTTAGCTATGATACATACATATATATATATATATATATATATATTGTTAGCTAATATCTCAAGGTAGAGAAAATATTCTTGATTCCATAAATTCTAATAAGTAGATCACCTTCTTATACTTGCTTTTCATTTTTGATGGTTTACATTGTTGATTGAATCATATTGCATGTGTTGTTGATCTAACCTTAGTTTTTTTATGATCAATCCTTAAGTGATAGTTTTTGTGATTTTCTACTTTACATTTTGACTTGATCTTTCTATTGCATAATCTCCTCCTAGTTGCAATGATAATGGTAGTATTTTTGTGGATCATAACCTACATCACAACTTATCAAGAGTTCATGGAAAAAGTCATAATGCATCTTTTGTGGCTTTTCTACAGTGGCATATTTATCTCAACATTGGACAAAGGTAGCACATTTAAAAGGCATTAACTAGTAGTCATTTTGAGTGTGTATGATCATGCTCGATGTGTTGGAATGCTTAATTAGTCTTAAGAGAACATAATTAGTATAATTTCAAGAGGTTGTTGGTACATTACTTATTGTTAATGTTTAAGTAGTTGTGGTGGTTTCAGATTGATCAAGTTGTCTTTCAATATTAAAGCTTACTTAGCATCATGCCTCACTTAGAATTTTTGTCATTACATAAGAATTTTTGAGGTTTTAATTGATTGCATCAACTTGGGGAAATGACATTTAGGATGGTATAAGGATCTAGGATCTTAGGGTTGCATAGGTTTGGTACTAGCCATAATGTAATCCAATAGTTAGTTTAGACATGCATGAGGATTTCTAACCTAACAATTCAACTTGTCTGGCATCGGGGCTTGTTTTAGATAGTATTAATGTTATAGTTGTTCTAATGTATAATGCTAGAAACCACATGAGAATACTACTATTACGATTAAATTAAATACCTAAGATTAATTCATGTGTTTTTTGATTAACTATAAGTTAATATTATGTGAAAAAAGTTTTAGTGACACTTGTGATGTGTTTTGTAGCTTGGGCTCCACCCTTCAGTCTTGTTCCAAGTATCTTTTAAGTGCATTTCATCTACTGTGAAGGTGTTTCAATCCTTCTTGCATCTATTCCATGTACATTTAGTTTGAATATTTGGAGGTGATCAAGGTAAAGCTAGTTGAAAGATTAATAATTTTTGAAGGAATATCTCTTTATGTAATTCATGTTATATTTGGTTATTCAATGGATTGGTTATAAGAGCCATGTAGATGGATTTTATATTAAATTATGATTTATGTTGCAAGGATGTCTAAGTGAGTATAATGTGATAATGTGTAATTTTTAAGTGGTTAAATCTCTTAAGCATTTATATGTTTTTAAGGTTATATAAGTATTTATGTTTTTTAAGGATTTATTAAGTGTGTAAGATTTTTTTATCATGTTCTTTGAGTGATTTTCTAAATTTTCTATGATTAATTTTGTAGTGTGACATTGATCCTTTTATGTAGTTGCATAACCTCTTTTCCATGTGAGGTTTTTTCTTTTAGGAGTAAGTTCTTAACCCTTTTAAGCTCTTCATTCTTGTAGTTCTACAACTTCAAAGACTCATTTAAAGCTATTATCTCATCAATCTAGTCTTAGGGGGTGTGACTTCACTTGTTAGGGTTAGATATAGGTTTTTGGTATTCATAATCTATCTCATTTTCATGTAGTTTGTTTTAAACCTAAGATAAATATATTTATATTTTTCAAAATTTTACTTAGTACATTCATACTTTTCTTTAATGGTGTTGATCTCATCTTTGTCACTTGAGCTACTATAAGCTTCTTATGGTGAGGAAGCTATAGTCATGTAAACAAGATAAGTGTTGGAGGTATTACCTTCCTCTACTTCTATGTTATAATATCTTCTTCCTAATCTCATTTTCTAATTAGGGAATTTTCGTTTACTTTTAGTTTGGCTTCTTCCTATAATCTTATGGTCCTTGGACATTTCAAGATAAGATGACCTTGTCCATTTTATACCTAGTAGATAATATTCATAATATTTATAGAGTAAGTGGATCTTGATACCTTATAAAATGGCTTACGTCTTTGCCTATTTGATACATATTCATTCTTGAGCTAGTTAGTAATCATCCTATTGACTCTTTTGGGAAGTAGTGCTAGCTTTAGATCATTAATCTCATCATTACCACTATATATGAAGGTCTTATGTTTTTTCTTGATCTTATAATCTATTTCTTGATTTAAGGAGAGGACAACAATGTCATCATTTAACACTCCTTGTTCAACTAAAGTCATCTCATAAGTAGTAAGAGCATTGTAATATTTTTAAAAAAATTTAAAGTATGAAAATATATTTCCCCCTTCATGGTAATAACCTTCATATTCTATTCAAAATTCAAAGTATTAACAATTATGTAAACAACTTTACTTGTAGAAAGGTCTTAACCTATTTCTCTAATGGAACTAACTAGATCACATACCTTATTAAAGTATTGATGAATCCTATTATCCTTTCTAACTTTGATATTCTTGAATTGATTTAACCAAAGAAGTAGTTTGATTGCTTAAACATTATAGTACCTTCATAGAGTTCATCCAAGATATTTCAAACTTTCTTGGATATCTCGTAATAGATGACTTGGTTATACTCTTGAGTTAAGATAGATACTAAGGGATTTATTGCCTTTAAATCACTTATGAAAAACTTCTAATCATTTTTATTCCATTTTAATCATTCCTATTGTTGTCATATATTTATCAATAATGCTTTGTTACATATCAAACTAAAAAGATTATAAGTACGTTCATACATGACCTTTCTAGAAGGCATAGTTAGTATTATCGAAAAGAAGTGATCATGCATGTGATATTTTCTATTTTCCTTCCATTTTAATATCTTGTTAGATCTAGGACATAGTAAGTAGCTAGGCTCTAATACCACTTGTAAATTAGTAAACTTAGAAGGAGGTGATGATTGAATTATAAATCAAAACCAAAACTATAAATGAAATTTCTATAAATAGAGACCAATTGTATAATAAAACAAACTTACTAATGTGTGTGGTAAAGTTCACCATCTTAAAATTTATCTTGAATTGAGGCTACCATTTTGGTAGATCATTGAATTCTACACACTCCTTATAGGATAAATAGTATTGGTATTCCTCATGACTTCTAATAACCTTAAAAGGTCAAACAACAATTTGTGACACTCTTGTAGGACATACTCACATATCTCTCAAGGTTGCCAAAAATGAAAAATACTTAAATTCCTAAGGATTTAAATGTATATCTCATCATAAAGAGAATCTATGGTCCACAGAGCTCTCAATGAATACAATATATATGAGAGTATAGAGAGATGATTTTTTAAATTAGATCTACAACAATCTAGTTCATACTTAAACAATGAAATAACTAGCCCTAAAATTAGGTATAAAAATATATGATATAATAAAAAATAAGAAATGAATTTAATTAACATGAACTCATGTATCAATTTAAAACTTGGAAGAAGAATGTAGCAATGATTGCTATCCAGCCAAATTTTGTCACTATTTGTTAATTCCTTAAAATAGGAATTTTACATGTCATCCATCATTAGTTATCTAAAAGTTCAAAAGCTTAATAGTCCATTATATATAAAAATTAGAGATATTTAAATTCAAAGGATTATAGGAAAAAACATCCTAGAAGTCTAGAAATCTAGAGCTTTAGAAGTTTAGAAGGCTAGAATGATAAACTTGTCACTAAAATTATTGTTAATGTCATAACTAATTTAGTAGTTTTTCATCATATAACTATCCAATCATTTAGATAATACTGTACAATTACTTCTTATTTTATAGAGTTGAAAATGATCATTCCCATGACTATCCTTCATCTTATGAAACCACATCATCATTTTTATCATAGACATTACACATACAGTCTAGTAGTAAGTTACTTAGACTCTCCTTCTAAAATATGACTAAGACGAAGTTGTACAACATAGGTAGTAGTGCATTATATCTTATCTCATAGAGATATATGAGATATTATTTCTTCCTATTCTATTGAATTGTTAAGCTTCAATTGGTATTTTGATGACCATTAATAAATTCTATGGCCTAGAGCATAGCTAGACATGCCATAGACACTTGCACAAAGGTTTTGTATTGAGTTGCATGTAGGGTTTTATTTATTGATCTTTAAATAATAGTTAGAACATAGTAAATTTATTTATTTCAAGTTTTATGTTGTCCATACAAGAATCAAATTATTTCTTGTTTGTCAATCAATTTTATCCAAATGAAAGTAAAGCTATTTAAGGAAGAAGTTATTATGTTTCTATGCTTACAGTTTTGGTTTTATTACTAGGATCCATCTTGCTTAATATTTTCAAATATTTTGCATTCTCATATAGATTTATTTTCATTATTTTATGTACATTATTATTATTTAAGTAATATAATGTTCACTACATGATTTATGGAGTTAACTATAGAAGCTTACTAATATCTCTTTTGAGAAGAACACCTTATTAAAAACCAATATAAAAAAATGCAAATATTGTTTTAAGGCCCATAACCAAGGCATAGTATCTTTTCCTCTTTTTATTTAATATGTTCATAAAATATATGAACCTTTCCCTATTAAACATCATTAACATTCATATTCAGCTACCTACCTTGAAGTTGTGAATGATTGCCCACAATATTTTTAAAGAATATTGACTAAATATCTTCAAGTAGGGACTATAGATGAGAAGGCCTATAATTTTAATAGTGATCTCAAGAATTGAAGAGATAGAAATGTCTAAGAAGAGTCCATAAAAAAATAGTTAATCCTAGTACAAAAATCTATAAAATGTTTGGCCAACAAAGTATAAATTCTAGAAAAGGAGAAGTTGCTAGTGTCAACTAAGAATACATCCTATACTTAATCTAACAGTCATATTCATCACTATGTTATATCTAGGCATATTATCCTAAAAGAAATTCCTAAATTTGCAAAATTCTTTGATATGGGAAATCTAGAACTTTATATTTATCAACTCATAGCCACCTACAAGTTCCACAACATAACGTTAGCTATAGGCCTATACTTGTTTGAAACATTTCTAACTAAGCATGCCATAAAATGTTAGAATTTTTTACCTCAAGGATCTATTAAAGATATTAATTAAAGTTTTAATCTGTTTCTATCCATCTACTTAGTGTAGGAACACCTTTTCCAATCACTTTATTCTTTCCTACATGAGATTTTTGTAGATTTTGGGCTTTGAGAAGATGTCTTGAAGGCCAAAGAGACATGTTATCTACAAGTTGAGACTTTATAGGAGGTGTTTGGAATATGGAGGAGATGTCTCTTCAAAGAATTGAGTCTTTGTAGGAAATTTCTTTCACTGATAGGAGATGTCTCTTCACAGTGGATATGCCTCCATAGAAGACGTTTCATGGGAAGATGTCTCTACTAGAAGGAGATGTCTCTCCCATGAAGAATACAAACCTCACACTTAGGAGACATCTCTCCTAAAAGTTGTAATTTTGTAGGATATGATCCAAGAAGACTAGAGATGATTTTTACAACTAGGAAAACTTCTAGAATTTCCCATTTGAATTTAGGAAATAGCCAGGAGAATGTGCAAAAAATAGAAATAGTGTGAGACCTCCTAGATAAGATTGTGGAAGGTTTTCTAGGTTTTCTTACCTTATTTTCATAATAAAAATTGTTTTTATTTCATGCTTGTACAATGTGAAGATATGAATAGAGAAGAGATTTCATGTAAGTTTATGTGTTGAGCCTGGGAAAAAGTATGATAGAAAGCACATAGATTGAATGCAAAGGTGTTGTGGCTCCAACGTAAACTATGTTATGTATTGGCTAGTGTGTTCTAGTCTTACTTGTAAGTTAAGATCTCAAATCTTGGATTGTGGAAGAGGTTCTTGATTAGTTGTGTCTTGCATTGAGAACAATCATTATATGGTTGTAGAGCCTCATGCTTTGTAAAAAATGTTTGAGTGATTAGAAAGGCTTTGGACATTTTTTGGTTTTGAAAATTCTATTGTTATTTTTTTAAAAATAAAATTGAAGATAGATAATTTCCTCTTATTTTATAGAAAATTAATTATCTTTTCATAATATTTGGATTTAGCATTTAAAGATGATTTAATATTAGAACAAATCTACTATAGCTTCAAAATTGGTATAAGAGATTTTCTTGAATTTGGTTAAGGATATTATCAAATTTAGATGACACCTAAGAAGAAATAGCTTCAAGCATTGAATAGAGACATGGAGAGCATGAAGTCTACCTTCCAAATGATGGTAGCTTGGTTAAGTGAAATTAATGTAAAGGTAGATAAGAATTTTAGTTTTAGCCATATTCAAACACGTGGAGATGATGAACATATATGTTCAAATGGGAAAGTATCATAGCCTAGTGAACATGGAGTAGATGAAGAAGAAGGATAATTTAAGTATGGATGTGTAGGAATTCATGAGCCAAGGATTCCAATGGGATGAAATCCTATTCCACAAATGCAAATTTTGAGGGCTTTAATGATGGTAGCTAATTCTTCTTTAGGAAAGCTTGATGAGGTGAATGAGGCAAAGATTACTAGAGAATTCAGAAAAGTTTTCAAAATTCCATACCTTGAATTGAAGACTTTTAATGATAAAGATGATACCAATGCTTTCTCAAGTTGACCGAAGACACTTGACAAGCAATTTGAGTTGGAAGAGGTACCAAATAACTTGAGGGTATCTATTCCTAAATCTAGATTAGAAAGTATGGATTCTTCTTAGTGGGAAAAGGAGTCCCAAATCTATGAAAGATAAAATGGTTAATTCATTAGCAATTGAAATTTGATGAAATATAGGTTGTGAAGAAAATTTAAATAGTCTCATTGGAGATAAGAGACTATCATGAAGTTAAAATTCCTAAGGCAAGATAACAAAAATGTTAAAAAATTTTACATCAAACTCTGTGATCTATTCCATCAAGATAAAGTAAACTAGGAAGAGTATGAAGAGTCTTCAATATTTTTAGGATGTCTCAAAATGGGGTATTAGTAGGAGTTGTATTTTTATGATTCATAAAATCTTAAAGAGACTTATGATTTAGCACTCAAAGTTGAAAAGAAATTAAATGGATTTAGAAATATGAGCAAATAAAATTTCAAGAAGAATGAGAAGGAATTCAAATCTAAGAAGGGATTGAAGTTCAAATTTAAAGACAAGGATGATAGCCAAGATAGGAAGACAAAAAGCAAAAATAAGAAGGCTAAATCCAAGAAGGACCAAGGTAAGAAAAATAAGGGTCAAGGCATTAGCTTATCCAAGCTTTAGTGCTTTAAGTGTGGAGAATGGGGACATGAGCAATAGGAATGTTCACTTAACAAGGTAGCTAAGGACAAAGATGTAAGAATAATTATGGTGAAGCATACATCAAGCCAAGGTATTCACAAAGATAATACTAATGCTTTAAAAATGAAGGAATTTTTTGAATTAAATTCTTATGCATTCATGGGGAATGTGAATAAAGGAGATCATTCTAATAGAAAATTGTTGTTTTAGATTTGGGCTAGATGTTTGCTCAGTGGGGAATGGATTCATGTTTTGATTAATGAGGGAGCCCAAGAAAACATTATTTCTTCTAGGGTAGTTGCTAGATTGGGTTTGGTAACTAATCCTCATTCTAGATCATATAAAGTGTATTGGTTGTCTAGATATTTTTTCCAAGAGGCAAGGGAACAATGTACTTTGAGATTTAAAATTGAAGGTTTTCATGATGTTGTGAAGTATGATGCACTTCCAATAGATTATGTAGATTTAATTCTTGGTATACCTTAGAATTTTGACAATGGTGCTCAATTTCATGAAGCAAAAAATGTATGGAGTTTGTTCCCATGATAGTTGAACAACTAAGGCATAAAAAAAAATTTCACTAAATTCTTTCTTAATCCTTCTAGAAGAGAGGAAATACATTAAGGAACATGATGATATTGGTTTTGGATTTTTGTTACTTCAAAAATTTCTTCTAACCATGATGATTTGCAGATTGAACTTCCTACAAGTGTGCTAGGCTTGAAAAAGAAATTTCCCAAGGTGTTTAAGAGGGAAATCGATGGATTGCCACCCATGAAAAATGTACAACATCAAATTGATTTCATTCCTAGTGCTACCATTCCAAATGAAAGATCTTAATAAATGAAACCAAATCAAGGGCCTAAATTGCAAAGGCAAGTAGAGGAGTTACTTGCAAATGGTTGTGTGAGGAAATTCATTTTACCTTGTGTAGTTCCTATGGTGCTAGTGGCAAATAAGAACAATGTTGAATGAAGGATGTGCATTGATTCTAGGTTCGTGAGTAGGATAACAATGAGGTACAAGTTTCTTATTCTAAGGATTGATGATATTCTTGATGTCCTTACCAATGTGGAGAATTTTAGAAAAATTGATTTGAAGAGTGGATACCATCAAATTAGAATTAGGCTTGATAATGAATGGAAGATAACTTTTAATATATCAAATGGATTATTTGAGTGATGGGTGATGCCATTTGGGATCATGAATGCACTTGCTATATTCATGAGGTTGATGCATGAAGTATTGAAGGACTTGATTGGTAAGTGTTGTATTGTCTTTTTGATGTTATTTTTGTATATAGCTCTAATGAGGAAGAGCACTTGGATCACTTGGAAATGGTGTGTCTTATGTTGGAGGAGGAACAATTAGTAATCAATGTGAAGAAAAGCCATTTATTCAAAATAAAAATCACATATTTGGGAAATGTGATTTCTAAAAATCAAATTCAAATGAAAGCTACCAAGTTAAAGGCTATTAGGGATTAGTTAACTCCTAAGAATGTTGGGCAGGTAAGATCATTTCTTGGTTTAGTAGGTTTTTATAGATAGTTCATTAAAAATTTTAGTGGTATTTCTTATCCCATTTTTTATTTTCTAAAGAAAAATAAAGAATTCAGGTGGGATAATGAAACCCAAGGAAGCTTTGACTTGTTGAAAGTAAAGGTTAGTAGTGAATGGGTGCTTGTAATTCTAGATTTTTAGAAGCTTTTTTAAGTGGATGTGGATGCATGTAGACTTACCATTGGTGAGGTACTTTGACAAGAAGATATTCCTATTGCTTTATTCTCTAAAAGGTTAAATGAGTCAAGGAAAAATATAGCATATATAGTAAGGAATTGTATGATATTCTTCAAGCAATCAAGCATTGAAGGCATTACTTGTTTCCCAAAGAGCTCACTTTGATGATAAACCATAAAGCACTTCAATTTCTAAACTTACAAAAGAAGTTGAGTGCAAAGCATATGAAGTGTATTGTATATTTACAAGAATTTAATTTTCTATTGAAACAAAAAATTGGAAAGGCCAATGTGATGGCAAATGCATTATCGAGGGCACATGTGGTGAATTTCAGTGTACTTCATGTGGAAGGTATGGGTGATTTTGCTAGTTTGTATGAACATGATGTTGATTTTGGCACCTCAAAGAGTCAATATTGAGTAGGATTGACCAATGAAGGGACTATCATATTTAAGATGAACTATTACTTAAAAATGAAAAGGAATGTATTCCAGATTTTAGGAGAAATATTTTATTTAAAAAGCATTGTAGTGGTATGGTAGGTCATATGGGAAGGGATAAAACATTGAAATTTATGGGTAGCTATTGTTTTTGACCTGGTATGTTAATTGAAGTTTTGAAATTTGTAAAGGAATGCCTATCTTGTTAGAAGTTCAAATGAGGTAAAGGAGTGGATGGACATTATATATGCCCTTGCCAATTTCCAAGGATCTATGGATTTCATGAGTAGTATTCGAAAAATTAATAGTGAAAATGAAGCAATTTTTGTTGTTGTAGATAGGTTCATTAAGATGGAATGCTTCATTTCATGCAAGAAGATGAGTGATGCTTCTTAGTTTACAAATACATTTTTCTAGCATGTTATGAAGTTGCATGAAATTCTTTTGAATATATTTAGTGATAGAGACTCCAACTTCATATGTCACTTTTAAAGGTTCCTTTGAAAAATTTTAGGGATAAAATTAAATTTTTCTAGTGCCTATCATCCACAATCTAATGATCAAAAAAAGATAGTTACTAAATGCTTGCTAAACATATTGAAATGTTTGTATGATGTATAGTCAAATAGGCAGAAAAACCTATTGTGCCATGTTGAGTTTAAATAAAATAATACTTTTAATATTGCTATTGGTAAAAGTTCATTTGAGATAAACTATGAATTCTTACAAAAGATGATGGACATCTTAAAGAGATTTGATAGTTAAGTTTAACTTACTATTGATTTTGTGCAAGAGATAAGGGATCTCCATGTATAAGTTAAATCAAATCTTGAGAAGAAGGTTGAAGAGAAAGTTATCAAGAGGAATTAAGGTAAACAGAAGCTAAATTTTACTATTTGTGACTTGGTTTTAGTGCAATTGAAGAAGAAATGGTTGAAGGAAGTTAAATTCTCCAAATTGAGGGCCAAGAAGATGACAACTTTTAAAATTAAGGCCAAGATTAATGATAATGCTTTTGAAATTAATTTACTAAATGATGTTGGTATGTCTTTTGTATTTAATATTGTAGATCTTGTGCACTATCATGGACCTATTGATGAGAAGATCATGTAGAATAGCATTGATGAGTTGAAGGAGGATATTAATCAATTGATGCCTTTATGAAGAGGAAGGTAATTATACTCAAATAGAGGGAAACTTCCAGTACTCAAGGAGTTAAGAGGCAGGAGTACTTTAGTCATTAGGAGGATTATTCCATGGATGATGTTGTATGGGTCCATAAAACCAAATTACATAAGTGGGAGATTACTTCAACTTCTACTCCCTTATTTACATGGGTTTACTTTTTGAAGGATGGAAGAGTTGGTGTATTGAAACCTCTTCTGATCCCCTTGTTCTTCCCTCCATGAAGTTTGCACAGATTTTGGGCTTTGGGGAGACATCATAGAGGCCAAGAAGATGTATTATATAGTAGTCGAGACTTCACAATAGGTGTCTGAGGCATGTAGGAGATGTTTCTACCAAGAATTGAGCCTTTGCAGAATATGTATATCACTAATATAAGACATCTTTCTAGAATGGAGATGTCTCATAAGAAGACATTGCTACCAAGAGGAGATAACTCCCCCATGAAGAAGATGTCTCCCACACTCAAGAAAGATCTCTCCTAAAAGTTGTAATTGTGCAGGAGATGACTCTAGAAGGCTATAGATGATTTGTACAATTGAGAAAACTTATAGAATTACCCATTCCAATTCAAGAAATAGCCAAGAGAAGGTGGAAAAAGATAGAAACAACCTAGAAACTCCAAGATAACGTTGTGGAAGGTTTCCAAGGGTTTTTATATTATTAGTAAGAGATAGAGAGATTTCATATAAGTTCATTTGTTGAGCTTGAGAAATAGTATGTTTGAGAGCACATAGAGTGAGTGAAAGGTGTTGTAGCTCCAAGGTTAATTATGTTGGCTGGTATATTCTAGTCTTGCTTATCAATTGAGATCTCAAATCCTAGGTTGTAGAAGATATTCTGCATTGGTTGTGTCTTGCATTAAGAAAAAGCATTGTATGGTTTAGAGCCTCATGCTTTGTAATAACGTTTGAGTGATTAGAGAGGTTTTGGACATTTTGTAGGTTTTGGAAATCCTATTGTAATCTTCTTTTGAATAAAATTGAAGATAGCTAGTTTTCTCTTAATTTCTAGCAAATTAATTGTCTTTTTATAATATCTAGATTTAGTATTTGAAGGCTATTTTTTTCTTAATTTCTAGAAAATTAATTATCTTTTCATAATATCTAGATTTAGTATTTGAAGGCTATTTAATATTGGAGTGGAAATGCTCCACTACTCCATTAATATTCTTGTTCAAATTTATCTTAATAACATTACCAACATGCATTAGAAAAGAGGAGAAGATATATAGACATATGTTGAGGAATGAAGGTCTACATCTCTTAGGCTATATATTTCATTGCTAGACTTTGACATGACCAAGTTTTTTGAAAAGGCATACCTTCAAAACATCATAAAATACATAAAAATACAAATAGGTTTAATATTTAATGTAGTAATCAAGATGGCTCTAAGGATTAAGTCAATTTCTAGTGTTAAGTTACAGTCCAAAAGAAGGATGCCAAAAGAAGCAAGGAAATCTTCAAATAAGACTAGAAAAGGAGGTTAAACAAGTAGAGAGAAGTAAAAGGAAACCTTTTACGAAGAACCTCTTTAGTAATTCCATGAATATGATTTTATAGAAATTGCTAAAAAATCTAGCATTGACATTGCTTGAGATTCAACCTATCAATTTGAAAAAGAATAAATCATCTTATTCTAATGAGGGAATCTATTATAGATATCATGGGAAAGAGGGGAAAAATACTAAATATTATCAAAATATTATTAAAGTAACAATTCATTGACTTGAAAAAGGAGTTAACATTAACATCCCCTTACCAACTTCTAATGAGTGCCTAAAACTACTTAAAAACTCTTGAAAGTATATAAGTAGATAGTAATTGTAGAAACAAAAAAGGAAGATGATCATGATTTTACTATATTCATGATGAGGAAAATATCTATTAAGTTGGAAACAAAAAAGAAAAAAGAGAAAGAAATTGAAAAAACAAGTAAACAAGGAGAACCGAGAGCCATTGAAGTCATAGATGCATTGAAGATTTTATAGCAATAGATCCTTAATTAATTGAAGAATTCATCATTTAATATAAAACTTTATGACCTACTAATAGCTTCTTCTAAATAGTTTAATTTATTCAAGGGATATTGATGAGACGCGATTTACAGTAGGCCGCGATATCGCGGCCGACGCGATAGCGTGTCCCGCCACCATTTCTATAAATAAGAGGCGGCACTCCCTTCATTTCCAAATCCTGGCTAGTGTAGCGAAGCTCTGGCAGATTGATCACTCCAGAGTTAGAATTTTCCCCCATGTGCCCGCAGTAGGAGTCGTAGAGTGAACGACTCTTTATTCGAGCAGCTTGTAACCTGAACCCAAGTTGTGTATGGCAATAAAGACGAACTTGTTTGGATAAACCTTGCAGCACGTGGTTTCATTTATTACTTTATTTCCTGCTTTCCTAATGCGTTCAAGTACGACTTGATTACGAGCGTCTACGAACGTGTACGGCTAGTCAAGGAATCGGCTGCTTATCACACATAGGCTAAATAGGTGCCTCAGTACGACCACTTCGAGCACTTGCGTTATGTGCGGCGATCCCAGTAACGATTAGCGTTTGGTAAGCTACAGTTGCATAGTTCAGGGTGTGTTCGGTAAGTGGGAACGGATGTTGACACTAGTTAATTTAGACTTAGATCTTAGTTAGAGCTAGTTTAGCTTTCTCAACCCTTTCTCCTGGTAGCATAGAAGATAAGCCGAAAATACCAAAAAAATCACATACCTCGGACTTTCTTAACCATACATTGTGACACATACAAGCAAGCCTGGTAAGACAATGAACAATTAACCCCAAGTGTTTCTTGTGGCGTTAAGGCATTTAGTCTGCGGAGTTCGACCGGATCGCGTGTGTACGCTCGTATTCGTATGGTGGAGTGTAGGGGTACCTTGCCACTCATCATTGGTGACATTGCCGGGGACTAAGTGTTTTTTCACCAATCTAACATAAGGGATATCACTCACATCGTTGTGAGCTTAAAACGAACCTTAGGGTTAATCAGTTAATCAAGAACAATAAATAACGGTGAAATTAGCACACCAATAGAAATGGCTTCTTTTCA